>OY720048.1:1565156-1600065 GCA_963082485.1 Eudonia mercurella
CACGGAGTACCAGCGCACCGGTCGCCTATCGCGGACCGATCACCACCGTCGGCCACGCCACCTGCAGGATTGGGAACACCGCTAGGCACGCCTCTAGGAACACCGCTCCCAACGCCGCTTGCAACGCCGCCCGCTATGCCCATCAGTGCTGCCGACACCCCGCCGCGTTCCCATTCGCTTCCACCACCGTTCGACCCCGAGGAGATGGCCGAAGTTAAGCGTGAGTGTGAAGACGAATTGGAAGCGGCTCTGAGAGACGGCCAGACCAGCCCTTTGAACCTTATCGTAGAAGAGCGCGGGATGTCCTCCCCAGGATCAGCCAGCGAGGAGCTGCGAAAACTACAGACGATGATCTCGCAGTTGAACGAGCTGGCGGCAGAAAGGTTAGCAGACGAGCCCGACATTGGCCCCCGTCCCCCTTCCGCGTCTCCCCCGCCACCCGACGAACGCCGTGCTTCTTCCTCCGGGTCGAGCTTTTGCGAGATTTGTAACAAAGAGCTTTGCAACAAGTACTTCATGCGGACGCACATGCAGCGCATGCACGGCATATCGCTGGAGAGCGGCACGCAGCTGGGCGGCGTCACGTGCGACATATGCCACAAGGAGTTGTGCAGCAAATACTTCCTGCGCGTGCACAAACACAACACGCACGGCATCCCCGCACCGCCCGCGCCCGCCGCTGCGCCCGCGGAGCCCTGCCCGCTGTGTGCGCGACGATTCAGGGGTCCGCGGGCTCTCCGGGCGCACCTGCTGGCGGAACACGCACCCCCGGCGCGCCCTCCCCCGCCTCCACCGCGACCTCTAGATCTCCTGGCGCGTGATAAGCCATACGCTTGCTCCTACTGCCCTTTTACCACGGACGTGCTGGCGTTTCTATTTGCGCATGAGCGTGCGCACGCGCAGCAACAACAACAACAGCAGCAAGCGAGCGAGCAGGAGGCGAGCGAGCCTCCACCTAGCGTTCCGGAGAGCGAGCCGGAGGGCGGGATCGACAGCGGGGAGGGGGGCGAGGAAGAGGCGCAGTACTCCTGTTCGCGCTGCGAGTTTCGTGCGGAAGGGTTTGGGGCGCTGGAGGCGCACTTGCGCGCGGCGCACGGGGGCACGGGCGCGCTGCTGGCGGTGCCGCGCGCGCCGCACGCGCCGCTGACGATGCAGCCGTTCGTGGTCGAGGAGGCGGGCGGTGCATTAAGCCTGGTGCCGGCGCTGGTGTTCCTGCCGGTACGCCGCCGCGCCACACGCCGCGCCACCGTCACGCTCACGCTCACGCCGGCCTAGCCTCGCCGCGGCCCCACCCCGGCCCCGGCGACGGCCCGCGCGCGGCCCGCGACCACATCGCCGCGCGCCATCGCTGACTATACTGACTACATTTAACGCTGTGTGCCTTCAAGCGATTGCTGAAAAATAAGAGACGTAATTATAATCGGAGCCGTCCGGCGCGACTCCGGCGGCGGCCCCCGGCTTTTTTTTGTCAGAGTCTAACTTCATATATTGAGAATTATATTTAACGGGTGATATATGAAACGTTGCCGCTTATGAATTCGATTGTTTATTATTATCTCCTCGATGTTCCGTCGGGTCCGAGACGAGTTTTTGAAACGTCGATTTCGATCGGGAGAAGAAATACACCCTAGTAGTAATTTATAATTTAACGTATTATTGTGTGCGAGCGCCCGAGCCCGGGAGCTGCGATGTTGATCACTGGCTGCCGGCGCAGGCGCAGGCGGCGGCGCGGCGACCCATCTACCTCACGTTAGGTTTATTAGCTGTTATTGTATTAAATTATATTTTGGAGTTACGGTGAAGTACAAACGCGTTAGACGCCGGACGGAGCCCGGCGCGTCACTCGGTACTATTTATTGTTGGCTACGAGTGACACAAAGCACAAAGATACGTACTATTGGG
Source organism: Eudonia mercurella (assembly GCA_963082485.1). NCBI lineage: Eukaryota > Metazoa > Arthropoda > Insecta > Lepidoptera > Crambidae > Eudonia > Eudonia mercurella. The sequence continues at coordinate 1,567,059 of OY720048.1, forward strand.
CAGTGATCAACATTAAACGTAATTTTAGCATTAAATTTGATTAGATACGTGGTCAGGAGCCCGGCCCGGCGTTTAGTTTAGTTGTTTACAAACAGATACGGGTCATTGTTTTGGGGGGCTGAGCCCAGCTCGGCCCCGCCGGCCGGGCCCACTTCACACTTATTTGTATTGTAATCGATAACATAATGCGTTACTGCCGATGCAAGTCTTAGTCATCTCTAATGTGAAAAATACAGTCACTCTTACCCAAACAAATACTTCGCAATTGTAAATGCAATATTACTATCAGAACTCTCTTCTATAAAGTTCACAACTCGACTATTTAGATAAAAAAAAGCCTAATTAAGAACACCATTGAAGAAAGACTGAAATGTTTACAACAGTTGGCACAGTAGAGATGAATGAGACCGATCTAGTCATGGAATATTATTATCTTGATGATCAAGACTCATTTTATGGGTAAAGTAACAAAATGTTTGTTTAATAATTCATTATTCGGTAGATCAGTGTGGAGGTTAGCTTGTACAAACCATGCAGCTTCGAAAGAAAGTTCCTATGTATGTACGTAAGTTGTAATTTTAATTAAACCTAGAGGTCGCTAGTGGATCGGCTCCCCGCAGGACTAGAAAGGCTTCAACCTGATTTTAATAATAATATTGTGATTGTGGATCAGGGTAAAGCTTTCGATACTGTAGCCTATTGCTCTAAGCTATGATACTTGCAGCTGGAGAGTGAGCTGCAGACGCCAGTAAAGGTGTTAACCAAATTTGATGATAATGAAAATGTTTATGTCACTATGGAAGTTGAAAACATATTTGTGACAAATTTAAAAGTTCCTAAAAATACTTCCAGTGCCGATGTTAATCTGTACACAGTAGCGGACAGTCCAGTATGTGTTGTTGTTGTTGTTGTTGAAGACAATAGTGATGTCGCATTGTTTACTTTTGAGGGCCATCTTCCTGTTAGTCTTCCGACGACATCGGCCGGCCACCGCCGGCGGGGAGCCTATACGCATGCGCGCGATACAACAAATTATATTGATAACGTTTTAAATAATAACAAAATTAATAAAAATCGTATGCGTGGTAACGACGCCCGTCGGTGCTCTCATTCTGTTATGGGCGGCGTCGCGCCACACCGCAGGGGAATGATGCCGGGATTTTTACAAATTTAACACACTGATGCACAGCACTAGCCCACCGGTGTCGAGGACATCACTGTCTTACATGCATCGCCTATAGGCGTAGTGTCACAAGAAGAAAAACATTATCTGTTAAACTTTCACGTTCCATTGTAATCAAAGAAATTCAAACAGGTATTAACGCATATGTCTATGATGTAACGATGATGGTACCTTTACTAATTATATTGCTTAAATCTCCGTTTAAATGTCTTTGAATAATAATCTTTTATGACTGAACGGACGTAGGGGTCGTGAGGTTTATAATCGCAAGTTAAAAGGGATTGTCGTAAGGCGTTACTGACTTTTTAAGAGTTTATAACCTTTAACGTCGACAGGTGTTCTGTCTTCACCCATTTCACTTCATCAACGTCTGTGGGCTCTACTGTCTATCAGCGTGTTAAGAATCTGAGCGGCGACGGCGAATCAGCGTCATTGAATGTAGTGAAAATGTATATGAAAATTATTGTGTTCAGGATTATTTCCCTACACGCGTTGTGCCAGTGAGGATCGAGCAACCCAATAGTACAAACGTACCCAAGCATGTCAAGGAGGCTGGTGAACGGATAAATTGCAGTACAAATTAATTATTAAGAGTAGTTGAAGTAAATCTGAGTCGTAACTTATATAGAGACGCTTCACTCTGGTACAATGCTTATAAGCTGGCGAAATACAGTCGCACCTTCATTAATAGTTTAAATGTTAAGTTCTTTTTATATAATATCCATTGTGTAATAATGCTTTTATGTTTTAAGTTACTAAACTATATTTACACGTTCCTACAGATAAATAACAGTTACAAAACCAAAGACTGTGCATTCAAATATATATAATCATGACTGTTATAGTAATGTACTGCTTTGCTTTGACTGTATACTATATGTATTGCTATATATGCATCTATGTTTTACTCAGGAGTATGTATATCTATATTAAAGCCTAAATCAAAGTTAACAAAAAGTGTTTATACAGAGTTAATGTGATTGATCTCATGTTTACATAGTTTCTATATTTAATTTAAATAATAAGTTTCTTATCCAATGTTTTTTGGGTAATTAATGTTACAAAGTGATTTTTGAAGACAGGTATGTAAATAAACTGATTATAGCAATTATATTGAAACAGTAAAACGATTGAGAGAATTAATTGAAATGATCAGTGAATTGGCTACTCTGAATAATATTATATTGGGTGTCGAAAATCACGAAAATGTACAAAAACTAATCTATTATGTTCCTATAGTGTAACTTAGAAACACAATATTTAATTTATATTTATTTTTAAGGAAAAATATTTTAACATTTTCTAGTCTTTGTCAATGTATTTTTTTTATTAGTGCGACTGTATAAAACAAAATGGAGTGATTACTTTCCAGTTATGTAACACTGTGTTGTTTCTAGTCAAATTATTTCATAATATTTAACCAATGTGGACCTCGGGTTAGAATAGATAAATTACAAGAAATACGTAAATCTTAATAAAATATTATATAAATTATACAAAGCCATTACAGAGAGATTTATTATAAGGGAAAAAATAGTACAAATCACTTGTTAAAATATATTTAATTATTGGTTAAGTAACAATAGAACAGCACACATCCACATTGGGTAATAAATTGTATTTATATAATGTAAAAAGAATTATATCCAGGCTTCGGGGGGAAGCCTAATTTAATACCGCGTGCAAAATGTAGTACTTGGGATTTTTTTTAAATAAATCTTATCTTTGGTGCGAGATTTTGTGAGGTAATGTTTGGCTAACTTGGAACAACTTCAGGAAATAGATTTTGGAACTATTAAAGGCAAAGAAAGAGGAAAGAAATCTTGTAAGCACATTGTGGGGTACTTTATATTCAGAAGTTTACTTCATAATGTCATATAGAAATCTACAAAATAAAATTATAGCAACAGTATTTGTTTTAAATATAATGTAATTGATTACAAGGCCCAAGGGAGGCATTACAAAATAACACTAAAACACAAGTGGTAATAAAACTAGTTTCAAGGATGATATTATAAGAATTCTGTGATGTGAATACATCAGTCTTGTAACTAGTTTTAAAAACTCAGTTATAGGTACTTGCTTTACTTTTAAAACCAATTAAATTATAAAAGATAGATATTTGTTTTACAAGCCTGAACTTTTCAAGTTTTTTTTGCATATGACATTATTAATAGTAACTAAAATATAATAATGTATGATAATAATCAAGTACTACAGTTTGCGTGGCGGTCGGTATATGTTCCTAGATCCGTCTGTTTGTTACATTTGTTTTCCATTAATTACTACGAAGCATTTCTACCGTATTCAATAAATTAAATATACAAATGCAGTGTATTTTCCTTTATTAAATTACCTTTTACACTATTATAATGTTAAATCATTATTAAAGTGAAGCGAGGCGAGAAGCAGAAAGAATTTCGTTCAACGACCCAAGTAGGTTCTAAAGGATCGTTGAACGAAATTCTTTCACTATCCATTTCTCGTCTTCTATGTTCTGTACATTTAAGATCAGATAATCGTGTCTTTTACCGGTCGATTGGAAATGGATAAACCACCTATGTGGTGTAGTGGTTCCCAGCAGCGGCCTTAGGTTCTGAAGGTTCGATTCCCAGTGGCCCAGCGGGCGTCAATAAAAATAATTGTACTTTGTTAGATTGGTGAAAAAGCTCGTTTCAAATCCGCCTGGCGAGTTTCTACCATCTTATCTAAGTGTGGTGCCATAGCATCCGGGACATCCGTCTAACATCCGTTGTATTCCAACAGTTTGAGATAAGATAGTCAGTCTAAGTTCCTCAAGGGGGGGCTCTGAGGGAGTCTCTGAGGGTTGGGTAAAGTGCACTTCCATCTCAACCATTTCTACAATTAGGAGAGAAAAAGGCTTCAGCGAGCTGTTCCTTGGTAGATAAGTCAATATATTGTGTCCAATTTTATTTTAAACTAAATTTTATTATTTTGACGTAAGGTCAAAAACCATTGAAAAATATTTACATGTATTCATTAAAAAGTTAAAATACTTTTCGTGAGAAAAACGTAATAGCTACCTACAGTGCGATCTAGAAGAGAAACCATCCGAGGGCACTACAGGTTCGATTCCCAGTGAGCAGATTTACATCAGTAATTCAAAATGTTTTATTCAGTTTAGGCTACAAAATTGTATCATCTCGAGCTCCTCCGTGCTTTGGAAGGCATGTAAAGCTGTTGGTCCAGACTGCATTAGCAGTCGTTAACAACCACCGCACCGCACTGGGCCGTGTGGTGGTTTACTCGGGCTCGTGCCCCAGCAGTGGGGACATAAAATAATTTGGTGATGTACTACGGAACGGTGCCTATGGAAGAGTTTGGATGTCTATAGGTATGGCGTATATGGCGACTTATAGAGACTATAGCCCTTGGTCGCACACTATTTATCAGTTTGTCAGGTTATCTATAAGCACGTTCTCATGAAATATGTCTTTGAAGCTCGATGGCGCAGTGGTTAACGCGCTTGGTCTGCGAGTGCTGAGGTTAAGCAACTTTCGCAAAGGCCGGTCATCGGATGGGTGACCAACAATTTATCACCTCGAGCTCCCCCGTGCTCCGGAAGGCACGTAAAGCCTTTGGTCCCGGCTGCATTAGCTGTCGTTAACAACCACCAATCCGCACTGGGTTCGCTTGGTGGTTTACAGCCCGTTCTCCCTATCCATCCATAGGGCAGGCTCGTGCCCCAGCAGTGGGGACATAAATGAGCTGATGATGATGATGATGTATCTGAACGGCTCTTGCCCACGCACGACTTTTTGTAGGACGTGTGTGTTGCATCATAGAATTCTACACGTTTCATTTTCACCGACTTATAAATCGGTCACCGATTTTCGTAAGTGGGCACCCACCTTAATGATGACAATACATTTATTATTGTAGAACTGATCCAAAAAAATCTCACGACAACTTTACGCGAATTAACCCTCTTATCCCAGAAAATTATCAGAATATAAATCAAACAATTACAACACGAGTGAACGCAGGAAAATCGACAAAATTACTCTTAATTAGAGATTATGTGCGCGTCAACTGTCGGCTTTAGATTAATGAAAAAAAAAACAGCTTTTTGTCACAAAAAAGTTTTTATCGAAACGCGACAACCATTAAAAATCGTCGCGCTTAGGGTAACTCCGCGTGCATCTGTCAAAAGAAGTTTTAGGGGAAAAAGTGAAATTGTTGAAAAATGGGTTAAATGTCGAAAATATAATGGCCAACACCGTCGGAGGGTTAAACTGCACTGTAAACATTTCGCGGCGCGTTAACCCGCCGCGATACGCGTGGCCACTTTTGAACTGGGTTCAAAAATGTTAAGTGGCGATTTCAATTTGAAAGTTATCAAGTTACTTTTGTTACTTTATTTATTATAATTAATAGAATCAGGCGTTACTTTGCTTACATATGCTTTCCATAACATAGCAAAATTCAATTCAATAATATGTAAATAGTGTTAATTTGGATAACTTAATAAACGCCTTTAGCTTGATAAAACAAAAAGTATATAGAGTTAATAGGACTAAGTATACAAATTGCATTTTTTACTTAGTTTATTTACGTTTTGTCATTGTCCAACTTCAGAAATGACACTTAAACAAAAGTTTATAGATAATTCTTCTAGTTCTTGCAAGTTATGCAACATGCGTAACGCCGGGTCATTGAATGGGTGATCAATCAGACTAAAATATCTTCTCTCGCTACTTTGAAAGGTTAAGTTAAAAACTAAGTTGCTAAAACTCACTAAGAGATTGCAAAACGGTAAGATCGCCAAATTGCAACTTTGGGTTTGTTCAAAGGGTTCGAAACGTCAGGATAAACATCAAATAAAATTAATGTGTACAATAAACGCGAGTAGATTGGTAAAAGTAGTTTCATTTCAATGTGTAGTGTTCGCGTAAACTTTAGAAAACAATTTGTTTTTGTGTATGAAAGACGTTATATATTTTGCATTTTGTGTCGCAATAATGTATTAAGTATCTATCAATCACAAAGGCAGATGGTGTCCATCTTAATAAGTTTTAATACATATTTGTGTTTTAAGTTTTTATAATATTTTTTTTTAATAAATTCGCAGAAACATTCATATTTTCTCGATATGTAAAAAAAACTATGCTACGTTTTTTAAGCTAATACCGTCAACAATACACAATCAATCACTTACGGTGTAGTAATCTTGACACAGCCGCCGGCGCCGCCGTCCCCACGACCTTATTATAAAATAATAATAAAAAGTACATTTTTTAGTAAAAAAAATGTAGTTTTCTAAAAAAAGCAAATCCGTTATAGTCAACAAAAAAGCCAAAAAAGTCTCTAAATCACTTTCTAAAAAGCTATTGTTGCAACTTTTAAACCCTTGCTTCCCGAACACGTGACGAGCGCGCGCCGCTTTTTTATATGTCAAAAAAACTATAAAAAGTTTAATTCGCTAAGTACCTACACCCAGTGACCTACATTACACTCACCCCGATGTTATTTCCAGAAATGTGTAAAAAAGCACCCTTTATTATGAAACTTCTTTTTTTTTGTAAGCACTATCGTTTAATTGAATTCAATCCTTTGGAAAAGGGTTCAATAATATAGCCGATATTAACTTTTTCTGACGTATCCGTGCTTTTTGCCGTCGAGCTGTCATTGTTCGCGCCAAAAATTATACGTTCTGTCAAAATGGCGCGCCATTTGCTTCGGCGGCCATCTGCCGGAGAGAAAAAAGTTTTAAACACAATGCAAATAGGGTGGGACGCGTGCAGAACATTAATTTTTAGGGGAAATTCGTCGTTTTTGCGTTAAACGAAAAATGAATTTAAAAGTATAACAAACGGTGTCCCCTTATTTCAATATGCGTAATGTCCGATACGTAATTATGTGGAGCATTATGAGCGGCAATGCAGTTGCATTTAAATTGAAACTCGCGTGACAAGATCTTTTTTGTTGTTTTGCATTTTATTACTTTCACGGCTTTGATTTTTATTATTTCTGGAATTTTATGGGATTTATTCAACGTTACATTGAGGGTAGGTATCCATATCCAGATGTAGGATTAATGACAAATGGCTTAATGGACTTTCGAGCAATAATCATAAAAGTGTATTTTTTTAATTGCAATTGTGTTTGTATATTTCTTTATTTACCTAATCATTCATAAATATTTAATGATATAATTATTACTGTATCATTATACTTTCCAACTAATTGTAATATACAAGATACATATTTAACCTCTATGTTTATTTGAAAATATTTTTGAGTTTTTTTACCCAGCTTTCTTTCATCAATACACTCAGAGGAAGACAAAGTTTTTAACTTCTATAAAAGCTATCCTACGAGTACGTTGCTTTCTGTAAAATAAGATTATAAATCATTAAAATAAAATAATAAAGAACACGAGCAAAATAAACGCGAGTAGATCCGTAAAAGTTGTTTCATTTAAACACGAGCAACATATTTGGATAATAATAAAATTTTGACAGTGGCTAAAATTTCTAAAACCTCGAAGCCTCGAAATCTCAAAAGAAAACAATAAAATAAAACCTTATTCGCTCATAATATTTAATCTCACACATCATAATACATGTACTCCATAAGCAGGGTGGCGGCCAGTAGTAGACCCTTCTCCTCATCTGTCAGGTCCCTCTCGAAGGCTACACCAAACCTGCCACAAGACAAAATTCATTATGGTGGCGATTGACCGGAGCGACCATCATAACGTAACTGTGACCGGCGACCGGGAGACCGAGACAGAGTTTGCGTAGGCCTTAAAACGTTAGTCTCCACCATTTCATAGCATTGTGACGCTTTATTTTTAAGTGATGAACATGTTGCCAAAATTCTAAATTAACTTTTCAAATCCATAATCAAAAGTCAGTGTTTTCTAGTTAGGGAAACTAGCAACTTGACACAACTAGTACCAATTTAAGTTTTCCAGTTGTTGCAATTTAAAACTTGCTGCAACTAGCAACTAAGTTGTGTCAAGTTGCTGGTTTCCCCAACTTGCAATCAATGACTGTTGACTTCGTATTATAAAAGTTTCTTTAGAATTAGGCAACCATACCTACACTTTAACGAAAACTTTTATAAAGTTGATAGTTTCTTCAGCTAAGTTTATAGTTTCTACAGTTAAGTTGATAGCTTCTTTATCTAAGTTGATAGTTTCTTCAACTAAACACATAATATGGAGACCCGTAGAAAGTAAGCTTCATACAAATGCGCTTCAGCAACGCACACATAGACAATCTCTCACGGACACGGAACACCGTTGCATGTCCACAACCTGAACTGAGATCGAAGATATTTCTTTTGTGCTATTTCTATTTTAAAACTGGACGAGGTTCGATGCACATGTATATTATGTATCCGTTTTAATGTTTTATTGTTATGTGTTGTGCAGGTCAATAAATGTTTCTTTATCTTTATCAGCGGTTATATTCAATCCCTAAAAATACTAGCAATGAACCGTGCGCGTGTGTGATTTTGAACGTAGAGCAGCACACAACAAACGCACACATTCACAGCTAAAACCTTACCAAATCCAGAAAAACAACAAAAAAAAACAAAAAACAAAAACATTTTGATTACGACTCACACTTGGCCGATTTTTGGGTCGCCGTTAGGATTGCCAACCGTACTCTAAAATAGAGTATTGTACTCTATATCATGTAGGCGTACTCTATAATCTATAACACTAATAGAGTATGCTAAAATACTCTTTTTTACAATGTTTTCATGTAATATTATGCAAACCCATTATCAGAACCAAAAAAGTCCAAAAGAGCTCTAGAGTTAGAAGTTTGAACTCATGTAACAATATATATAACAATTGCATATATGCATATAACAATTTTTCATGGTTTTTAAAAGAATTTTTTAAAAACCATGAAAAATTGTTATATGCTGCAAAATGTACAAAAAAATACCTTTTTTAAAATATAAAACAAATTATACTCTTTTTTGTAAGTCCGTACTCTTTGTTTACCTCCTTTAAAATCATATATACTGTATTTCAGAAGAATTAGAAATAAAAGTTGGCAACCCTAGTCGCCGTACCTACACAGCCATTTTTGTGTGCTGGATCCGCGCTTGACGGAATCTCGCCACAATCTAGTTGCGAGCTGTTCCAAGTATGTGCATTGCTCGAGCGCGGTACATATCAAGCTTATCTTTAGTGGGTCTCCTAATTTTGTGAACTAAACTTGTCTGTCCGCGGAGTGCCTTAGACTGTTACTTCTTTTGTAAGCTTTCATCATCATCAGCTCATTTTATGTCCCCACTGCTAGGGCACGAGCCTTCCCTATGGATGGATAGGGAGAACGGGCGGTAAACTACCACGCGGGCCCAGTGCGGATTGGCGGTTGTTAACGACTATCAATGCAGCCGGGACCAATAGCTTTACGTGCGATGATACATTTTTGGTCACCCATCCGATGACCGGCCTTTGCGATAGTTGCTTATCCTCAGCACTCGCAGATCGGGCGCGTTAACCACTGCACCATAATGTAGCCGTTGGTCCCGGCTGCATTAGCAGTCGTTAACAACCACCAATCCGCACTGAGCCAGTGTGGTAGTTTATGGGCCGTTCTCCCTTTCCATCCATAGGGAAGGCTCGTACCCTAGCAGTGGGGACATAAAATGAGCTGATGATGAATAAAGGCGTCCAACAGCGCCCTCTATCCACAACAGAGCGAACCTGTCGACAATGGGTGACGTGAAGAGGGCGTGCATGAGCCCTTGCCAGCGCTTGCAGGTGGCGCCGACGCGCACGCCGTCCGTGCGCGAGATGTGGAACTGGATATCCCTGAAGCAGTTCACGGTGAAGTACGGACCTGGGGGGAGGGCGGTGGACTACTATCATATAATATGATCTATATCTATCTACAGTGTTTGGTAATGCCTGTATATTTCCGAATATGGCAGATAGGGCACAGGTCGTAGAACCCCGGAAAATTATTAAACATACCAGAAAAGCTCCATATTTGCTTCTCTCAGTGTCTTCTACCGGAATTACTACGGTGAGTGTTCTGAAGAACTTTTTGATCTAATCCCGCCTTTTCCTTTCCTCTCCCGGACTACACGTGCTGGTCTTAGGAACCACCATCATACTGTACAGACAATCAGTACTCGTACCATAAAATTTGGCAAGTCGTTCCTCTGTAAGACCGAACGGTCTTTGGAATTCTTTGCCAGCGCATATGTGTCCCAGCTCCTATAGTCCCGGGTGTTTTAAGCGGGGCGTGAAACGGCATTTACGCAGGCCGTCATGAATGGGTGCGCTTTACCGTGCGTGTTCCACGGTGAGGAGCGCTCTCATTATTTTGGACTGCATCGGCTGCTTACCATCAGGCAGGATGTGGTCACTATGACGTGACAATCGATATAAAAAAAAATATGACTGAGATATTAAGGTCCTTCATCATCATCATCATCAGCCTATACTAGTCCACTGCTGGACATAGGCCTTTCCAAGTGCATATAAGGTTGTTTGTTACTAATTAAAGTCCAGCTGACACATTGTTCTTGTTCGTCAACGTCATAATCCAAACAAATCAGAAGTCCAAACATGTCAGGGTTGAACAAAAATATTGCATTAAAAATATTCGAGATTTTGTATGGAAAAGTAAATCTTCATAAATGTGATTTTGCATGTTACCACGGTGTAAGTTATACTTGGTTGCGTCGCTATGTTTCGGGACTACACACATTTTACCGAACACCCTGTATGGATCAATAATAAATTGCAACATTATAAAACATAACATAAACGTGAACCAAAGATAAATTACAAAGTTACAATTTGGCGGTCTTATCTCTTTAAATCGATTTCTGGAGAGAGAGCGATGGAGAGTGTTAATAAACTATAAAATCGGAGGTGAAAACTAGTGAAACATACAAAAATAATGTGCATTTAGTAAGCAGTTTTGTATTTAGTTATTTAAAAAAAACATTTCCATTTTCAAAATTCGGCCCGAAGGACCATAGATTCTTATTTAAATTTTAATTATAACTAAACACATCAAAAATGTATAGGGATCAAGTACATTTTAAAGTATCGTTGCATTATCTTAGAATTAATATTTTAACTTTTTTGGATCGTTACCTATTGATTCTTTTTAATGAATTTCACGATATCAATGATTTTTTTTTACATTGTTTAAATATGGAAAATTAACTGTTAATCTCAATTCCTATAAAAGAGCGTAGTAGCAATTTTACAAAAGCAGTTCAATTTCTGCACTGGAAGTGAAAAAAATTGCAACGATATGGAGCGATCGACGACGGCGTCATTTGACAAGGGAATAGAATGTTGAGAGCCGTTGGAATATTGGAAGCTGGTTCCAGGCAACGTACCAACCATCACATCAAATTCGATAAGCCTCAAACACTCGTTAGAGAACAACGATTCATCCCTAGGATGATACGCGAGGCTATTGAAATTAAAAAAACATCCTAATTTTAATAGAGAAGATGGTTGGAATTTACCACCAGCCTGGGATCACATCATACAAAATATTAAATCCCACACCCAACACCATAATATCAGACCAAAAGATTAATTATTTTTGTGTTAAGGTGGTGCAGCGCGGACGCAAAACTGCGAGTTTCAAGTTTCTTTATGATAGCGAGCGAGCGGCGCGTGGCAGTGGTGTGACAACGGCGCACGACAAGAATACGCACGCACACTAATATCTGTACAGAGTAGGCTGGTGATTTAATTAGAGCAATGTTTACTTTCGTAAAATCATAGGCGTTTAGGTAAAAAATAAGAAAAGTCTTAATATTTTCATATTCATGTTTTTTTATTGAAAAATAAGACAACAGTGACCTGCGGAATATCAATACAAACATTTTGATGTAGGATCATTGTTTCATTTGTGCTATATTTACAAAGTTTCTGAAGAAATAAGTTTTTAAATATCATTATTTTACTTAATGCTTATGCAGTTTCTGGGTATTTGTTTCAAATTCCAAGACAACCATGACCTTGTGAAAGGATCAAGCTAACCTACACTAGTCCTTTTAATGTATAAGACCTATTCAGCGCCTAGTACCAGTGACTTAAAAACACGTAAATTTTCAAATTCCGCGCTGCACCCCCTTAAATAGTCCATTTATTGAGAAAGGCTATTATAGGCTATATAACATCACGCTATGACTAATAGGAGTGGAGCAGCAATGAAAACTTGCAAAAACGGGAAAATATTTTTATTGTTCGCTTATTAACGCGGGTGAAACCGCGGGACACAGCTATGTATATATAATTGCAAGATGTACTTATCTCTTCTCTAGATCAAGGCTCTTATTGTTATTATTTTTATGTTTGGCTTGCTTGGCTTGTAATTTTTTTTATATTGTTTTCTAATAAATATTAAATGTGTTTTTATTACTATTAGTTTATCTAGCATATAAGCGTGTTGGCTGAACAGGCTCTAAGTTTATAATGTATCTTATTATATTTATATTATAAATAAATGTATGTATGTATGTATAGTACCTTTGATCCAGAATTTGTGTTCTCCCTCGGCGTTCATGACCAGGTAGAGTGGCCTCACTGCGGTCCACTGTTGCTGCACGCTGCCGATCTTATGACCAGGCGGTGCGAACACCTAGACCCAATTTAAAACATAACATTACATTATTTAAAAAAACATATATAGTATTGAAATGCAAAAGTTATAATCATCATCATCATGTTTTTCAGCCCGTATCCACCCACTGCTGATGCGATCGCTAAGGTTAAGCCTATTTCGCAAATGTCGATCAACGAATGGGTGACTAAAAATGTATCATCTTGAGCTCATCTGTGCTTCGGAAGGCACGTGTAGCCTTTGGTCCCAGGTGCATTAGCAGTCGTTACCCCGCCCGATCCTCTATATGACACTACACCTTTACAGAATACACTAAACATGCACACTAGTTTAGGTCCAAGACACCGTACTCGTAGAACAAGGGAACGAAGAACCGGTTCACACGCGCTCTATACCAGGTACAGACATGAGGCGACAGGGCGCTTCTCTTCTCCTCCACAGCCCGGTCTACCCGAGCCGAGGTCCGAGACTTTAGAGGCGCCCTCGGGTGGTTCCGCTCCCGGAGAATCTAGTAGGGCACGGGGACGCGCCCGGTGAAGCTGAAAATGCCGTCTGAGGCAATCAGCAATCTCTCTCCAAAAAAAAAAACAAAAAACAAAGACTGTGTTTTTTATCTCTTTTTCGTCATTGAAAATGACGGATAATGAACATTATATAACTATCATGGTCACTTACATTAGAAAAAGCAGTCGTTAACAACAACCAATTAGCACTGGGCCCGCGTGGTGGTTTATGGCCCGTTCTCTCTGTCTGCCAAGTTTCTTGCCGGTTCTTCTCAGTACAAGATCTCCCGCCCAGAGTAGACTTACGAACGGATGGCATTGTGACGTTAATAGTATCTATTTGTAGCCTATAAAATGATTTTGAATTTTTAGTTTTGAATTTTTATCCATAGGGAAGGCTCGTGCCCCAGCAGTGGGGACATAAAATGAGCTGATGATGATAATACTGAACAGCTCATGGTATTGTCTTGATAACCGTCGTGTGGTTTACCTGTATGTCTTGCAGTTGGCACGGGAGCACCCTGGCTGTGCAGGCGAAGGGTCTGTTTATCCTCATCACCTCCCGATCCTGGCCGTCGGTGACGTGAAGCTGGAAGGGACGCAGCCCGTAGCAGAAGTAGCCCACCCACCAGCTATTGCAACGGTATAGAATAAAATAGAATAGTGTTGAAGCTAGTTACTTCTAGGTACTTTGGTTTTTCTTAAAGAATGTAGCATTCTATCAGTGAAAGAAGTATTGGAATTGGACCAGCATTTCCAGAGATTACCCTCCTCAAGCTCGATGGCGCAGTGGTTAATGCGCGCGGTCTGCGAGTGCTGAGGTTTTAAGCAACTTTCGCAAAGGCCGGACATCGGATGGGTGACCAAAAATTTATCATCTCGAGCTCCTCCGTGCTTCGAAAGGCACGTAAAGCCGTCGGTCCCGGCTGCATTAGCAGTCGTTAACAACCACCAATCCGCACTGGGCCCGCATTGTGGTTCATGGCCCGTTTTCCCTATCCATTCATAGGGAAGGCTCGTGCGAAATACTGAAGAAAAAGCCTTCGACATACATACATACATACATACATACATACATACATACATACATACATACATACATACATACATACATACATACATACATACATACATACATACATACATACATACATACATACATACATACATACATACATACATACATACATACATACATACATACATACAGAGGTAACGTGACTATGTTTGTTTGTCGCAAGCGTGGCGATTATGGCAAATTCCCCTCAAAATTATTTATCCTTGAGGGAGGCCTTTGTCCAGCAACGGGCGTCTTTTTGACTGAAATGAAGTAAAGAATGCTATATAAGCTATTAATAAATAGGCCTGCATATAATGCCATTTTCAAAGGCAATGATTTGTAACCTAATTTAATTTGTTTGGCTATAGCTTACCTTACTAAATAAATAAATAAAAACATAATAAACAGGTTTTATTGGTATATGGCAAGTTGCCAGAAGGTCCACACAATTTGGGGAAATAGACCTAAATCTATTTGTGTAACAAGATGTAATTTGAACGGAGATAACAACATCTATAATGGTAGGATTCAAGTCTCGCTCTATACACAACAACACTTTTTCGAATTAGGTATAATTTGTTCGCCACAAAGTTTGCGAATAATCTAGATATACCTAATAACACGCGTTGAGTTTTATGGTGGCATCTGACCAGAGCGTATTATCGTAACGTAACATGTTCAATGAGAGACATTCATTCGATTACGTTTACGAAAATGAAAATTTGTATGGCAAAATTTTAACTCTTCTCGTATGTCGCTAGGGGGCGCTGCTTCAATGCCATACTAAAATTTTCACACTAGGCACTCAGTACAGTGCGCAGTGAGCCGAACCGCTTGCCGTGGGCTCCGCCCTGTTCTGATTCGATCCGAACCCCTCGGAGAATCTAGTTGGGCACTGGGACACGCACTAGCGCGTGATGCACTTATCTCTAGAAAACCTCTGACGGTGCTTCGTTTCACACGACTTCAGGCACCCTTTAAGAGGAAATACTAAGGTCGACTAATCAGTCGACCACATCGGTCATATAATCATGAAGAGTAGACAAAATCAACGTTTCGTAGTCCTCTGATTCCTCCTCCAAAACTGGACCGATTTAATTACTTTTTTCATTAAAAATTAAAGAAAGGCTTTGGCTGTGTCCCTATGTCTTGCTTTTTTTATATAATCTCGTCAGATTTGTTTGCTGGATGTCTCGCTGCCCCGTAACGTCCGGTAACGCTGAAAATGCCGCCAATGTCAACAGCAAACTGTCACAATATCCACTCTTCCTGTTATCGGTCAAAATGACGTATCAAGCTCGCTGCGAATGCTACAGACGCCGGCACATCAACTTGCACACAAACTTCTTCAATAAATGTTTAACCGACTTCTTGGCGAGAAAGTGAAGAGTCAGAATGTATGCGGTTTTGTTTTATTTTCTAAAATTTGTGTTATGTCGAATCTTAATGTAAAATAATGGTGGATTATTAATCGTTAAGTGTTTGTGAGTGTGCATGAGTGTTAGCAAATGAAACAAAACAGTGCAAAGTCACTTTTCAAATTCTCTCAACAAAAAAATATAAAATATAATATAAAATATGTTTATTTTCTGTAACAATATTTAGTTTTACATTGTTTAGGGACAGGAGTCTCCTTTTAAGCTGTTAAGCCTGTTCCAGGAGATACCGCTCTTCCATAGCATTCTCATCATCATCTTCAACAAGTCCGCCCGAGGACTTAGTAAAGCCCCACATCTTTACTGAGATACTCGAGGGGTTGGGGGTATATCATTTCTCACTTCTCATTTCTATTATCATTCATCATCATCATACAGGGAAGAATATTGTTTATTTATGTATTACTTGTAAGAAAAAATACTTTGACAATGGCTAAATGTGCTAATCGCACGAAGCCATCAAGGAAGAAAAATGTTCAACCGTATACCATATACATAAATTTTCAAGTCCATTGAAGAAATTTTCCAGTTTGTAGTAGTCTAATGTGCAGAAATGTGTTCGTTACGATGATCGCTCCGTTCAGTCCCCACCTTTAGATATAAAAGCACAACTAATGTCACCTGTTCTCCTCCTGAACGGTGTACAACAGACTGTGTTCTGCTGTCCTCACGTAGAACCGGTTCTTCTTGCCCCTCAGGAACAGCACGTTCTTCACGTGCAGACGCTTAGTGATCAGCAACTTGTCTGTCGGCGCCAGCTCGTACAGCACCGACTCCTCGGATGTAGTCTCCTGAATGCACCATAAAGGTTTTATTCCGATCGAAACATGGTACGACATACAAAATAAAGAGAAGGTAAGCGTAATACATACCACATAGACTCACACAGACACGGATATCGGAACAGCTCGGAACAGTCCGAGCGTAGCTGTTACGAGATTCAGTGTCCGTGAGAGGTTGTCTATGTGTGCGTTGCTCCAGCGTGATTGTATGAAGCTAACCTTCTGCAGTCTCCTTATTTTGTTGTTTTAATACAAACATTCATTAAAAAAAAATAAGTAGGACTGTGGTACCGTGTTCGATGGAAACCAGCAATCGAAAATTTTTTCCTTTAATTATGGGGACAGCTGCACTACAGATTTTTTTACATTAGCTTCACAATTGAATACAGACCAAACTGCCTCCTAGCTTTTATCATCATCATCATCATCATCTCAGCCAAAAGACGTCTACTGCTACACAAAGGCCTTCCCCAAGGATCTCCACAACTCCAGGCTTCCCGCGACTTTCACCAGATCGTCGGTCCACCTTGTTGGAGGCCTGCTCACACTGCGTTTTCCGAGTTTTCATTGAGTAAAATATTCTATATACTTATAGGTATGTTTGGAATCAGCTTTTGAAACACAACAATGCCACAAAAATGTATGTTACCGCGACATATTTAGATAAGATAGCTGTAGTTAGCCAGATGAACAAACAAGCGCTACTACCACCCAAGCCGAGTACACGTTTGTGTAATATGTATACATGTTTTTGTACCGCTGGGAATCGTACCCTGAATCTGAGGCCGGTGGTCTTAATCTAGTGTAACCACAAAGGCGGTTTCAAAAAGTAACAATGTCCCGTTTTTCCCCCCACTGCTGGGGCACGAGCCTTCCCTATGGATGGATAGGGAGAACGGGCCATGAACCACCACGCGGGTCCAGTGCGGATTGGTGGTTGTTAATGACTGCTAATGCAGCCGGGACCAACGGCTTAACGTGCCTTCCGAAGCACGGAGGAGCTCGAGATGATAAATTTTTGGTCACCCATCCGATGACCGACCTTTGCGAAAGTTGCTTAACCTCAGCACTCGCAGACCGGGTGCGTTAACCACTGCGCCATCGAGCTCCTCAAGTTTATCATTATCATCAGTCTATATTAATTAGTCCAGGACCTTGGCCTCTCCAAGTGCACGTCACTAAAATCTTTTGGCAATCACACATTTTCGGTCAAAAATAAAACAACAATCACAACTGTTCACTCGCCTTTGAAGAATCACAAAAAACTAAAATAACCACAACAGTCTCGAAGCATTTTTACCTCCTGAAGGGTAGATGATGATTCGACCGCAGGCGTTGCCGCCGGCCATTCTTCAAGTTTCAAAAGCTCAGGCAAGGGTGGCGTGGGCGTCGCTGGGATAGGTGCCACCTGCATCATCGTGTAAACCCTTAGACCTTCAGACCCTCAGAAGCTACTCATACTTTTGTGGTAAATCAATAAAATAATGTTTCGGATCCAGTATTTTGTAATCGCTCAAATATAAAGGTGTAATATATGACAACTGTCACAATGATGTCTTAGTGAAAGGTGGCGGGGCAAAGTCATGATAAAAGTAGGTAACATTTTTGGTTGATGGTATTCGGAGTAGTTCAAAAGTTTTAAAAATATCGCTACGTAATTAAATTAAATTGATTGACTTAAAATATAACGTAAGATAAGTAAGCAATAAGATTTGTAAATGAACTGATTTATTGCAACAGGTAAAACCTTTGGAAATTTGCATATTTATACCTACACTAACTGACCCGGCGGACTTCGTACCGCTTTGACAGTTTCTATGACAACAAAACAAAAAATCGTTAAATAGTTTACGCGTGAAAGGGTATCACACAAACAAACAAACTCACTTTTTGATGTGTAACATCTTTCCGCTCGCTTTCTATATAAGCAAAGAGATTTAATAGGTCTTTGTATATAAGCAATTTGTGGAAGTGATTTCGTGAAATGGGACGGAAGTATGTGTAACAGTGTAACAAGTGTGTAACTGGAAGTCGGGGAAGCTTGTGGGAGTGATTTCGTGAAATGTGTAACAGTGTGACAAGAAGTCAGGGAAGCGCGCAAGCGCGCGCCATTTTGAAAATTTAAAATCCACATTATGAACATGACTTATTATTATCATATGTGATATATTATGTCATTTGACTATCAAAGGTCATTTTGATATGTCAAATGTCTTCTGATCAGTATTTACTGCAATTTATTTTATAGTTATAAAATTATGTAATACCTGACCCATTTCTTCAGAATATAATGTTAAAATTGCTTATTACTAAGGTGAGATGTCAAATGTTACACATCATATGCGACTAATAACAAACAAACAAACAAACTCACTTTCGCATAAGTAACAACTTAGGTTACTATTAATTAGGATAGTTAGGCTATAAACTCTGATTTAGACACACATCTGCTTAAAACGTACACTACCATTGTCAGGGTTACAATGGTGGTGTACGTTTTAAGCAGATAGCAATCCCAAACATATCCAAACCACTCGGAGAATGTAGTAGAGTGCGGGAGCACGCTTGCGTGATGTCATTCCCTCTAGAAATCTGACGTTGTTTTGTTTGATCGTGATCAAGCAGTGTGGCTTGAGGAACCCTTTAAGTTTCTCGCCGCCCCAAAAAAAGTCCGGTGACGCGGTGTAGGCCGTTTACAGATAACAGCAAAGTCTCTCCTAAAAAATTTTGAGCTATCAAAAATCAATCTGTTTTTATATATTGACTTACAGCCGAAATTAATAACCTATCCTCAGCAAGAGATAGAGGCCTACTAGAGATTTGTTGCTTAGTTATTTCTGTTATTTGTCGGAAAATAACAGCGGTTGCTAGGTAACTAAACTAAGATAGTTTACAAAAACACAAATGTTGAAAAAATTTCCACGAGCAGGATTTGAACCTGCACCCTTCTGACATTCCGGGTCAGGTGCTCTTCCAATTGAGCTATCGTGGTTCTAACCAGCCCGCCGAAATTGTAATTTGTTCGCAACAAAATTTGCTTTAAAAATCATTTTGAACATTTTATAAAATAGCTTGCTTATTTCTTAACTGCTCTTTAATATTTGTAAAAATATTATGATCGGATGTTAATGACGGTAGTTGTTGACATTGAATGGGCGCCTTTGGCTTACAAAGTAAAAAGTGTTGAATAATTTCGGCGGGCTGGTTAGAACCACGATAGCTCAATTGGAAGAGCACCTGACCCGGAATGTCAGAAGGGTGCAGGTTCAAATCCTGCTCGTGGAAATTTTTTCAACATTTGTGTTTTTTGTAATTTGTTCGCAACAAAATTTGCTTTAAAAATCATTTTGAACATTTTATAAGATAGTTTAATTAAAAAAACATACAACCGAATTGATAACCTTCTCCTTTTTATGAAGTCGGTTAAAATTACTCTTGTTCAAATCCTAAATTGTCAAATGAACGACCGCATTTGGCTACAGGCTTCACTTCCTGTATGATTCGGAGGCCTCGGAATTAGAAATTCGTCCAGCGTGGCCCTGCCAGCGTTTTTGTCATCTGCTCATAGCACGAACAATCTCTACAGGAAGATTATCAACCCTCTTTGGGTTCCGTAGAGTTGTCGTGCAAGGCAGAGCTAGTAACGCTTGGTTATCCGCCTCTCAAAATTCAAATCTACCATTAATTCCACAATTGCAGAAGCAATAGGACGAGCCGTTATGCAAGCAAGTTCTGGAGGGGCTTAAATCCACATCGGCTACATCCAACAATGGGTCCTTGTGGGCCGGGGCAAGGCAACTTGTAAAAGAGCTAAGGGTGATTATCAGATTTTGTGCACATCCAAGCAAAATTTGATAATTTTTTTAATTACAAAAATTTACTGATATTATCAAAATATACATTATCCTTTCTGATTTGCTAAATTTATAGACAATTGCACTCTCAAATTGAGAAGCTATGAGCTTTTAAAATTTTATTTAGAAACGGTAATGATTAAAAGTCGGATGGTAATGATAACAGTACATACGGTAGTGATAACTGTATATTGGTAATGATTACAAGCTATAAGGTAGTGAGGTGTTTCAAAGAGTAATGATCTTTTTCATCAGACCACTGCTTGGTCATTGCCACAGCACCGCATTGCGTTGGTCCACCGAAAACAATGGAGACCAAACGTCGTCTGTGGCACTACTCGTCGGCAGATTGGGACAGATTGCGTGATTACTTTGCATCCGTCTCATGGGGCCAGAGCTGCTTTCTTGGAAAGGACCCGTCGGAGTGCGCTTCCGCCATCGCTGATGAGATCTTGTTGGGTATGGAATATTATATTCCGTTCATGGATCTTGCCAGCGTTGGTAGACAGCGGCCTTGGTTCAATCGCGAATGCGCCAAAGCTGCTGAATGCAAGCAAGCTGCATATCGTGCTTGGACGAGGGCTTGCGCATTAAATGACCCTAGTGCCGGCTCCCTGAAGGCGGCCTACAACAAGGCCTCTAAGTCTAACAAGAGGGCTCTCGCAAGAGCAGATGGACAGAGAGTAGCGAGAGTAGGGCAGGAGTTAATCTCGCACCCTACGGGTAGCCGTAGCTATTGGCGGCTCGTTAGCTTACCAGCCGCTAGAGAAGGCGAACTTGTTGGCAGAACTTTTCGCGGCTAATTCGCGCGTTGACGATTGTGGCACCGCTCCACCTATTATAGCACATTGAGGGGCCACCATGCCTGATATTCGTATCAGGCAGTGTGATGTACGTGCCGTGCTGCGGTCGCTCGACGTGCGGAAGGCTAGCGGGCCGGATGGTGTTCCGGCAATTGTGCTGCTCAGATGCGCGGCTGAGTTGTCTCCAGTGTTGACACGATTGTTTAGGGTGTCTTACGATGCCGGTATTGTGCCGGTGTTTTGGAAGGAAGCGAACATACATACAACCCATCCCCAAAAAAGGGGATCGCTCGGATCCAGCCAACTATCGACCCATCACTGTAACTTCTGTACTGTGCAAGGTGTTGGAGCGGATAATTAATTCTCAGCCTATTCACTACCTAGAGGATCACTCGCTGCTCCTTGATCGCCAGTACGGGTTCAGACCCAAGCGATCAACGGGTGACCTTCTAGCGTACGTAACTCACGCATGGGGTGAAGCGATGGACACGCATGGCGAATCTCTGGCAGTTAGCCTTGATATAGCCAAAGCTTTCGATAGAGTGTGGCATCGTTCCCTTCTTTCCAAGTTGCCGGCCTTCGGTGTGCCGCCCCGTTTTTGCGCCTGGGTTGCAGACTTTCTAGAAGAGCGGAGGATTCGTGTTCTTTGTGAGGGTAGTTCCTCCGCGCTCTTCAAAGTCAATGCCGGAGTGCCGCAGGGTTCTCTGCTCTCAACTACTCTATTTCTTCTGCATATCAATGACATGCTGTCCTTGGGCAATATTCATTGTTATGCGGATGACAGTACGGTGCATGAGCGGTACTTGGGACATCTTGCGGCAAAGCAAGCCGATATCGTGGTGAAAAGGCAAGAACTGGTTGCCAAACTGAACCTGGCTCTCGATCGTGTCTTTAAGTTGGGATCTGAAAACCTGGTCGAGTTTAATGCCAGCAAAACTCAGGTTTGTGCATTTTCGTCCAAGCTAACTCCCTTCCTTACTAGAGAGGGTCTTCAGAACTCTCCGTTATCCATTAGGATGGACCTCAGCATTCTTGGCATGGACATCGGCCAGGAACTGAACCCAAAATGCTACATCGAGAGTGTTATTTTAACTGCCTCCCGTAAGTTGGGTATTCTCAATAAGGTGAGGCGGTTTTTCACTCCCAAGCAGCGCTGTTTGCTGTACAAGACTCAGGTGCGATCGATGCACTTGACAGACTGCAAAGGCGAGCGGTACGCATTATTGGAGATGCTGAGGTTACAGCCTCTCTAGAGGACCTCCAGCTGCGAAGAGATATTGCTTCTCTCAGTGTCTACTACCGGAATTACTACGGTGAGTGTTCTGAAGAACTTTTTGATCTAATCCCGCCTTCTCCTTTCCTCTTCCGGTCTACACATGCTGGTCTTAGGAACCACCATCGTACTGTACAGTCAATCAGTACTCGTACCAAAAAATTTGGCAAGTCGTTCCTCTGTAAGACCATTCGGCTTTGGAATTCTTTGCCGGCGCATGTGTTTCCCAGCTCCTATAGTCCCGGGTCTTTTAAGCGGGGCGTGAAACGGCATTTATGCAGGCCGTCATGAATGGGTGCGCTTGTTACCGTGCTTGTTCCACGGTGAGGAGCGCTTTCATTATTTTGGACTGCATCGGCTAGTCTTGTTTTATATTTTTTACCTATGTTTTTTCAACATCTTTCTTGTTCCTTACTGTAAACGTCCTTACGGTCTTATTAATACATTGTGTTTTTTGAAACTATCCTTGTCTTTTAAAATTATATTACTAAATTGATGTTTATCACTTTTCGTTAATCTACTGAATCCTTCTTGGAGTTGTTTAGATATAACTTATCCGAATAACAACTTCTTTTTTACCTCTTTCTTTTTATCTGCATCTATGTTGTCGATCAAGCTTTCAATTTTCTGTTCTGTTGATAGTCTATTGATATTTCTAGCTTTTTCTAACATTTTTTTCATCGCTGCCTTTTCTTTTTTTTCTTTTTCTATTTGTCTTTTCATTATTTCTATCCTTTTATTATAAATATGGTGAATTCGTCTCAATTGGCCCTCTGTTTTAGCACATTTTTCACATCCTTTACTTTCTTTTGTTTTATTTTCGTCCATTTTGGATGATGCAGGTCCTGCCAAAGAATCAATTTCATAAAAAAGCATTAAAAAGCCTACCAGTAAACCTACAAAATATACGGTTGCGGGTTCGAATCCTGCTATGGGTGTAAAGTATTTGGGTGAGTATATTATCATAAAATATTTAATCACTACCGTCAGTTTGAAGTCATTACCTTTAGTTCAAAAGCTGATGGTAAATGAAGGTAATGATATAGAGGGTAATGATGTTTTAGCGCATTTTGATTTATAGTTGTCTATTCATAATTGTAATATTTATGACATTTATAAGTATGTTATTGGATCCTTATAGCCTTAATTATTCACGAGAATGTAAGGAAAAAATGTATTACTTACATCAAAATATAGATGATGGTAAAGACACAAACTTCGTGACAAACGACGACTTTGCGCACAATTTATTTTTTATTTTTTGAACTAGCAAACGTATTTCCCTTCGATGCCGTGTGGCTGACTGACCGACACGTGAGCGTGGGGAAACGGGGAGTGGAGGAGTAAGATGACCGCACGCCTAGGGCATTTTGTTGTTTCAATTTCTGTTGAAGGTGATGACAACTTTAAGATGACAAAACTTTATATATTTAAAAAAAAATATTTATTACATTCGTACGTGCGAAAATGCGGATAACGTTTACTTACGATCAGTATAATAATATGTATAAAATCCAGATTTGTTGAACAAACGTTTCTTCAAAATTAAAGTAGTTGTTCTGCAGAATCTATGTTTGGGACACTGAGGGTAGTGACATTTTAAGATATAAATATTGATTTTCTTAAAAACCTTTCAACTTAGCAGTTCATATTTAAGTAAACATGTAGCTTACTGTATAGTATTTCGTTTATACAAAACCCACAACTTGAAAGTAAAATACATATTTTTATACAGCCACGGACATAGGATTTGCACAAAATCTGATAATTACCCCTAAGTGCTCGCCTTATTGAGGCCTCCGGTGACAAGAAGGCTGGCAGCTACCTCTGCCAGCGTATTAGCTTGGCAATCCAGAGGGGTAATGTTGCCAGCATTCTTGGGACCGTTCCCAAGAGCCTACAGTTGGAAGACATCTTTTATTTATAGGCATTTAGTTTTTAATTTGCTATTTTTATTTCTTTGGTTTTTTTTTAAGTTCAGTTAAGTTATGTTTCTTTTTCTTGTTATAAGTAATTGTTCTGTATATTTGTTAGTTTGTTCATTACAAATTGTATGAATAAAAACTTCTTATATAAATATATATATATATAGATAGATTATCTTACCCAAAGGGTAAAACGGGACCCTATTACTAAGACTCCGCCGTCTGTCCGTCCGTCCATCCGTCTGTCTGTCTGTCTGTCTATTTGTCTGTCCGTCTGTCCGGCTGTATCTTATGAACCGTTATAGTTTGACAGTTGAAATTTTCACAAATGATATATTTCTGTTGCCGCTATTACAACAAATACTAAAAAACGAATAAATTCAATATTTAAGGCGCCCCAGTCTTGTACGAATCAGTGTTCTTGCAGTATTATCAGAAACTAAGATCTTTTTTAGCTATTAAAAAAACTACAAATTAAATTTATTTAACACCACTTTACAGTGTGGGGTTTCGAGTTTCTTAAACATATTAGTTTATTTACTTGCATGTTACTTTTAATCATTTTGTATAGGCTTGAAGCATACCCGTGTTTACGTTTTGTGCGTTGAAGATCTAATTCATGCACACGGCACGTAAAAAATATGGCATAAACAAAATGTATTCAGATAACATTTATTTTTAAATCCTCTACAATACATACTTACATACATTACATTACATTTTTGAGTATTGTCTGTAGTTTTCTTATTTTAAGTGTTTTAATTAGTGGTAATTTTAAGAAATCGACCATATCTAAAACTTATTTTTTCTTTTAAAAAATATCTTTTGGAGAAGTCACAATTTAACCATTTACAAAACAACTATTAAGTAACGAAATAAAAAAAACTGTAATGAAAAATGCATTATAAGTACCTTTTGTTAATCAAAACTGATTGAAATTTCGACGAGTTTTTGTTTAGGCTGGGTTTCCACTGACGCGGAGCTGGACGGAGAGGAGCGGTGAAGAGCGGTGAAAAGTGGAGAGTGTTTCCACTGAAGTGGAGCAGAGCGGAGTAGTGAAGCGAAGCGGAGCGTAGTAGTGAAGCGAAGCGGAGCGGAGTAGTGAAGCGAAGCGGATGATAACTACTATGATGCACTGAGCGCGAGTCAAGCGGCGCGGCGTCATGCACCCACCCCGGCACCCCGGTCCGCACCTCGCCGCTCGCTCTCACATTAATCCACTACACAACCTCGCTGCCCTCCGCACCGCACCGCCCCGCTGTCCTCCGCACCGCACCGCCCCGCTGTCCTCCGCACCGCACCGCCCCGCTGTCCTCCGCTCCGTATCGCCCCGTTGTATTTTTATTATGAATATCCGTTCAGCTCTGCTCCACTCCGCTCGTGCTGTTTCCATTGAAGCAGAGCGGAGATTTCGAGCATAGTGATTGGCCAATTCATGCACCGCTAAGCACCTCTCCGCCCAGCTCCGCGTCAGTGGAAACCCGGCCTTATAACACAAGAATAGATAGAGCATCGTCTTTGATATTTATTTACACTTTACACTAGCGAGCCGGTCCAGCTTCGCTCGTGTTGTTTTGTGTACATAAACCACCATCAAAAGACGATCTATCTATTAGAAAAAACCGCATAAAAATTTTATACTATGTAACTATAGATATCATCAATGCCACATTCATTACTTTGACGTTTATATGATACCTACCTATGCTATATAAACCTACTTGGTAGTCTTGTTTTCGTTCTTCCAAACTTAATAGTTACATACACATAATAACTTTAAATTGGTTAAGATAAATCTATATATCTTCACTACATAGCATAGTATAAAACAAAGTCGCTTCCCGCTGTCTGTCTGTCCCTATGTATGTATGTATGCTTAGATCTTTAAAACCATGCAACGGATTTCAATGCGGTTTTTTTAATGGATAGAGTGATTCATGAGGAAGGTCCTGGTTCCTGGTTATCAAATCTTTTTAGGTGCGTTCAGAAATTTGTGTTTTATAGCTGTAGTATGAGGTCCGATTTGGTCTGTTATTTTGTATTAAGTTTTGATCATATTTTTCACAAATATAATGTAGGTGATACGAAATTCACCGGTCATCTAGTACCAAAATATTTTTGAAATCAACATATTTACGTTTATTTATATATATTTACGTGGTGACGCTGAAAATGCCGTCTGCGGCAATCAGCAAACTCTCTCCAAACAAAAAAAGTAAGTAAAAGTACTTACCTAAGTACTTATAACAACTACAGAGACGTCAATTAAGTTTTAATGACAATTAAGTCTCTTGCTGTCACTTTCTTATGTATAGTGTTAAATAGAGAAGGAAAAACATTTAATTGTCATTAAAACTTAATTGACGTCTCTGAGTACCTACGGCAGTGAGTGCCTTAGCGAAAACGAAAATTAGTATGGCATTGAAGCAGCGGCTACTCGTATTGACGACATACGAGAAGAGCTAAAAGGTTGCCTTACAAAATTAACGTTTTCGTAAACGTAATCGTATGAATACAAGATATTAAACAAAACTCACACTAACAACTCTGTACGAAGTAAATGGTCAAGATAATGTTTCACAAGAAGTCTTAATAAATATTCGCAAGCAATCAATCAATGCTGTCCCCATAATAAAATATGCATCCAACATCATCGGGGTTCATGCAAATGGCGAATTATTATTACCAATAGGGGAGTTCATTTAAATTTATGAAAAAAGACTAGGAAACTGTATCGCTTTTATCGTGCATTAACAATGTAGTGCACTTACAATGGTTGCTGGGGTGACCATGGGTTAGTGTGGTCAGCGCTCGAGTTACAAGAAAGTTACTATTGTGTTACAAATAAGTATAAAGAAACGTATATTCTGAAATTTAATTAAAAAAAAAAATTACATTACATTGTTATGAACAGCAAAATAGTTTTTTCGTTGTTCTTAAATAATCTTCTAAATCTTTATTTCTTGATAGTTTGTATTTAGATCTTTTAACAATTTAGATACAGTTATTAAGCGTAATGGGATCCAAACTGTTTTTTGTGTACGTAATAAATAAATAAATCAGAAGCAGGTCACACACACAATATGGCTACTAAAAGTTGTTACATCAAAACTTAATATAATACACACAACATTATACAAACAAAGATAGATGCACAACTCACTAAACTATAGCAACGACTTACTAGAAAATTTGTTAATAATACATATTTAGTATGCCGTAGCCTTATTATACTAATAAGATTATTATTAGTCCATGATAAAGTATAGAGCTAATTAGAATACAAAGTTTGTTCTCAGTTCGCCTGATCAGTCAACACCATTGTATCTCAGTTTGTCGCCATAACGACAATGATCGTAAGCCCCTCAGTAGGTGAGGATTCCGGGTGATGTCCAAATATTTATATCAATAAAAAAAAACAAAATGTGCTTATATAGTAAGATCTATCATCAACAAATGAAGCAGAAATAACTTGAAAGCCTAATCATTAATGTAACGTGATGTATCCGTAGCATTCCTGTCTCCAACAAACGTCATGGCCACTGCATCATTTTAATGTCGCAAGCGCAGCACGCGCCGCGCATGCGTTTTATGCAAAAACGCAAATTTCGTTGGAAATTTGAAACGGCCTTTGTGTTGCCGCGATCAATGGATAAAAATTATCGTTGCCAACAAAAATTTTGGGGAGAAAACGCATTTTGCGCAGTTCTAGCCATTGTAGCAAGTAGGGAGCGTGCCAAATGGAATTAACAACAGTTTTTATGCAAGCTCCAATTAATAAGGATCGCTGTACGGTCAGACGAGTACCTATCGATTTTGATACTGGATATTCGAAATTATAGTTATTGTCTTGTGTGTAGTTGATGAAAGTAAATCTTTTATAAGTTAAGTTTTTATTTTTGCAGTTGTTTACGTAAGAGGAGCTCGATGGCGCAGCGGTTAACGCGCCCGGTTTGCGAGTGCTGAGGATAAGCAACTTTCGCAAAGGCCGCTCATGGGATGGGTGACCAAAAATGTATCATCTCGAGCTCCTCCGTGCTTCGAAAGGCGCGTTAAGCCGTTGGTCCCGGCTGCATTAGCAGTCGTTAACAACCACCAACCTGCACTGGGCCCGCGTGGTAGTTTATGGGCAGTTCTCCCTATCCATCCATAGGGAAGGCTCGCGCCCCAACAGTGGGGACAAAATGAGCTGATGATGATGATGATGATGATGAGTTGTTTAAGATTAACACAATTTATATTGTATTCGCACATATTAGACCAGTCGGTCATAATTAGACAGTCGTCTATATACTAGACGATAGAAAATATATACTTTATCTAACGATATTTTAATATATATTTGTACGTCTTTTGTTTTTCTCTTACCTGTAGGTACTTTCCAATATTATTTTTTTAATTCATTATAGGCAAGTATTTGACCGCGATCTCGCCTGATGGTAAGCGATGATGCGGCCTAGGATGTAGCATACTTGCCTAGATAATACCTGTTCACCCTTGCCTTAAAAATGTCCAGGTTGTACGTGTCAGGAAACAGATCCGCAAGAAGGGAGTTCCACTCCTTAGCTGTCCTCATAAAAAATGATGACGCAAAGCGCTTTGTGCGTATACGCGGTATGTTGACAGCATAAGGGTGTGATCTGTCCGCTAAAGATTCGCAACCTTGCGTCGATGTTCAAGATTCTGCAGCTTGGATTCGACGAGTTGAGAGTTGCCAATAACCTTCTAAGCGCGTTTCTCAATAGAGTCTAAGGCGGCAAGCTGATACTTGGCAGAGCCATCCCAGAGGTGACAGCACTATTGGAATAGTCCGATCCTGTATGGATACAGGATCGGACTTGCGCTTGGTGATTTGTAATTAATATTTTTATATTCATCACAATTTCAATCAAAGGCGAGTTCCTTAGTAGATTGAGGATTTCGGGTGAAGGCCTTATTTATCATCACTTACTATCAGTGATGATGATGATGATTAATGTTTTTTGTATGTTTTACAAAAAGTGGAGCGGGGAGGAGGGTTTGAATTTAAAGACCGATAATTATTGTTGTAAATTTCTCAATTTACTTTTGTACTTCAATATTTTTTTCTTTTAAATCTCATACAATATTAAATAACGTACATACAGAATGTCTGTGTTTGTGTTTCGCTCGCGGCACATGCTACAATTACGCACTAACATAAATATATTAAACAATTTACGCTACAAAAAGATAAAATAAAATAATTATAAACAATAAAATACATAATTTCATTTGTAATAATAAACAAACATTTTGTAAACATCAACAAGTGTTCTAGTTCAACAGTTTTAAATAAAACAAAATATTGACAGTTTAACTAAAATTATACAATAATAACAGTATAATACCTTAAGTAATATAGTTACCGCTTTTTGTATATTTTTTTATTTTACAATAATAAGGCACAATAAATCACCTCGCATCGGACAGGCAATGGAACAAGATATATGAGAACAAATTAATTTAATTTAATTTTTTCAATTCCCAAAAAACAAATTTACTTACCCTTAAACGGGTCAAATATTGTGATTCTATAGCTGATCAATCTTACTCCAAGCGCATAGGATTCCATATTGAATGACAACATAGTAAAATAATAAGTTCATAAAATGTTCAAAATGATTTTTAAAGCAAATTTTGTTGCGAACAAATTACAAAAACACAAATGTTGAAAAAATTTCCACGAGCAGGATTTGAACCTGCACCCTTCTGACATTCCGGGTCAGGTGCTCTTCCAATTGAGCTATCGTGGTTCTAACCAGCCCGCCGAGTGCAGGTTCAAATCCTGCTCGTGGAAATTTTTTCAACATTTGTGTTTTAATAAGTTCATCTTTGAGACACTTAAGGTGTGTACTGACTGGAGCATGTTGTCGTAACGTAACATGTTCGATGCGAGCATTCGCATGGTCTGTACAGTGAGCCGAGCCGCTCGCCGTTCGCTCCTCTCTTTCATCGGTCAGTCAGTAATGACGTATTAAGCTCTTCGGATATGGCGCGTTACAGTTACGTTACGATGATACGCTCCGATAAGTCGCCACGAATATAGTCATAATATTGTTATACAACTTGTAAGTCGTTAAAAATAATAAATTTACTGACTACCGAGCGAAAACTACGCACACCCCACTCACGGAGTCATTAACAGGAAATAGTAATCAAATTCAGCTAATTACTAGTCAAATCTACAATAAGGCTCAGTATTCGCGGTACGCATTAAAGTAGACTAATAGTAACATTAATTTTTGTTCGACATTTGTAAAACCACATTATCTACAAGAACAGGATGTGTCTGGTGTTTTGTTCAAATTTAATTTAATTAAAACGTGTTAAAAAATACTATTTGATATATATTTTTAAATAGTGTTATAATTATACAACTTCATTATATCTGACGAGTTAAGAGATAACTCACGAACAGTCTAATTCGACCGATAATTATTTGGTTTATTAGCTTAGTACCAAAATCAAGTATGTTTCTATAAACCGGGTCTAAAACTCTTCTCAAATAGCTTTAGTTAGATCAGTTAGTTCTGAGATCAAAATCGTTGCCATCGACAATCGATGTACCTGAAGATGATTGTATGTCAGTAAAAAAAAGTAAAATTTATAACAAACAGCTATCGGAAATCAAAACTTTGATTTATGAATAGGATCCCAGTACAGTCCCTAAGTTTTATTACGTTCAAAGTCGAAGCTGTATAATATAATAAATCAAAATGACTCTTTGACATTCTAAACCTTTTAGTAGAGTTTTACCGAAAATAAAAGCAAAAAAGTGTGACACTAATCAACGTTTATATTAATATTTATTGAACATCCTGTTCTTGACATTCCATAAAATAGTCAACGACCAAACACTTAAATAAGACATTTATTTTTCATAATAAATTCATCACAAAATTAAAAACTTAACATACACACGTGTATTGCTGAACTGTTGATAAAGGTTTTCGAAAAAATACTAATATATATATATTATTTACACTTACCTACATACAAACTTCTGATGATAATTGTTTAAAAAGCAAGGCACTTCATAAAAGTTACAAAAAATATATTTCCTAAATATCTCGATAATATCATCTAAAAATATATTGTATCACATTTCATATGTATTATTGTGGTCCTCTAATTATAATATCCCAGTTATTTATTTATCTTTCATATAATATAAGATCAATATACTCTATGTAACTGTGTTTTCTCTAAATCTATTTTAATAGGAAGCACCATAAATATTATTCATAAGAATTTATAATACTTTTTTCTAAATTTCTAAGTTAAATAATATATTAGGGACTTCGTTTTTTTTGACGTAGCCATTTTAGTTACACAACGTTTTGCCAACATAATTATATCACTATTTTAAAAACAGTATTGTAAATAATATAATATTTTAATACATAATTATGCAGCACAATTGGACGAAAATGATGCGGCATTTTGTCTTTATATTATTTATAACTACGAATGTTCCGGAATAAATATAATGACGTAATAATCATGTATGATGGATGAAATATAAATAAAGTATTCGTCTAAATTTTTTTTTTTGCATATTATTAAACATCAATTTTCTAAGCATGCATTAGCATTAGTTTACAAAAATATTTCTTTTAATAAAAAATATGAAAATTACAAAAAAAAAAATGAGCTGGTAACTTTATTATTATCACGGTGACTAAATGCCTATGAAATTGTTTTTTGTTTTTTTTTTTTATAATTTCTAATAATTTATTAAGTAAGTTTCTAAATGGATAATGAGGTCTTTGGTTTGTCACACATAAATAATTACTGATTTAGTGAACTTTGTCAAAAAACAAAACCAAAGTGTTTTATGACATTTTATAGAAAAAAAGATTGACAAATAAGTATTAATAAGATTACTTATTGTATTTATAAAACTTCTTAAAATATTCTTGTTGCAGTTTCATAAAAAATAAGAAAATAAAAAAGATATTCAATACTTCATTTAATGTATAAGTACGGTATCAAAGCGAACTTTCGTTATAAAAGACAGATTAAAAAATATATCTTCTCAGAAAAGGTATTTCCGACACTAAAACGCATTAACTTTTTATAGATTATGGTTCTTATGAGATAAAGAATAAGGACTAAAAAGTGTAAAAAGTGTTGATGCGTCACTCTGGTCCTGTACGACACGATATTATTCGATTAAACATTTTTGTTAAGCGTCAGAAAAAATTAAAGGACATCTCATTTACAAAGTTGCAAAAATTTTGATATATTTATTTACTGGGTATATTTTTCGCGTTTAGGTCCATAAGCATTCAATGTTCTTGAGTTCGGTTTCGGCTAATCTCACTTAAGCCTAATTAGATATTACTAGGAATACATATACTATTACATATTCAACGACAAATAATTCCAGAATTCACAAAAATATTCATGAAGATGGGGTCTGAATATTCTGTTGGCAATAAGGTCTAGTCATATGCGCTTTTACTACTATGTTCATGTTCATATTTAGTGAAGTAATTTAGCAATAATTAAGGTAGGGCTTTGAAATCGACCTTTAATAAGTTAGACATAAGGACTAAGCGCCTAGGTCC
>OY720048.1:1600265-1955648 GCA_963082485.1 Eudonia mercurella
ATACAAACTTTAGAGTTCCATTCGAATGAATAAGCCAATTGTTTTGATTTACATGCTTAATGAAAATACAAAACCATTTTTTTAAACTGTTGACAAGTAACATGTTTTAATCTACTCATTAAAGCTAAATTTTATGCTTTTGTTTGTGCTGTATCTTGCCTTTATTTTCATTAAAATTGACTTATTAATTTCAAGTTATTGAACTTTAAAATTTATGGGACACCATGAGGCATGACCCTTTTAACTGGTCACCGAAAGCTTTTGGTATAAGGAGAGGAGAATGAATTAACAATAGGTCAAAAAGAGATAGAAATAGGCAGTAGAAAGAAATGGGTCGCTGAATACAGTTTGATTTATAAAATTATTATAATGATTGTAATTAAAGTTTACACTAACGAAACATCCTTGAGGGGCATTTCTAACTCAAAATTGAGTTGCTTAATGTAACATATAGGTATGTAGTGAATATGGTAACATATAGATACTACTGAGTAATACTTTTTGTTTGAGCTGTTACATTGGAAAGTATTATATTTATGGAAATATGGGTAAAAATGGGCCATTAATTTACTCAAAAGTTATAAATGAGATATTGAAACTTCTATGGATTGAAAACCTCATCTTTGGGATAATGATAAAGTACAAAACTATTCCTAAAATAGTTGTAAATATCACATCACATCAAAGTTTTGCATGTTCATTCAAGATTAATATTAATGGCATATTTAAAACAGATAAATATACCAAAATATTAGCTGCAATAAAACGATTTTTGTTATCCAAAACAAAGCTCCTTATTGCTTAATATTTGCGCAAATATTCTATTTCTAATTTGAATGGTATAACTAATAGGTACGTATGTCTATTTTAACTAAAATAAGTAAAGATTTTAAGCGGGCTTACCTGTAGTCTAAGTTTCGTAATAACAGAAGCAGGGTCTTAAGTAAAAGCAGAAAAGCGTGCAGGTAACAAGCAAACCTAACCGAATGCTGATTCCACACGATCGTCCAACCGACTGTGTTGAGATAGAGAGTTGATTCGAGAAATTCGCCCGAGATCTACAGGGTGTTTGGTAATATATGTAATATGTGTATAATCCGGAAACATAGCCATGCAACCAAGTACCTATAAATAACACCACAATAATAACACTAATAACATCTAATACCTTTAAACGAGCAATTCTTGTATATAATAAGGTCACATTTTATCAACTGCAAATGTTTTGAGGATAAATTCAACAACATATATAAACTACTTTTATGAAAAAACCTTAAATTTTTAAACGCTAGTTTTCAAGAAAAACGCCAAAAGACATTTAGATTAAAAAGAAAAATAAAGCACTTTCGGTAGTTACAATTCAAAGGAGCCGAAAGCCGAAACAGAAAGGCCGCAAGCCTTCACCGCTTACACGTGCCTCTAGTTTCATTCAAAAGAGCCGACAGAGAGGCCGCTCTTAAAAATATTACAATTTTTGTGTCAGGAAAAGTAAAAAAAAACTAGACTGAATTTTTTTTAAATGCTAGGGCCTTATTTCTCTGATATAATTAGATGTTTTGTCAAAATATTGGCAGTTGATAAAATGTGACCTTATATAAATATATAATCTGAATCTCGGAAATGGCTCTAACGATTTTTATGAAATTTAGTATGCAGGAGATTTCGGGGGCGATAAATTGATCTTGCTAGGTTTCATTTTTAGAAAACATTATAAAAAAATAACGAGCAAACCTCGGTCATCCAGGTAAATACTAATAATAATACACAACAACATGCAAAATCATATTAATGAAAATTTACTTTTCCATACAAAGACTCAAATTTATTTTACTACATTATTTTTGTTCAACCCTGATATGTTTGACTTCTACTTTGTTTGGATCATGAGGTCGACGACCAAGAACAATGTATCAGCTGATTGGTGGTCACTTTACAATTTTACTCAGTACAATAACGTTAATCATATGGTCATATGGTGCTTTTCTGGTATGTATATAATTCTCCGGGGTTCTACGTCCTGTGCCCTATCTTTCATATTCGGGATTATACAGGTACTACCAACACCCTGTATAGTCTTATCGATTGATCGAGTTTGTAAGTTCCGGCGAAAGTTTGTTGTTTTAGAGAATTGAACGATTGTGTGGAGTATTATAGTAGCTTTAAGATGTGTATGAAAGGGAATAGCGAACTATGACGTCACTATATAACTCCATTAATAACAACTTTCAAGGTTACAAAAATTAGTGGATGGTTGATATTATGATCGACGATCTAAAATATAAATATAATATAATTCGAGAATAACCATATTATTTTTGATATAAAAGCAAACTGTGAATTCAAATAGGTGATACATATTATAATGCAAACGATTTTTAATTATTTTTTTCTTGAACTCATCAATAATGCCTTTGGTACGATCAGCAACGTTAGTTGCTGAACACTTTAGTACCGTGTCATAATAACTTTGCTAGAAGTTGACAAGCGCTAGTTAAACTGTTTATAATAAATATAACTTACTTATTGTCTAAGATTAATTATTTGTTTATTTATTCTAAATTATCTGTTTTTTTTTTATTTTCCGTTTTTTTTTTATTCTTTAATTTAATTTAACTAGTGTTTTATAACCGTGCTAATTAAAGTATAATAAATAATAGAGTAATTATTAACGGGATTCTTACCATGTTTGTGAGTATCCGAAATTTCGGCACAGTTGTATGCGCCATATTCACGGAATTACGGATATCGATACTCATTAACAATAAACATGGTAAGAATCCCGTTAATAATTACTCTATTGCAAGTGACCATGATATTTTAAATAGTTACTTATATATATAAATAAATAAAATAAATAAATTTAGGTACTTAGAAAGAAAACTTAGCTACTTTAGCTACCATACTAGTGTACAGCCACGAGCATTAACATACAGGGTTATTTGTAAAACACCAACAATCTCGCAAGACTAGGTAGCTAACATTATAAACAACAACATTTGTTCGTTGTCGTAATCTATTTTTCACACCCCTAAGTGATAAGGGTGGTCCACCCCAATGTTTTGTTTAATTTTCCAATACAAAATGTTCCTAGCTGTGAAACATACGATTTCTTGTTTTGTTGTCAGAAACGATATGTTTATATTGTTGACATAGAAACTGTCAAAGCGATACGAAGTCCGCCGGGTCAGCTAGTCTATAAATCAATTGCTTTTCGTTTGAGTCGCTAAAACTCGGAAATGGCTGGACCGATTTGGCTAATTTTGATTTTGAAATATTTGTGGAAGTTAAGGGAAGGTTTAAACGGTGAGAAACATAAATAATAAGTAACGGAAAATACTAAAAACGACAATTTAATTCTCCAAAACAAAATGATTTTGTTTTGTTTATATAATTTTAACGCAAACTTTGTTGCGAAACGAATTACAAAAACACAAATGTTGAAAAAATTTCCACGAGCAGGATTTGAACCTGCACCCTGCTCTCCCAAATGAGCTCGTGGAAATTATTTCAACATTTGCGTTTTTGTAATTTCCAAAACAAAATTATTTGTTTGTTTTGTTGTCATGGAAACTGTCAAAGCGATACGAAGTCCGACACGATACGATACGAAGTCTGACACGATACGATACGAAGTCCGACATTTATACAATACTAACTGTCCCGGCGGACCGGGACAGTTATTATTGTATAAATGTCAATGCTCGTGACTGTACACACACAAAGAAACAGCTCACATACCAACTAAGACTTCCGACACATTCTCCTATTAAACACACCAAATATACACCAGTACACACTAATATACACCGCGTATACCATCACATACATGTACAGGGTGTATGTACCTGAGGAATGGGAGTAGGATGGCGGCTCGTCGTGCAGGATCGACGTTATGTTCCTGTCGGCGGCTTCTGCTACCACATCGCTGAGGCAGAGCTGGGAGGTGGGCGAGGAGCAGAGCATCGGGTCACCTGACGAGATTTAGAAGAAATTATCAGATATGCTACTGGTAAATAACAAAAAACACTGTAACTCATTTATTTATTTATTTATTTATTTATTTATTGGGCAGTCAACAAAAACATGTACCACCATACAAACAGTAGATATAGGGTAAATGCCAAACTTATTCTAAGTACAGTTTTCAATTATAGACAGCCACGGCATGCGATGTGGACTAATAGTTATAAATTAAACTAAATTAACAAATTTTACCAAACTTAATATAACAATAATTTAATTAAATACCTAAAATATGATGTAAATCCTGATGTAAATTTGTTAGCGTAGATTTTTTATTTTGTGTTTATTTTTTTTTTACATGTTGTGGTTGTCTTCTATATTTTTGTGTTTATTGTAATGGAAAGTGTCCTGCTATGATAAGGCATTTTCCAATATTTTTGACGCTGTAAGGGAGAAAAGAGCTGGACACTTGCTGAGTTTCTTGCCGGTTCTTCTCAGTACAAGATCTCCCGCCCAGAGTAGACTTACGAACCGATGGCATAGTGACATTCATAAGAGCTACTTGTAGCCTAAACTGAATAAATGATTTTGAATTTTGAATTTTGAATTTTTGAATTATGATTTAAAGTTTAAAGTTTAAAGGGGGCTTACGTAACTATTTCTAATAATCTGTTTGAACTTGCGGGCACTATCCTGAAAAATATCTAATACTTCCAAGTTATTTGGCCGCGACAGGATGTTATATTGCCTTTGGATCCTATTTAATGTAGAATGGTAACCTAGATTGCTCTTCACTGACTTAGGCACAAAAATGTTAAATCTAGTAATACGAGGTAGTTTTTTGGGTGTATTAAATGTGATTTTTTCAAGGAGATCGGGGCAATCCAGGCTACCACTCATCAATTTATATAAACACATGAAATCAAGAAGTAGTCTTCTGTTTTTGAGGCTTTCAATTTTGTAATGTTTAAGACGATCCTCATAGGTAGCAAGAGCTTTAGCAAGGTGCGTTCGGAAGGAAAGATGCCAAAGAAATCTTTTCTGCACACTCTCCAGTCGTTTAATGTGTACATCGTATACAGGTGACCAAATAACACTACAGTATTCAAGCAGTGACCTTACAAGACTGTTATAAAGCGTTATTATTGCTACGGGGTTTTTAAAATCTTTTGTGTTCCTTAGTACAAATCCTAAGGTCCTAAAGCATTTGGTGACTATTTTGTCGATGTGAGTGTTGAACTGTAGCTTAACATCCAGATATACCCCAAGATCCTTAATGACTTTAACTTCTTCAAGTACAGTGTTGTTAATTTTGTATATAGTACTAGACTCAGACTGTTTTCTTGTGAACCTAATGTAACGGCATTTGTCTCATATTAATAGTGTTTTTTGGCTTGACACGATTGCATAGGTGAGTCTAAAATCAAAGCTTTTCTATTAATTGCTTTTGGTGTAATTAAACAAAAATATAAAACAAAGAACACAGTAACTCATATTACAGTGTTTTTTTGGCTTGACAAGATTGATTCTAAAATCCAAGCGTGTTGATATTTAATTTTTGGCGTAATAGTGTAATTTACGATTGTAGGATGATTCTAAAACACATGCTCTTCTATAATGCTTGTAGTGTAATTTAATTAAAAAAAAAAATTTATATAGAATACAGTGAAAAAATTAAACGCCCACCCGACTCAGCCAGGAACCAAACCTGGGTTAACCAATCCGGGCGGCTGCACTGACCGTTATGCTACCGGGAAGGCTGACGTAAGCGCTGAATTTTGTCACTCCTTTTTGATTTTTGAAATGATTTTTAGAGCGACATTAGTGCCATCTATCCAAAGGTGATTGCAACCGATGGACATGCAAATTCATCTTTGCAGATGAATACTTACCACAAATTGATAACACAACGCTATAGTAAATTTTTTACTTTTTATTTTTAAGTGTTATTGCATAATTATTTATATAAAATACAGTGAAAAAATTAAACGCCCACCCGACCCAGCAAGGAATCGAACCTGGGTCTTCCACAATCCGGCAATTCAGCTTAAGTGTAGCAATTAACACTTAAAAATAAAAAATAAAAATTGGTTTTGGTGCAATGTAATTTATAAAAAAAATTAAAATAGGTATTTATTGCTTTTGTGTGTTGTAACAAGAAAATATAGTAAAATCCCGCTCACCCTGCGTGACGGGGTTGTGCGAGT
Organism: Eudonia mercurella; assembly: GCA_963082485.1. Classification (NCBI taxonomy): domain Eukaryota; kingdom Metazoa; phylum Arthropoda; class Insecta; order Lepidoptera; family Crambidae; genus Eudonia; species Eudonia mercurella. The sequence continues at coordinate 1,606,436 of OY720048.1, forward strand.
CGTCGTCCATGAGGTCCTCGATCTGCGCCAGGCTCAGCGCCGCCGCCTCAGCGCCCAGTAGCCCATCGGTGGGCGACAGCCGCATCTGCACACACGCAACACACCTATATCTCACGCTCTCGATCCGATACGGACCCCTCGGAGAAAGTAGCAGGGCACGGGGACACGCTTGCGTAATTTGAGGATGTTTCGATCACACGGTTTGGGGAACCCTTTAAGTTTCTCGCCGCCCACAAAAGTCTAGTTACGATGTAAAGGCAATAAAGGGTCTAGAGCAATCTTTAATTAAAACATCATGCTCATATGGCCCAAGAAAATTGTTTTAGTGACATTATGTTATTTAAGTCTGAAAATCTTTCACATCCGGTCTTATCATCACTTAACTTCAGAAAAGTCTACTAAAGGCATACTTGTAAAAAAAGTAACATTTAAGTAACATTTAAATAAACTTAATATTAAAATTTGTTTATATGATAACTTATATTTTATACGCTGAAACTCTTTTTTTTTCAAACGACAAACAATTAGCTACTATTGAGCTCATAATACTCTAACCAACTATGACAAAAAAAGTTCATTAAATTGAGTTTTTTGAAGTGAAAACTTCTTTAGCGGCGTTGTGCACTTTTTTTGGAATGGGTAAAAAATGTTAAACTCGCGTCAGGACACGTGACCTGATCGAAAATTCGTAAGACGGATGGAGAGTATATAGACAGCTGGCGCGGCGTAATATAAATTTCTAATATAACTTAATATAACTTTTTAATGTAATATAAATTGTCATGTTTGTGTACGATAGCCCAATAAATAAATATTGTGATCTACCACATAAATGAGAGTACTTTTATACTGATAATTAAAGCAATTCGTGCAAAATTATTCCCTAACCATTCCAAAATATCAAAAATGCACAACGTTAATATTCAAGTTTTCACTTCTGCCGGCACTCCCAGAGTGCAACCCGTCGTTTTTTTTTTTTTGACAAATCAAGACTTTCCTTTTCAAGACCAGTTACCAGATGAAGATGGTAATAGAGTAGAAGAGTATAAGTCAATTACACGATCATAGCTTGTTTTTTGTTCCAACAGTTAGAGATAGGACAGACAGATCTTTAAGTAAGTTTCCACAACTCATCTCATGTTTACCTTGATGTCTTTGTGGCTGTAGAGGTCTTGCTGCAAACACAGCTCGGGCTCCAGGCAATCTAGCAGCGGCTCCGCGCGCGACAGCGGCGAACACGAACCCAGCTTGAGACCGTCTATTTAGAAAAGAACAAGAAAATAATAAACCAACTGCACAACATTTGTATAAAATAAAATACAGGTACAAAGTTTATAATAGAAGTTTGTATATTTATAATGGTTGCGACTGACCGGAGCGTATCATCGTAACGTACCATTCGCGGCGAGCTTGATACGTCATTGTTGAATCTATACTAATATTATAAAGAAGAAAGCTTTGTATGTATGTATGTATGTATGTTTGAAACGAATAAACTCAAAAAGTACTGGACCGATTTAAAAAATTCTTTCACCGTTAGAATGCTACATTAGCGCTGAGTAACATAGGCTATATTAAAAAAATTGTGGTACGAAGTCCGCCGGGTCAGCTAGTCATCTATTATATAACGGAACTGTTACGCAAATTGCTTTGGCCAATCCCATGTAACAATATTTTATTAAATTTTAAGTAATGAATAGCTGTAATAAATGTTGTGTAAGGATGTGATTAGTATATATTTAGCGATTGGAGAGCCATTTCATATTTTGATAAAATAAAAAAATAAATGAAAATCAATTACCTTCAAACATTTTAATCAAACTTTCTATATTTTAGTGTAACACGTTCTCATAAAATAGGTGATAAAACTGGCGAAAAAATCGGTTCGATTATCGGTCCTACAAAAAGTCGGTCGTCGGGCTCATGGCAGTTAATATAAAACAATTGAAAGACATTTTTGTACATCTGATTGTATGCGGTTTGAAAGTTTATGTTAAAATGTATAATCACCTAACGCATCCAGCGCGTTGAGGCATTCCGCGGAGGGCATGTCCCGCAGCAGGTCGGGGGGCTGGTCTCCCAGCTCCATGAGAGGTGAGGGTTCCATTTTCGGTAATATCACCTCCTGGAAAATATATTTTAATTTGTACATTTTAGATAATATGTTTGCGAATATGTACATTATATCTCAGTAGTAGATCACAGTAGTGCCCCCGCCAAGTCGAGCAAAAAAGCGTCACGGCCGTACCATACTTTTCAAGTTAGTCAATCTGTTTATTTAAAACATAAAAGATTTTAATATTGATATGGTCACTACAAGATGTTGTTAGGTTAGCTAATTACGTATAACTTAAGAAAGAAGGTCCCTTAATTAAGGACTAAATAAATTAACCGACTTAGTATTACATGCATCTCAAAACTTTTTTATGGTAGAAGAACTGAGTTGCGAGACTTGGTTTTTTTACAAGTATGTTTTTGATGGCATTCCAATTGTTATATTTTATGTCCCCACTGCTGGGGCACGAGCCTTTCCTATGGATGGATAGGGAGAACGGGCCATAAACCACCACGGGCCAAGTGCGGATTGGCAGTTGTCAACAACTGCTAATGCAGCCGGGACCAACGGTTTTACGTGCCTTCCGAAGCACGGAGGAGCTCAAGATTATAAATTTTTGGTCACCCATCCGATAACCAGCCTTTGCGAAAGTTGCTTAACCTCAGCACTCGCAGATCGGGCGCTATCCACTGCGCCATCAACCTCCTCGTTCGCAACAATATTTACGTAAAATTATATGTAAAATAAAATAATAATAAAAACATTTTGAATTTTTCAATCTACTAATGAAGAAGTTGGGCTGGAAACTTACAGGCGCGTTCCTTGCGGGCGAGCCGGCCGTGTCCACGCCGGAGTCCGTGTCGTGCGGCGACGCCCAGCCCGCGCCCGCGCCCGCCAGCGGCAGCCCGTGCATGCGGGCTATTCGCTCTAGCTCCTACAAAACAAAGGGTTGTATTTAATCGATCACCAAAATAACCTGTGTATGTATATACATATCATCATCATCATCATCATCAGCTCATTTTATATCCCCACTGCTGGGGCACGAGCCTTCCCTATGGATGGATAGGGAGAACGGGCCGTAAACCACCACGCGGGCCCAGTACGGATTGGTGGTTGTTAACGACTGCTAATGCAGCCGGGACCAACGGCTTTACGTGCCTTCCGAAGCACGGAGGAGGTCGAGATGATATATTTTTGGTCACCCATCTGATGACCGGCCTTTGCGAAAGTTGCTTAACTTCAGCACTCGCAAACCGGGTGCGTTAACCACTGCGCCATCGAGCTCCTCGTATTCATCACATACACTTTGACAAATCTGTGTTGTGCCAAATCACATCTATTATAATATAATAGATGTGAATTAAAGTAATTAAATATTTTAATTACTTTATTATACTTTATATTAGGTTTTATTAATTTTTCAGCAACAGTCGGAATTAAAACAAAATATAATTAACTTAATTTTATGTAAGTAAATTTAGAATAAGATGAGGCTATTCTTCATGTTAAACGTACTGGCATCAACGAAACAAATTTTTTTTAGTGTTGATGTCACAGGTAAACTGTTGATGAATCTGTACAACAAAGTAGGATGTATTGTTGCCTTAGAGTACACTGTATAAACAATCATGTATTATCCTATTTTTGTTGAAATAAACATTTTTCACCTAACGTAACCCACAAAAATACTAAGTTAGCACCTAAAATACAAAGTTAGCACCTAAACTACTATTTAGATGCTAACTTACCATTTTAGGTGCTAGCCTACTATTTTTTTGTGGATCAATTTATTATTTTTCCAAAACAAATAAATAAATATAAAATACCGGCGTGAGTGCGTGTCGGGCCGCGCGCTGTGTAGGGTTCCGTAGCCCATCTCAATAATGCGGACTCTGAGAAGAGGGCTTTTATAAACATTTATTTAACGATGGCTCACATACTTCAATGTAGATACTACCGGTTTCACACACCTGACAACGTTATTTAGGTAGTTCCCAATGAGGAATTTGTATTGTGCCAAGTACATTTACTAGTAAACTTGTAAAGCCTACTTAGCTGTGATAATTTTCCTTTTAACTTCGTATACAACTACCATGTATTTTTTACGTATCCAAAAACAACTCTTTACTCTAACAAAATTTTGCACTTTAAACTTCGATGTATTGTTGATCGAAGACTTTAAAGCTTAATAGTTCACAAACGGATGCCTCAAACAAAGAACTGTTTCCACAAACCCGCAATATTTTTGAAATTGCTATCCAACGACACCCCACACTATGGGATAGACAAAAAAAAAACCTTCCCCCTTTCACGTGTAGGGGAAGTAACCTAAAATATATAAAATATTTTTCAAAATTTTACTTCACCACTTTGTCGGCGTGATTAATATGTATATCCATGCCAAATTACAGCTTTCTAGTACGAGTCTATGAACTAGGCTGGGGACAGACAGACAGACAGACGGACATGGCGAATCTATAAGGGTTCCTTGTTGACTACGGAACCCTAAAAATGTTGTCTTTCCTGTATCTACCTGGATGTCTGGTTTTGAACGGCGACATTTTTTTTTAAATATTTTACGTGTAAGCACAGTGCCTCGATCTCACCTGATGTTAAGTGATGATAAGGCCGATGTTGGAAGCGCACTTCACCCGGGATCCTCAACTAGTGAGGCACTGGCTATCTTATCTCTAGCTGCCGGAACACAACGATGCTACGAACGTTGATGTTGTGGCGACATATTTAGATAAGACGGTGGTAGCTAACCAGGCGGACGAACGAGCCCTACCACCGACCGAATCGAGTACACAGACGTGTACCCCCCGCTGGGTCTAAACCTGTGGCCGTAACCGCTAGACTACAGAGGCGGTTAAACGTTTTATACGTGCATCACCTATACGTCATCGCGACGCAACGAGGAGTCTCTACTAGTGTTTCTAGACGTCCAGGGCACCTCGTGCATTTGATCACCATACGCAGCGACTTCCATCACGATAAATAAAATATTTTTTCATCCCCCCATCTCGGAAGAGTATTATTGCTCTTCGATATCTGAGTGCAAAAGCCGTTTTAATCCGCTAGAGAATAAAGTAAATTGAATTTAGAACATCGTGTGCACTAAGTTTGTGAATTCAAAACATCATTAAACCTATTTACTTCTACCTCCATGGTGCCCAATTTATCAGTACACAAGTCACTAAGACCAACATTACAGTACCTACCTAACAAAAATATTACACTCAACTTAAGTAACTGTAGCAACGTTACTTTCAATTTTTCTTAATTATAACTATATATTATTTGTTATAATTTAAAGATTATTCTGTAATACTTACCTATCATAATGTAGTAGTTAATACCTAAACTGAAATAAAAGTATCTTGTGATTGTAAATGTTTTTTTTTGCATTTAGTCATTTCCTCGCTGAGGTGGGATGAAAAGTTACGTGTTGCACTCGAGTGCAAAGATTTTTCATCTTGTGCTCTTTTGATTCCCTCGCTAACGCTCAGGATTCTAATTTTTGAATCACTCGCTGCGCTCGCGATTCAATTTTAGAATCCTTCGCTTGCTCGGTCATCAAAATTGAGCACGCGGTTAAAAAGCAACTTTGCACTCTTGTATAACAAATAACTATTATTTTAAATTTCTAAGCACTAAATGCCTTACAAATAAACAAAGAATAAGCTCCGAATAGTTATTCCGTGTTTTGTCTCTTTCACTCTTATTTAAAATGACGTTTACATGACAGGAACAAAACACGGAATAACTAATTGGTAACAAGTCAATAACTAGTCTAAAAATATATGCCTGCACAATTTTGCTTTAAATGATCCGAAAGTTTCTGTTATGCATTTAGAAACAGGACGCTGCAGCGGACGCCCTTAAAACCTGCGGCAGTAGTCCAGACTTTCAGAATTAACTATGCTCATGACTTCTTGGCGGGAAAGTGAAGAGCCATGTCTGCGGTTTTGTTTTATTTTCTAAAATTTGTGTTATGTCGAATATTATTATGAAATAATGGTGGATTATTAACCGTTAAGTGTTCGTGAGTGTGCATGAGTGTTGGCAAATGAAACAAAACAGTGCAACGTCACTTTTCTAATTCTCTCAAGAAGTCCGCCCGAGGACTTAGTAAAGCCCCTAAAATCTTTACTGAGATACTCGAGGGGTTGGGGGGTATATCATTTCTAACTTCTCATTTCTATTATCATTCATCATCATCATACAGAAAAGAAATATTGTTTATTTATGTATTACTTGTTAGAAAAATTACTTTGACACTGGCTAAATGTGCTAATCGCACGAAGCCAACAAATGGAAAAAAAAACTATGCTCTTTCAAATATAAATAGTCTTTTTTCCATAGTGTGTCCGTATGCTAGGTAAAACTATATCATAGACAGTCGTAACAACAATAATATAATATTATGCTGGCCTCTTATAATTTAACAACTGGTGCCTACAAAGTTACAACAATAAGGATCTATTCTAAGTACATTATATAATCTTTTGCGTACAAATCAATAGGGTATTTGACTACAATGAAAATATAGATCAAACTGTTGTTAACTTAACAGTAAACATTTTTTAAACCAATTTATCCAGCACTTTTAAAATAAGTATAATTTAAAAAAAATCATTTATAAAATAATTAAATTTTTATGATTGATCACGTGATCTAAAACGCACGGGATTGGTCACGTGATGTCGTGACGTCATTTGCAAGCAAATCAAAGATGTCACTCGAAGTTTTGTACGGTGTGATCTGACAGCTAACAGTTTGTTTACATGCAACTGACGTCACGACATCACGTGACCTGCATGCATCGTTTTGGCGGCTATTTTATTAGTTTTAAAAATTAATGGCGAGTTTAATAAAAAATAATTTTTTTTACAACGAATTAATCAAATTGCAAATATATTATGCTATAATGAACCATTAGACATATTTTTCAAAAACCTGCCAAATACCCTATTCTGGAAATAAAATATAAGTCTGAAAGTACCAACCTGTATTCGCAGCATCAGCTTCCTATTATGCAGCTCTATCTGTTTCCTCCTCTGCTCGCTCTGCTTGAGCCTGTTGACCTCGTCTCTCAAGCACTTGATGTAGTCCACACTGCTCTTCAGAATAGTCCCCTTATTGGGGCGCACGTCCCGTATCACCTCGTAGAAGGGGTCGTTGGTCTTCGGCAGTAGGGTTCCGAGTTCTTTGATGCGATCGTTGATGTTAAACCTGCGTCTGCGTTCAACTAAAAAATAACATAACTGTAACATCTTCATCATCATCATCATCATCAGCTCATTATATGTCCCCACTGTTGGGGCACGAGCCTTCCCTATGAATGGATAAGGAAAATGGGCCATAAACCACCACGCGGGCCCAGTGCGTATTGGTGGTTGTTAACGACTGCTAATTCAGCCGGGACCAACGGCTTTACATGCCTTTCGAAGCACGGAGGAGTTCGAGATGATAAATTTTTGGTTACCTATCCGATGACCGGTTTTTGCGAATGTTGCATAAAATCAGCAATCGCAAACCGAGTGCGTTAACCACTGCGCCATCGAGCTCCTCTTCGAAGTAACATTTTATAATAATATATTTAAGTAGTTAAAGTGAATAGCATATATAACTGTCCCACTGCTGGGCAAAGGCCTCCATCATTGAAATCAAGTCATCACTACAATAAATGGGTAAACATCAATAATTCAATTAAATAAATGAATAAAATGTCAAAGTCTGGTTCGATTCCCAGCGGCTTGTTTGAATTTGGTTTAGTCGGTGGTAGGGCTTGTCCAAATTCCACCTGGCTAATCACCACATTTTATCTAAAAAAGTTGTAACAACATCAATGTTTGTAGCATTGTTGTTTTCCGGCAGCTAGAGATAAGATAGCCAGTGCCTCACTAGTTGAGGGTCCCGGGTGAAGTGCGCTTCCATCATTGGCCTTATCATCACTTAACATCAGGTGTGATGAAGACACTGTGCTTACCCATAAATATAAAAAAATGTACTGTACACAATATTGTGCAAACAAATGTTTGACTCTAATTTTGACTTTGACTTTCGGTACTCACTTATGTTATGGTTGTCCTTTTTCTGTCGGTCTTTGACCAAAGCATAAATATCTGCATCTGGCAATCAGAAAAAATGGATTCTCTATAGAAATTTTGTTGCAAAATGCGACACATCATTTAATCATAAAAAGATATATTATTTTCACCTTCGCCCTGCCGGCTCACCAGGAGCCTCTTCACGCCTCATTTGAAGGACCCCATATAAACCTATGCTGTTAGAATCTTGTGAAGATCATCGTTCCACCTGGGGGTCGACCGCCTAACTCTCTCGCTTTCGATCGCTTTGAAGGAGAGGCGAGGAGGAGGCGTCTTCTTGTCATTTCGAAAGCAATATGAAAGCAATATCGAAAGCTATGGGCTATAGCTTTCGATATTATTCGATATTATATTTCGATATTATATTAGAAAGCGAGGCGAAGGTCTCGCTTTCAAAGCGATCGAAAGCGAGTGTTAGGCGGTTGGGGGGCTGGTCTGAAGGCATCCTACACTACACTCACTCAAGTGGTGGCCGTTCTTCTCCCTCGCTTTACAGCCGAAATTAATAACCTATCCTCAGCAAGAGATAGGCCTACTAGAGCTTTGTTGCTTAGTTATTTCTGTAAATTATGGGAAAATAACAGCGGTTGCTTGGTAACTAAACTAAGATAGGCCTATCTTTTACCAGAGATAGGTTGTTAATTTCGGCTGTTAGACAACACTGTCCAATAACGAACGTAGTCTTTTCCGAGTGCACGCGAAGACGATTTGCAGCTTCTCTTATCCAGCTCTCGCCAGCCACCTTACGAAGATCGTTCCACCTAATCAAGGGTCCTCCTACGTCCTACATTGCGTATTACAAGACTCACTTAAGTGGTGGCCATTTTGCTTCCTCTCTTTGTTAAGCGCGTGCATGTCCGCGTTGGAAAGCAGGGCGCAGTCGCCGGCCACCGAGCTGGCAGCGGAGGGGAGCCCGAGTATGACCGGTTGACAGCCTGCGTCTCACAAGCCTCCAGACTCGGTGTGATTATCACGACGCTCACTCAAAATATTGAAGTCCTTCTTCCTCTCCTTGGAGAGCACTACGCATGCGAACACAATCCAAAGCTACTCTCACCCAGCTCTCGCCAGCCACCTTGCGATGATCGCTCCACCTAATCAAGAGTCCTCCTACGTCCTACACTACGTATTACAAAGAGTCCACAATGAATGTGGTTACAACTACACTCACTTAAGTGGTGGCCGTCCTTCTTCCTCTCCTTGTTGAGCGCGTGCATGTCCGCGTCGGAGAGCAGCGCGCAGTCGCCGGCCACGGAGCTGGCGGCGGAGGGGGGGCCCGACGAGGACAGCCCGTTGCCTCCGTCCAGCGACAGGATGTCTTCGAGGAACTCGTCCGCCTGGAAGGACGAGGGTAGTCCGTTGTAAATGCAAATAGCCTATAACTATCCCACTGTTGGGCAAAGGACTCCATCGTTGAAATCGAGTCATCGCTACGATCGATGGCTGAGTTAATCACCGCGCTTGCCAAATGCGGGTCGGTGATCTCGGAATGAGATGAGATCTCGGTGATGAGAACTCGGAATAAAATTCGGGAGCGCTTCGCCCCTCGGCCACCGACACGAGTTGGTTATTGCAAATAAAAACACACCAGCAGAACGCATCCGTGATTCGGAAGGCACGTAAAACAGTTGGTCTCGGCTGCATTAGCAGTCGTCAACGATCACCGATCTGTACTAAGCCCGCGTGGTGGTTCACGGACCGATCTCCCTGCAGTGTTTCCATCCATAGGGAAGGTGCCAGACCTTCCCCAGCAATAGGGACATACAATAAGCTGGTGATACTACTTAAGTCTACTATAGATACTAAATACTACTAAGGTCTACTTAAGTCCCAAACTTTCAAATCTCCTATAATTAATAAATTTCTTTTCAAAAGGTGGGTATAATCAGCTCTTTTTTAGTTAAATACCCTCCGAAACTTTTGGTGGATAATGCCTATTTCCTTCCATCACGGGTCATTAGGTTAGTATTTTGTAATGTGGTGTCGTCAGCTTACTTCGGAGTTGGTGGTGCCCACAGAACATAGTCCCGGGGACAGCAGGCTGGAGGTGGAGCCGCGGTCGGGGGACTGCGCCCTCAGCGCGCCCAGCTCGGGCGCCGATAAGGCCGGTGCACCTTGGCTTACACCTGACACCTGAGCATTTTGAAAAAGTTCTACAAGATTTCTTTTATTCAAAAAAATCTAATTTAAATTCTAATAATTTATTCAAGTCAAAGTCCAAATTAGATATTTTTTTAAATTCAAATTTGCTTAATAAAAATTCTTTTGAATCGTTCAATTTGTTTACCTACAACCCATTCAGGACGTCTAATTTTTAGCTCTGAATAAGAATGGGCGCAAGAAACTGCACAGCTTTAAAAGAAGTAATTATATTTACAAAAAAATAAAGAAAAAAAAATAACAAAAAGTAAAGTATTCGTGTTAAATTCAAAAGATTCTCAAAATAGGTTGAGAATCGCACATTTAGCTAACATGTGCATACAAATATTAAATTTAATAGAATTAAGATTAAATCAAATTAGAATTAGATTTAGATAAGGTAGAAAGAAGCACACTTCACTCGAAATCCTCAACTACTCATATACTGGGTATATTATCTCTACTTTTTAACAGTCAGACCACAGCAATGCTACTAGCAGTCAAACCAGATCTCTGAACCTATGGAGATGGGTATCAGCGCCGCTTAAGCAACCGATGGAGACAGTAGACAGAATGTAAGGGAGCCATGATCCTCAGCAGAGAGAGAACGATTACCGGTACATACAAATGGCTGGACTGATAGGGATCAAGTGTTATAGTAGTTGGGAATGTCACTACAACAACCTGGTTTTATATAAAAATTAAACATTATCTATTTTAAACCTAAAGCTGAGATGGACCTAGACAGGTTACTCCCGAAGACCCAGATGGCATTACAGCATGCCATTACGAAATTCACGTTGAAATCCTTCACTTGTTCGCCACCTTTTTTAATTCCTGTTTTTAATCCGACCCTCTCCCCCCTCCCTACAACACCTATTGTTTGTTTACTATAAATGACATAACATAATGCCATCGGCAGGCTTATTACCTAAAATAAGGAACCAGTAGCTAATGGCACAATGGCAACGCGACTGCTACTAGTTGCGGTTGCTAAAATCGGTCGGTTTATTCTATAACGTCGCGTCGTACACTTTAAGTTCGTCAATCGCTCGCTCGTGGCGCTTTCGTAGCGTTCTACGGTCCGTAATACGAATATGTGTTTTAGTCGCGATAAATTGTGAATTGTCGCAATTGCGACTGTCACTTATAAATCAGTAATAAGCCTGGTGTATTTCGCAACCGGCACAACATTCTATATTATGTATTCTGTGACCTGGGACTGTATGAGTGTAAAATATAAAACATCCTATAAGTAAATAGTAGTAATATAAGTACAAAGTATAAGTACTTTGTGTATTGATACATTTAGTTAGTAGCATCGGCATATATATATGTGACATAGGTCATGTCACATATATCATATTTAAGCTGGTGCTAACAAAATGTATCAACATACAACAAATCAGTAATACATAGTCACCAAAGACTAGACAGACAGACAGACCTTCAAGAATAGGCACATATTTTGATTATAAAGACTAGTTATTAAAGAAAGAAGTTTGATAAGACCTATTAGGTACGTGTAAGACAATGACAAATAATGAGGAGCACGATGGCGCAGTGGTTAACACGCTCGGTTTGCGATTGCTGACGTTAAGCAACTTTCGCAAAGGCGTTCGGATGGGTGACCAAAAATTTACCATCTCATGCTCGTACGTGCTTCGGAAGGCACGTAAAGCCGTTGGTCCCGGCTGCATTAGCAGTCGTTAACAACCACCAATCCGCACTGGGCCCGCGTGGTGGTTTATGGCCCGTTCTCCCTATCCATCCATAGGGAAGGCTCGTGCCCCAGCAGTGGGGACATAAAAATGGGCTGATGACCTACTGGATCTACCACCCAAGGACAAATTTGGTATAGATGAGTAGGAATTGCTGGTCCTTCTTTTTACCTTCACTAATAAATAGATTTCTTTGAATCTACGCCAGACATAACACTTTACATAACATTTGACAAGACCACTCAATACTGCGTCAGGAGATGAAACCGATATGTTAACAAGTGAATCACGAACGTTTTAACATAGTAAATAGGTATCTACGATAAACTATTTCGCAGTTATTCAAATGTTTCGGACTTACTGAGAAAAATACGTAGCAACAAACAGTATGGCGTAATTTATAAAAGTTACCTACATACCTAGATGTTCATTTGTTAACCAATTTGTGTTAATTTGGTTACCAGCTAAAAACTTCTGCACTTCTCGTCTCTTCCGTCTACCAGGTTGTACTGGGGCCTGTGACCTAGGCACCTAGGCAATCACCGTAGTACACATAGGACCTCGATTCTCTTATTTAAAATCGTCAACTATTGTGTCTGGCTTTATTTAGTAAATTTTTTCCATAGCCTTTATTTAAAAATCAGGCGGCACAGCAGATGCCGCTACGCTACTAGGATGATAAGGGTTTATTCTATTCTATTATTTTAAGAAATCATCTATTCTATTTAAAAGCTCATCCCATCAGCGACCAGCCAGATGCCTCCCTCTGGCGGGCCGCTGCTGATGGGGTGAATTAAGGAAAACTGTGGATTTCCCATTCCTAACCATCACCTCATTTACGGAGGCATGTGGCAAGAAAGTGGAGCTTGATGGCGCAGTGGTAAACGCGCTCAGTCTGCGATTTTGCAAAGGCTGGTCATCAGATGAGTAACGTTAGCCCCGGCTGCATCAGCAGTCCTGTCAGTCAGTGGATATGCTCGCACCCTGCATCAGGAACCCAGCAGGAACATAAAATGAGCTGGTGAACATGTTCAGGCGGACAAACTGCCGCCTCCTTCTTCCGTCAAGTTTGCGAAAGATAAGGTCTTCGTAGAAGACTTGATGCCCTGGTAGGATGGTCTCACCTGCGTCTGTGGCTGGAAGGATTCACTGAGGTACTGTCGGACCTGGCTCTTCTGTTTCTGGATCACGTGATACCGGGTGGGGTTCTCCAGAACTGTTCGGACCTGAAAAAAGACACGAAACACTGACTTAACTTTTTCGTAGAAAGAATAACATTATTGTATATTAAAATTGTATGCCTTGGAAGTCGCTTCATATCTTTATAAATATTATATGAGAAGTTCGATGGCATAGTAGTTAATGCGCTCGGTCTGCGATTGCTTATCTTAAACAACTTTCACAAAGACCGGTCAATGGATGGGTGATTAAAATTTATCAACTCAAGATCTATGCTATGACCAGCATGTAAAGCCGGTCCCGGCTGCGTTAACAACCACCTAGGCCCGCGTGGTGGTGTATCACCCACTCTCTATGTGGTGTTTCCATTCATAGAAAAGTCTCATTGCCCCAGCAGTGGAAACATGAAATGAACTGGTGGTTTACCTGTAGAACCTGTGGAGGTAGTTCAACGTGCGGCGTGATGCGGGGCACGTCTGAGGGGGATGACTTCTTCTTCTCTTCATCGTCTTTGGATTGGCCTGCTTGCTGTGCCTGGAAGGAGGTAACGTTTATGTTAGTTTCATTACTGGTTTTCGAAAGACAGCTTTAAATGTGTCAGTTAATGTGGATTTAAGATCTAGACTTGATTATTTATTTCTATGTTTAGGCAGCTGTCCCACCGCTGCCGGCGAGTAAGCGACGAACTATCGATTATTATCTCGCTCAAGAAACGTACAATAGATATAGGTCCTGTGTCGATAAAAGAGATGCATATATAAATAGTTGATCGCTGACTGTTCACACTGCCAGCGAGTACTGGCTTTAGTAGTTTGCTGCTGGCGAGTACTCACTTTACTAGTTTGCCGCTAAGCGATACACGCTCAGCGATACTCGCTTGGCGGTCAGATCACTCGCCGAGCGACCAACCAGTGGTAATTTCTACATAGAGTGCAGATCTGAGTTCTAAGGATAGCTAGCTAACTGAATACTGAATTCAGAACATTTATTTGGACCATCATTGTTGTCTAGTTCAGACGACGACGATGATGTACGTGTTACTCTTATGTAATAAAGCATTTGTGTAGTAGCAGCGGCAGTTCTGAAAAAACGAATACGAAAACGAAATATGAATATTTTGAAAAGAAGAATTTGGATGCAAAATATTAATTATTTCAGAAGAGAATACCTACAGTGAGTTTTAAACTATTCAACGAGTTGTCAAATGAAGATTTTCGTACATATTTAAGAATGACATGACAACATAAAATAATAAGGAGATGTACGTTTTTCTTAAATATACGGTAACTGTGTTTCTAATATATCCTATCGACGTGATCGACGTGACAAAGTCACGATGATTTTTCTTGTGTAACTGGAATGACAGTCACGGTGATTGAAAAATAACGACAATGCTCCATGTCTACAGGGCTAGGCGAGTAGCGCGAGTAATCGCCCATTGCACAAGAACACTCGCTCATAGCCCAGCGACAAAACTATCGGAACTACAAATCGCTTGTTGCTGCTCGCCAACTCGCTTCCAGTTTCTAGCTCTACTCGCTACTCGCTCATCGCCAGCGGCGGTGGGACACCTGCCTTAGGTTACATTAAATATTTTTAATTGTCACCGTTGCTGTTATTTCCTTCATATATGAGCTCGATGGCGCAGTGGTTAACGCGCCCGGTTTGCGAGTGCTGAGGTTAAGCAACTTTCGCAAAGGCCGGTCATCGGATGGGTGACCAAAAATTTATCACCTCGAGCTCCTCCATGCTTCGGAAGGCACGTAAAGCCGTTGGTCCCGGCTGCATTAGCAGTCGTTAACAACCACCAATCCGCACTGGGCCCGCGTGGTGGTTTATGGCCCGTTCTCCCTATCCATCCATAGGGAAGGCTCGTGCCCCAGCAGTGGGGACATAAAAATGAGCTGATGATGATGATGATATGATCCTTTTACATTTAAGTATATGAGCCATCGTTAAATAAATGTTCATAAAAACCCTCTTCTCAGAGTCCGCATTATTGACATGGGCTACGGAACTCTACACTGCGCGTGGCCTGACACGCACTTGCCGGTTTTTATTTTTTTATTTCTGCTTTTGCCATTTCTGTGTAAAGTTTCAACACCAGAGGCCACAAGCACAGGCCACATTGGTACTAAGTGTTCTGGTTCCACGAATGATGGCAGATCAAAATCTATTGGTTGCCCAAACGGACAAGGATGCAAAACTTGAGCCCAAAAAACAGGTTCGTAATGAAGATTAAAAACATATTCTTACGCAATAATGTAACGACAATTTAGTTTAATGCACTTGTAAACATGTTTCCGCTCGCTTTCTATATAAGCAATTTGTGGGAGTGATTTCGTGAAATGGGACGGAAGTATGTGTAACAGTGTAACAGGGAGTCGGGGAAGCGCTCAAGCGCGCGACATTTTGTAAATTTAAAATTGATATTATGAACATGACATATTATTATTGTATGTGACATATTGTGTCATTTGACTATCAAAGGCCATTTTAACAATAATATGTCAAATGTCTTCTAATGAGTATTTACTGCATTTATTTTATAGTCATAAAATGATGTAATACCCTTAGAGCATTAAACCAAATGGAGACGCCATGCGCACTAATTTCTATGAAAAAAAGTCTGTCATTTTCTGCGGGGGACGAGGTAATGCACACAAATACAGTTTCACACTGATGCATTTTTCAAAGACGTCGCTACGCACGCAAACGACAAAATTATTAAACACTAGCATAAACTAGACGCACACTAATAAATTCACACACAGGGATAACCTGTCCGTGCACGAGTCTGACGGCAACTTTATGTAAACGTCGATAGTGCTTGACACTATCGATTTAATTTGTCGATACCAATAATAATGACATAGCCCGAAAAGTTGCTAAGCTCAAGTGCCCCACATCGCTCGCAGGACTGATGGCCGCTGGGGCGGAACAGTCCTCGAGTGGTGACCGCGTACCGGAAAGCGCAGTGTCAGCAGGCCTCCAACAAGGTATACCGACGATCTGGTAAAGGTCGCGGGAAGCCGCTGGATGCGGGCTGCACAAAACCGGTCGTATTGGAGATCCTTGGCCTCCCCCTTTGTCCAGCAGTGGACGCCTTTTGGCTGAGATGATGATGATGATGATGAATATTAATGTGATTTTTTTTGTTTAAATCAGGCTCTTCAGTATGATTAATTAAGGTAGTCACTTTGCTTTTCTTTATTGTTAAAATCGACAGTTATTAATTAGGATAAGTCAAAATCTGCAAAATATACCTACATAATTTTATTCCATTCCAAGGAGAATTGTTGTTTTTAAGAAAAGCTGCAATCTTATTCTTTCATTATGGAAAAATAGTTTGCTACCTATCTAACCGACTCTCAATCAAAAGGAACCGAAAAATTTAACAACATGTATAGTACTTTCATGGTTCCATAAAGCAGATCAATTCTTTTTTGTAGGTAACGTAGGGTCTTAATTTTTCAGATTTCCAAATGCAATTATTCGAGAGATTTTTTTTATTTCTATATAAGTTTCCAAATAAGGCTGAATTTAAAAGCAAGAGACTTAAATTAAAACAAACATATCAATATACAGGTATGTACCGAACTCCAGAATGATATCGTACAAACAAACAGCGAAATATACCTAATGCTGTCAAGGTTTAAACTGCTTTCTGAGGTTAAATCTTTGAATGATGCAAAGTTCTTTAATGCATCAAAGCTACTCTAAGTGTTCATATAGTTTAAAAAAAAAATTGGAATAAAAAACGTAATCTTATAGTTTTAAGTAAATTCTATGGTGTAGGTGTTGTTATTTCTGTCAGAAATTAACTATTATTTTGATGCTTATAATGTTGTATTAATTTAATAGGTTTTTTTTATTTTTTTATTTTTTTGTCATCAGTTAAGCGGATCTTTAATTCACAAAGGAGACATAAATCAATAACTTCTTTTGATGCATACAATAGGCCACCACGACTTTTTTGGTATGTTAAACTTTTGTCATTTGGCTCCCCACATAAACTCTTTATGCATGAACTGCGTTTAATTTTTTAGTAGAAAATACTACGAAGCCCGCTTTATATTCCACTACCTTTTCTCCAAATGGAGATAAGTATGTTTCGATCTCTAATAATTTGTTTTTTTTTAAATTTATTTATCTATATTATTATTTTCCTATAATAGCCAGAATAAACATTATGATGAAGTCGATATCAATATTGTGTTTTTGTAATGTCACAGCTCTAACTTTGTTGCAGTGTGGCCAATGTAATTAAATTAAAATTTCCTATTTTCGGGATAAGTGACGGGACGTAAATATAATATATTAATGAAGTAGACCGATCATAAACATACAGTTTCATAGTATTGAGAATTTTTAATGCAGTTAAGTTGAAAAAAAATCTGTAAAAACAAAATAAGTTACAATTTATAAGTAGTGATCTATCATTAATTAAATAAGCATTTATAGTAAAAATACAGTTTTAACTTTATAGAACGTGAAATATAAATTGTAATTCGATGTTGGCTCATTCAACTTTAAAAGTTACGCAAAGTTGCAACTTGACGTTTTAGTGGCAACACTTTTTGATTAACAATATTTTTTCAGTTTTTTGCAAATTTTGTGCATTATTCAATAATATTAAGACAAAATAATAGTTACAGATGAAAAGTAACGTTATCCTTTTGTACAATCGACGTTTCTGATCGCTTTTTACGTGAAAACACGCTGCAATTTGGCATTTTTTGCTCAGGTCTTATCGCGTGCACCGTGATTTGCAAATGACGCTGGAACACGCTGGAACTAGTTTTATATAACGAGTATGATCGGCGGTCATACTCTTTTGGCAGAGGGGAACGCCTGACAGTGGCGTCTCCGTTGGTTTAATGCTCTAAGGTAATACCATACCCATTTTTTTTCAGAATATAATGTTAAAATTGCTTATTACTAAGGTGAGATGTCTTTCAGTGAGAGGTTTATTTTATTTTTTTATTTTATTTACTTTTTATTTTTAATACTTACTTGTAAAGATTCCCTGCGTAGCTGCTCCTGCGCATGCTCGCGCATCAACTGCTGCTTCAGCTGCGTGCGCGACGTGGGCGTTAACGTTTTAAACGTAGGTGGACTGCAACAAGAAAACAATGTGGTTAGCGGGATATGCAAAAAAAATCTCATAGTATATAGTGATATTTAGCATTATTTAGGTATTAAGAATAGGTGTTTGATATTCGGATAATTGTCTTAATTGATCATATAAGCGGGACTGACGATCTGAGGTCGCGGGAAGCCGCTGGATGCGAGCAGCACAAAACCGGTCGTTGTGGAGATCCTTGGGGCAGGCCTTTGTCCAGCAGTGGACGTTTTTGGCTGAGATGGTGTTGATGATGATGATGATGATAAGCATATAATAGAAATTCTGATTAAAGCCAAAACACTATTTACACCGACACATTTTCAAGCTAGAAAAATAATATTCTGTGAACTTTTTAGTGTATTCTTAAGTGAGTACAGTCGGCAGCAGATCAACCTACCCAAAACTGTCAAATTTCCACAATCAATTTTGATCTTTATTGTTTAGGTATAAGAATCAATATGCATTGGAGAAATTTGACAGATTTGGGTAGGTTAACGTAAACAGAATGAGACCAATGGAACTAAGATAATTGGAATTACCATGTGTCAGTTTGTGATTATTTCATAAATGAAGTAGTACTGATAAGAAAGGTTTAAGAATTTTTATTCAAAATCGTTTATAATTAATATGATGTGTGTGTGACTGTGTACATAACGTGATTACTAATAAATATCGTCAAACGTTACTTCAATGTAACGTATGCCTGTCACTGGGCGAGACAACAACGGTGTCATTGGAGACAATACTGTAGGCCGCATACCAATCAAAAAGACCACCTACTGTGTACTCTACTCCAAACGTTGCTAGCCCAAAGTACGTCAAACTATACAGGTAGGTAATCTAGGATTTTGCCCAGCAGTGGGTCTGTTTCTCAGTTTATAGAGTATTTATTTCCTGCACACTGTATTTACATCTATACAGGTTAACTTTTTTATCACTGTCCAAAACTTCTGAGATGACTCCCGCGATACAAACGAACTACTCTTACTATTGGAACAACTCTCTAACTCGAAAATAATATTCAGCTGTTCCATACAAAACATAGTGGAACAACCATAATGTTTGTATGGAACAGCTGAATTTTCTACCCAAATCCACCCAACCCCAAATAAGATTGGGAACAAACAAATGGTGATATTGAATAAACCGTAATCTCGACCACTCCACGCAGGATGTGCGAGTGACTCGCTCGCAACACAAAAAAAAGAAACTTCAGAAGGTAAGCTTCATACAAACGGGCTTGAGCAACGCGCACATAAACAAACTCACTAGGACACGGAACAAATCGAGAATTTAATATGGCAAAATTTAAACTCTTCTAGTATGTCGCTAGGAGGCGCTGCTTCAATGCCATACCAATTTGCGTTTTCGTAAACGTAATCGAATGAATACGGATAGTAAACAAAACTCACATTAGGCACCCTGAGCTGAGAGCCTAGTGTGAGTAATTTTTGACATACGATCAGTTAACGTAAACGAGAATCAGTATGGTATTGAATCAGCGCCTCGTAGCGACATACGAGAATTAAATTTTTGAAATACAAATTTTCGTTTTCGTAAACGTAATCAGCAGATCCTTGGGGAAGGGAGGCCTTCGTCCAGCAGTAGACGTCTTTTGACTGTGACGATGATGATGATGATGATGATACGTAATCGAATGAATAGGCATAGAAACAAAACTCAAAATAGGCACTCTGTTCCGCTATCTGTGTCCGTGTGAGGGTCTATGTGTGCGCTGCTCGAGCGCGGTATGTATTAACACTTTAACAACCGATCACGTACTGGGTACGGGTGGGTGGGATCGTCTCAGAAAGCTGATCACGTCTTCTGTACGGCTCTAACTTTCTTAGCGTTTGTTAGCGACGTCCGTGGTACGTGATTTGCGTGTAACCCCGGTGTAATTAATAAAAAAATAGATGTATTAAAAATAGTTTTTAATTTATAAATCTTACGATATCGGCATAAATTGCCGACGTACCAGGAAAGGCGCGCTTTAAAATAGTCGGCTGTTAAAGTGCCTACCGCTTACCTTCTGGGTCTCCTTATTTTGTGTGCAACGAGTGTGCCTTGACCGCTAACATAGTATCGACGCACGTACACTGAGACCAGATTCGAGCTCGACACTAATCGCCCTTTTAGTAGACATGAAGTTGTAAACAACATTCGGCAGGCTTATTACCAATCTTTAAGTGACAGTCGTAATCGCAAGAATTTACAATTTATCGCTACCAAAACACATATTTCGTAATAAGGAACGTAGAATGCAATCATAGCATCACAAGCGAGCGATTGATGAACTTAAAGTGCATGAAGGCGCTTTAAAATAAACCGCTTAGTTATTATTCTGAGGGGCATACCACTCAGACTCTCAAACTAAAGCTTTAGTTATTAAAAAATGTTTAAATAATTTTTAACGCAAATTTTCTTGCAAACATTTTATAAAAACACAAATGTTGATAAAATTTTCACGAGCAGGATTTGAACCTGCACCCTTCTGACATACCGGGTTAGGTGCTATAGCTAAATTGGAAGAGCACCTGCTCGTGGAAATTTTTTCAACATTTGTGTTTTTGTAATTTGTTCGCTTTAGTTATTATTCTGAGAATAAACCGACCGATTGTAGCAACCGCAACAGTACCAGCGTTGCCATTATGCAATTAGCAACGGTTACTTTATTTTGGTAACTACATAGTTGACCCGGCGGACTTCGTACCGCTTTGACAGTTTCCATCATTGAGTTAAATATAATCAATGGTGTCCATGACAACAAAACTACCAAATCATTTTGTATTGGAAAATTAAATTGTCGTTTTTAGTATTTTTTTTTATATAAGCCTATGTTACTCAGCGCTAATGTAGCATTCTAATCTAATAGTAAAAGAATTTTCAAATCGGTCCAGTAGTTTTTGAGTTTATTCGTTGCAAACATACATACATACAAAATACAAAGGTTTCCTCTTTATAATATTAGTATAAATAAACCTGCCGTTTTGTTACGATCGCAATAGTTAAGGTACGCAGATTTGTTTTGGGGAGTTGCTGATGATCTCAAGAAAAAGACTTAGACGTTTCCTCAAGCCGTATGACCGAAACACCAATACCCGATTCTTCGAGTGGTTCGGATTCGATCGTGAGAGCCGAACAATCCGAGGGCGCCTCTAAAGGCTATTGGAGCTCTGTACCTGGTATAGAGCGTGTGTGAACCGGGTCGTTGTACCCTTGTTCTACGAGTACGGTGTCTTGGGCATAAGAGAGTATGTGCATGATTAGTGTATTATAAAAATGTGTGATGGCATTTTGACAATCGGGAAGCGGCTATGTTGAACGCGGGCGATGTCCAAATGATGAGATGCTACGTAACTTTAAACTATCGCGTTCAGTTTTTAATAAACTTTTTAACGTAATGTATACAAATCCAAATTTTCTTTATTAGCTTAATAGTAAAGTATTACAATAGTTGGGAATCTCCTGTTAAGTTTATAACCTGTGATAGGAGATAGGAGAGGCTCGCTCTTTCGTTGGGTCATAACATAACATAATAAACAAAGTATAAGAGCGCTTTCACATATAGGCGTTTGAGTCGCGCGGCTGCAGCGCTTCTAAGTCGCGCTGCAGCAGCACGACTGGGTATCCATACATATTTAAGTAGCGCGACAGAAGCGCGAGTGCAGCGCTCCGAGCTTGTGGTGGTGGATACGCCGCGTAGCCGCGTGCGATCAGAGTGTCAGTGTGTCTCCGTTGGAATCCATATTAGATGAGCTAATCACCCCCACTGTGAAGCGCGGCTGTCGCTAGTCGCGTCGCGACTTAGCCGCGCCACAGCCGCTGTAATATGAAGGGATTCGCTGTGCAGCGCTGCAGTCGCGCGACTAAAACGCCTGAATCTGAAAGCGCTCTAAGATCCGAGTAGTCCGATTCCGTGTTTTGTTTCCTTTACTCTAATATGAAATGGCGTTTACATGCCAGGAACAAAACACGGAATAACTATTCGGACCCTATTCTTTGTTTATTTGTAAGGCACCATAGGCTTTAGCAATTGCTGCAGTGTTCTTGCAGTCGTGAAAACGAGACGTATACACGTAGACGCTACATGCGACAGGGTGCCCAGTGTGAGTTTCATTGGACATTCGATCACGTTAACGTAAACGAAAATTAGAATGGCATTGAAGCAGCGCCCCCTGGCGACATACGAGAAGAGTTGAAATTTTGCCATACAAATTTTCGTTTTCGTAAACGTAATCGAATGAATACGGATAGTAAACAAAACTCACATTAGGGACTCTGATATCGCTCCCCCTTCGATCAATAATGTACAAGATTCCCGATGAGCGCTTGAAAAACGGTACGCGACTTCGGTGCCACGGAGCCTTAATGTCGTTTGTGGCGATGACAGTACCTAAATATTAAGTACAAATATTTTGCAACCTTATTTAATATTTATATTTAAGACTTAAGGTTTACAGTAAGCTAAAGTTGTTGATGCTATGTCGATCCAACGTTTTTTTAAGATTTTATTAATCGTTATTTAAATGTAAAGGTATGAGTTTTTGTTCCGGATTCTTTATCATCAAGGATCTTTTAAAGTCCACGCTTCAAGCATCTGGAACTTTCTACCTCCTCCTATGAGAGTAAGATAAATAGCATTGAATGTTTCAAAGCTAAATACAAAACAACCTTATTAAGGAAACAATCAGCGGCAGAAAACCTTAGTCGTGGATATTGGAAATCCCTGCCCCTAAACAAATATTTTTAAAATCATGTATATTAGAAACAAATACACACACAAACAGACGCACACACCCACATACACACACCCACACACTACAGTTAAACACACGCACACAGTTAGAGCTACTCGTACTTCGCCGTTCTGTTTAGTTTTTGGAGGAATTATTTTTGTTATCTGTTTTAAGCCCTCATAACTCAACCCTCACAATAGACCTTAGAGGAGTAGGAGCGGCTGAAAATCAGCGCTGTCCTATGTCAGCACTAACTGAGCCGCCTCCATTTGCCTTTAATATTTATATATTGATCTACCCATGTATGCTCTTCCATGAAATATGTGTATCTACCTATCTATGTTTTCTTTTTAGTTATAAGTATGGAATTTTTATCTAAATACTCGTTTTTGAAAGCAATAAACGCATTTATTATTATTATCTCCTTTATTTATTTTCTTTCTTAAAACTAGATTTTTACAATACTTTAATATAAATACAATAAAACATTATAAAAACCTAATCCTAGAGTACCACCAGCAGCGAGGCAGGGCATTATTGAACGAAGGCTACCCCACATAAAGGCAAAAATTTAATTACGAAATATCCGGAAACTAACTTAGCATTTGGCAGATTCCTTAAATGCATTCGCTATAAAATATTTTATAAAACTTCCATCGGCAATTTGGGATCATGGGATACAAAGGTCACACGAACACAGTCGCGGGTGGTCGCTAGTTATACTTACAATACAATAAATAACTACTACCTATATGTAGAGTCCAAGTTTAAAGCAAGGTGAATGATATAAACCTCAATTTTGCACACGAATTTGAACTTTGGCACGCAAATAAAGGCCCACAACAGTGATATTGAAGGAAAACTTGATTTTTGTGTTGCAACTTTCTAAAAACCGCACACACAATAACTTTGGTTCAGTACAACAACTTAAACGACAATAAATGAAAGAAATATCTTTATAAAACTTTAGGAAGTAAAAATACATAATCATAGCCCCACAAAACTATATTAAACATTTCGGCTTTGAGTAGTCTCGAAAAGAAAATAAATTAATACCATAATATCGTCGGTGGAAAGAGAAAAGCGTCAAAGCGCCGAAAATCTATTGAGGGGTAATGAATTTTAACGCTTATACTTTAAAACTTATTTTATAATAATAACCAACAACATAGATATAAGAGCTATAGTAATCGAACCACGATTTGAATCTGAATTAATTATAAATACTTAAATAAAATAGAGCAATGTTTTGATTCGAAGTTAAATAAGAATGATTGGTATAATCACGTCACTCTAAATAATCGTAAACGCAAATGATACGACCTTAGAAGATAAAATGTGTAATTGGACCATAGTACGATTTCCTATCTCTCCTAATCATTAATATTGTATAATGATTATAACTATATTAGTACCTACCGAAGTTATAATCGTCAAACAGCTATTTATTATACTATAATATAATATCTTATACTATATATATATAGTATACTATAATACTATTGAATTAGTTACTACGTCAAACTTAAAGAGTGTGACTTATTTATTTTTCATCCCCCCCATCTCGGAAAGAGTATTTTTGCTCTTCGATATCTGAGTGCAAAAGCAGTTTTTATCCGCTAGAGGATAAAGTAAATTGAATTTAGAACATCGTGTGCACTAAGTTTGTGAATTTAAAACATCATTAAACCTATTTACTTCTACCTCCATGGTGCCGAATTTATCAGTACACAAGTCGCTAACACCAACATTACAGTACAGATTCAATTTTAGAATCCTTCGCATGCTCAGTCATCAAAATTGAGCACGCGGTTAAAAGGCAACTTTGCACTCTTGTATAACAAATAACTATTGAGGTACACTGACAGATAACAGTCAATACATGTTTAAAATAGTTATTGCTGATGAACTTATTCTAGACAGTAATCCTTAAATAGTGTACACAGCATGATCAGAATTTTAAACAGGTAATCTAAAGAAACAAACAGAAAATAAACACAGTAGACAAAAACAAAAGCATAACAACGAAATTAAGAATTAGTTGGATTGAGTACCATTTGGCTTTTATGATGTCAGAAACAATTCTTTTAAATTGTGATGTTCATGTTAGAGACTTAGAGAGAGAGTATGGTAAGAGTCGAATAAGGGACAAGGGTTCCAAGATCCTGACACATCAGGCTATCGGCAGAACCCATCACTGATGGTATCGATTCCAACTCGGAACCCTACTTTGGTTACCAGGTCGAGTTTATTCAAAATTGGGGTTGTTGAGACACTATCTACCCCTTTTTAGGAGAAGGACGTTAAAGTATGAATGGACGCCTGCACGTCTGTCGAATTTCCTCAATAGACTTTGAAATTTACGTATATGGATCATGGTTTAAAGTATTTATTTTTTTATGTTAAAAGGAGGCAAACGAACAGGCGGGTTACCTGATGGAAAGTAATCACCGCCGCCGCCCATAGATACCCGCAAAACTAAAGTAATCGCAGATGCGTCGCCGGCCTTGAGGAAGGAGTTGGATCTTGAGGAAGGAGTTGGAACTTGAGGAATGAGTTGGATCTTAAGGAGGGAGGTGGATCTTGAAGAAATTTGACAGTTTTGGGTAGGTTGACGTGCAGGCGTCTGTACTATGTTAATGTCATATTGATTTGAAAGTTTTCTTAAATTGAGCCGTCTCTGTTGTGGTCTTCGCAAAAACTACCAGTCTTATTTGCGAGGCAGCCTTTTAGAATACCGTTATACAATTATTAGTGTCCTTTGCCAAAAATGTCTCTCACAAACTTACATTTAAAAAACAACTCAACGTTGACAGCTTTCGAATCGGCTGCTTGACCCTACACTGTTTCGTCAATTAATAACGGATTTCGTGCGCGTACGCAGTCAAAAATATGGCGAAATCTACGGCGCATCGAATACTAAGCGGTTAATCTTTACGCACCACTATGACTCGATTTTGGCAACATACTGTTGAGGTGGTCGACGAATAACAAGTCGAAAGTCGTTGCGAATTGTAAAGAGATATCTTTAACTAAGTAAAAATATGTAAACAGTTAAATTGAAGACAGACAGAACCTCAACTTTTTGAAGTAGGTTAGCAATGAATACCATGAATTCAGAGGTTGCTCCAGGAATATAACAAGACCTCAATTCTGCTATAACTAAACGTCGACAATCTGGGTCTCAAAAGCTTATTGAAGTGAAAACCTCTTTAGCGGCGTTGTGCACTTTTTTTAGAATGGGTAAAAAATGTTAAACTCGCGTCAGGACACGTGACCTGATCGAAAATTCGTAAGACGGATGGAGAGTAGAGGAATGGGTAAAAAATGTTAAACTCGCGTCAGGACACGTGACCTGATCGAAAATTCGTAAGACGGATGGAGAGTAGACAGCTGGCGCGGCGTAATATAAATTTTTAATATAACTTAATATAACTTTTTAATGTAATATAAATTGTCATGTTTGTGTACGATAGCCTAATAAATAAATATTGTTTTCTACCACATAAATGAGAGTACTTTTATACTGATAATTAAAGCAATTCGTGCAAAATTATTCCCTAACCATTCCAAAATATCAAAAATGCACAACGTTAATATTCAAGTTTTTACTTCTGCCGGCACTCCCAGAGTGCAACCCGTCGTTTTTTTTCTTTCTCGTGGTTCAATTGACCAAATAAAATGTTCAAATAATTTTTAACGCAAATTTTGTTGCGAACAAATTACAAAAACACAAATGCTGTTTTCAGCATGCGTTAAAAATTATTTGAACATTTTATAAATAGCTTGCCTACTTCAATATTTGTAAAAATATTATGACGGTAGTTGTTGACATTGAATGGGCGCCTTTGGCTTTCAAAGTAAAAAGTGTTGAATAATTTCGGCGGGCTGGTTAGAACCACGATAGCTCAATTGGAAGAGCATCTGACCCGGTATGTCAGAAGGGTGCAGGTTCAAATCCTGCTCGTGGAATTTTTTTCAGCATTTGTGTTTTTGACCAAAATCAGTTTAAAGTATCAGAAAGGCCAATTTACCATAGCCTATGGACAATATGGACATTTGCAACGAAAAAGAAAGAGAATACATTTATTCATACATGGTTCAATAACGAACATTTCGGCACCTTCCTTACCAATGCAATAAGGCTAAGATCTTAAATACTTTTGAGGAACATCTCCCTTTCTTCGGCTTGCACAGTCTACAAAACAGAAGAATACTTTTCGATCAGCTGTTCTTGTATAAATTGGTGAACGGAAATATGGACTGCCCCCAACTATTGCAGGACCTGTATTTCAATATACCTTTAAATCACCACGCTCATCTAAGTATTTGTCACCATTTACATTTTTGCTACTTGCTTGAGCAAAACCAACCCCGCCCAATTTTCAACTCTATAAAGACTACAAAGTCAATATAACAGTTTGGTTAAAAAACAAAATATCGATAGTTTCTATAGTAAACAACAAGTGTTTAGACGATGTGTTCTTGACGCTTTTTTAATTATTTTTTATAGTTTTTGTAACTTTAATGAGCTCTCCTGGCAATGAGTTTTCCCTAACTTAAAAAAGGGATGCGCTGAGACGCTGATGTCCAATTACGATAGTTTTAATAACGAATATTGTAAGATAAACGTGAGCAGATCCTTTTAAAGTCCCCGATCCAATCCGAACCCCTCGGAGAATCTTGTAGGACACGGGGACACGCACTAGCGCGTCATGCCGTTCCCTCTAGGAAACCTCCGAAGGTGATTCGTTTCACACGGCTTGAGGAACCCTTTAAGTTTCTCGCCGCCCCCAAAAAAGCCCGGTGAAGCAGAAAATGCCGTCCGAGGCAATCAGCAAACCCTCTCCAAAAAAAAGATCCCTTTGAAGTATTTTATCTCAAACGAGAATTCGACCTTGGGTCCTGTTATTGAACAGTTCAGCATTTGGTGGAGGCATCAAGTGTCGTAAACAACCTTGCTAGAGGGTGTTAAAGCGTTTGGCACGACATATTTAAGTATATGAGCACAAACAATTAAACGTTGTAATGTAACGTTAAATGTGTTCTGAGGACATTACAATATTTAAGGGGCCTACAATTACATCTTGAAGCAACGCTATTGGAAACTTAACTTACAGTTTTAACAAAATGTCAACTAAAAATTTATTGTGCCAATAATATTCTAATAGCTTAAAGAATACCGTTTCTGAGCTGATATTGCAATGGGTTCCGGCCCATATTGGTCTTACAGGCAATGAGACAGCGGACCTTGTGTCGAAACAAGCGGCGAGTCAGGTGGGTTACTCATGAAACACAATTGCAATAACCAATTTCCAATTCCAAATCTAAAAAATTCAAATGGCACTCTTAAAAGCGATAATAGCGCTACATTGGAATTAAATTGCGTGGAAATTGAGTGAACAGATTATTATCGAGATGGGGCGTTCCGAAATTGCGAAACTTATCCAAATATCGATACATGTTAATCGCATTGGAATTGTATTGAGATTGAGTTTGCGTCAAGAGTAGCCTACCAGGGCGTGTTGTGTGAATATCTACCGGACTATTCAGAATATGTACCTAAATAAAAAAACATATGTTTTGGAAAATGGAAAAAGCATTTGATATGGTTTCTATGGACAAAGGGATATGGTATAAATCTATCCAAAAGGAACCTATTCGTATACCATGGTTTCTATGGTAGCTGATTTTTTCAAATGAAAAATTTTTTCTTGTAAAATAAAGTTAGTCTTAACATTCAATTATTGCTAGTACTCGTAGGTACTACGATATGCTATTAGCTAGTATGTTAGTTTTGTAACATTTACAAACGGACAGTTCACAACATTGTTTGTTCTATCGTCAATTACTTTTTAACTTACGAAACATTCCGTTTTCGTTAAAACGAGCTATCCCAATCGCTATTTTTAATTGACGTAAGCCACGTACTTTACAGTGTGACGTCAAATTACCAGTTACTACGCCTTATTTAATCAAAAAAAGGTTTTCCATCAAGATAACTGGATAAATTATTTTATTATCGTAAGAATCAGCTATGCAAACTCATATAACACAGTGGCATCATCCATTGATTGTAATGTACAGATTGAAAGTTTACAATTTAATTGTTTTTGGAAAAGCTTCATGTCTATACGTAGCTATAGTCAGGAAAAACATAAAATAAATTTTGTAAGTAACAATGGTTAAAGCAAAACAACCAACAAAAAAGAAATAATAACAAAGAAAGCAATAACATTTACCAAAAACAATAAGAGCAATAAGATCTACCAAAAGGGAATATTAAATTGCATATACTGCCTGCCCCAATGGTGGGCAAAGCCCTCATCATCATTAAATCACCGATACAACAAATTGTATTTATATTTTGGAGATGGCTTTATTTGTTAAAGATAATAAATCTCTCTACAAGAACAAATTAGTTGTACCTTCAGGCAAAACAGCTCTCTTTCAGAATAGCGTACTGCATTTAGCGCGTCTAGTTTATAATAAAATGCCAGACAGTATCAAGTAGCTTAACTTTGCAATGCAAACTGCATTTCAAGAAAGAAATGGTAATAAGCCTAAGGATATTTTGCCCAGCCTGAAACCTTCTCTCCTTAAGATCTCCAGATAAGCATGGTGTCACAAACCTAAGTTATAAATCGATTATCAACAAATCCGAAAAAAAAACCTTGCCAGACATGAAATCTTTCCTTTTGAGGACTTCCAGATATTAGGCTGAGCGTTTGGCCACTCGGACGCAGATTATTCAATAGATATACTCGTACATAAAAAAGTTAAGTTATATCCTACTAACTATCCCACTGCTTGGCAAACTCCTCCATCACTGGCATCAAACCGCTACAAATTATGGGTATCAGATCAGCTTAATCATCAAGTTTGTCAAATGCTGGTTGTGTATCGAAAATCTGAAAAACTCTTTGCCCGTTTGCCTACTCTATGAGGAATTAGCCCCTCGGCCACTGATTACTTGGCAGATATCATCATCAGCTCATTTTATGTCCCCACTGCTGGGGCACGAGCATTCCCTATGGATGGATAGGGAAAACGGGCCATAAACCACCACACGGGCCCAATGGAGGTTGTTAACGACTGCTAATGCAGCCGGGACCCACGGCTTTACGTGCCTTCTGAAGCATGGAGGAGCTCGAGATGATTAATATTTGGTCACTTGTACGATGGAGGAGGAGCTCGATGGCGCAGTGGTTAACGCGCCCGGTCTGCGAATGCTGAGGTTAAGCAACTTTCGCAAAGGCCGGTCATCGGATGGGTGACCAAAAATTTATTATCTCGAGCTCCTCCGTGCTTCGGAAGGCACGTAAAGCCGTTGGTCCCGGCTGCATTAGCAGTCGTTAACAACCACCAATCCGCACTGGGCCCGCGTGGTGGTTTATGGCCCGTTCTCCTTATCCATCCAGAGGGAAGGCTCGTGCCCCAGCAATGGGGACATAAAATGAGCTGATGATGATGACTTGTCCGATGACCGGCCTATGCGAAAGTAGCTTAACCTTAGCAATCGCAGAACTATCGACCTGGCAGATGTACCTGTATATATTTATGCACTCGTCACCACCGTCACCATATCGCACAGTGACGGTGATACGACAGATAACGACCGTCGCCAAGCCAACACGGAAGCGTCACACCATCATTGTGATAATGACACGTGCCGCCACTGTAATGCCCGTCGTGGGACCTGCACCATTACGCACGGCACCATGGAAACGCCTGACTCATTCAGTAGTACAACCGGTGGTAATGACAAACTGTTTTCTCTTCCACCGAAAATGTTTGGGGCCTTTTTTCTAGCTTTGTTGTGCAGTAAAAAAAGAGGTTTTTGTATGGATTTGTGATTTGCTTTTTTAAAAAGAGTTCGCGAAGCGATCGGATAAGGATTGTAATGCTCTGCCTGCCGCCGCCAACGATGAACGAGATGCGAGTAGAGAAACTAGAATCGAGTTGACGAACAGCGAGAAACGAGTTCCGATAATTTTATCGCTAGGTAATAGGTATGTACAAGCGAGAGTCTTTCGACATGTCGCACTAACAATACAATACTGTCATAACTCAAAATATACTGATATTTGAGATTTTACTGTATTGCATTAACAGTACGGTTTAACTTTCAGTATATTTGAGTTATTACAGTATTGGCGATGAGATCTGGGTGCCTAGTGCGAGTTTCATTCGCCATTCGATCACGTTAACGAAAACGAGAGTTTGTATGGCTAAAATTTAATTCTTCTCGTATGTCGCCAGGAAGCGTTGTTTCAATACTTACCATACAAATTAGGTTTTCTTAAACGTAATCGAATGAATATGAAATGAATAGTAAACAAACCTCACACTATTCACCTGGACCGCCAAGCGAGCATCGCTCAGCGTGTTTTATCTTTGATAGCTCTTGCAGCTTCGACAAACTTTACCTGACACGGGATCTACATCTATTGTAAGTTTCTTGAGCGAGAAAATAGTCTGTTGTTAGTCGCTTCCTCGTTGGCGACTGTAGGAGTACTGATTTAGGGTTGTTTAATCGCCTCAGTAGCTGAAAAGCAAAACGCTTGCACTCAGGAACAATAGGCTCCCTGGTGTGAGATAAAGGCGCAGAGATTGAAAATATAAAAGACTATACATATATGTGATGAGTGTTAATGAAATATAAAAGTTAGCGCAAATAACCATTAACAAAGACTGTAAAGTTTAACATGTTCAACAGAAGTGAATAAAAAAAAGAGATAAAGGGGGCGAACAGGATCGATTTGCAGAAAAATCAAGAGCTTCCGACGCAACAAAAGCATTGCATATAAAATTTAATTATGAATGAACATCGTCAATTCTCTCTGTAATAGAAAATTATAATCTAGGAGTTTAGTTTCAAGTTGTGGTATGTACTAAATCTTGCCACGTCATCATAACATTTTAAATGGCCTTGCTTAGGTCATCCCCAGTGCAAGCTTGAACACTTCAGAGTTTAGAGTCAGACGCGATGTATACGTATGGATTTAAGAACACTGCTAGTAAACGATGTTTCCGAAGTTCGTTTTCAATTTCTGGATTGTCAAAATCATTTTTTTTTATTCAAGTAAACTTAAAAATAAGCACTTATTATTCGTCAGAACATTTTTTATTACTACCCATTCAGGACGTTTCCCTTTTTGCTGTGGAGAGAAATGGGCGCAAGAAACTGCTCAGCTTTATTAGAAGTAACGACAAAACCTTTGGTTAGTTTATTAAATGTGCTTTTTTGCCATTTTGTATCGACGTCGTTCTATACCATAGATAATTTTTACAATACTTCGGATGAGTTAAAACCCATGTGGCAAAGCCCTAACAAAACATTTAGAAGCTGATAATGATCAGTAATTAATGTCATCCAATTTTTGACCTAGTGCACAAAAGCCAAAGGAAGAAAGTCATTAACTCTGGCCTCCATCAAAAAAGCACATTGATAAGCCGATACAACTCCCACAGATGAGGTTATCGCAATTAAACCCCGACGGTGTATGGTACAAGAGATAGAATACGAGCGACACAGATTACTATTACTTTGAACACTTGCTTACACCAAAAAGTAAACAAATGTTAAATAAATGATTAACTGATACTGCAAAAACCCCTTTTATTGCTTCTAAATTTGATATTTTAGCTAAGCTTTGATATTTAATTTACCTACAAATAAGTTAAGTTTGGTTCAGCGTTTAGGCATGCAAATAAATAAATAAAATAAATAAATGTAATAATAGCGCTTGGGCTAGGATACGATATGTTGCATGTGAAGAAATCAGGATCAGTATGAAAACTAAAAAGTCAAAATCTTAAAGAACACTATTGCGTATAAGAAATAAGTATTGTCATTTTGTATATAACTTCCCATGAGGGTAAGGCAGAAAATAAAGCAATGAAATATACTTTTGTATAAAACTAGCTGTGCCCCGCGGTTTCACACGCGTTATTTAGTCATAGTGTGATGTAATATAGCCTAAAGTCTTCGTCAATAAATGGACTATTCAACACAAAAATATTTTTTCAAGTCGAACCAGTAGTTTCTGAGATTAGCGCGTTCAACCATACAAACAAACAAACAAACTCTTCAGCTTAGATAAGGAAAAACATTGATGCTTTTCCTTATTTTTTTTATAATAATTTAAATTTTGTCATAATTTGAAAAACAGTTTCTATGTGAACAATTTGTATAGCCCTTTTGCAGCAGTCTTCACGAATAGCGTAGGCCTTAATCTAAACCCAATTAAAGTTATTAAATCGTTGTACATGTCGCGAGTTGACAGTGATGACGCCACGGCATATAATAACGATTGTCACGCAAGAACCATTGAATAAGAGTACATCAGAAAATACGATGGCTGGACAGACAGTTTTAGAAGGAGTTAATGCCACAAAGAATTCCAACGGTTCGTTAATTAATTGAAGGAATTTAAATGACATATATAATATACCAAGAAGTATGAATGAAACATTGGCAATTTAAAATAGTTGATCTTTTTCATTCAGATTTGTCATTGACGAACGGAGATCATCATTTATGAGCAGATAGAAAAAAGACTCAATGAGCTGTCATAAGACAAATGGCTTGTTATTGGATATATATTTAGCTTTTTACTATTTATTTTTGTTGCCTATATTGTTCTCGTGGGAAGGCTGGAGCTCATCAGTGAGATGTTTGTAAGCTACTAAACAAAACTTAGTTGAAATAAATGCCCTTACAAAAATTTGTTCTTAAAAATCTAATCTAATGCGCGAATTCTAGGTCTAAGACAAGACAGGAACATACGGCTAAAACTATTGTAAAACCACTGAGTAACTATAGAAATTTTCCAACTTAACATAAATCATTAATAAAGAACTAATATGTGTTAATTTAGCGCCCTAAGTGATAATGCGAACGTTCCACAGTAAATCGGATTGCATGGAAAATCTCTGTTAACAAGTACTCATTTGGATTAACTAATATTATGAGAAATTGCTGCACGGCGATTTACGATGCCTGCTGTGATACAAATGACCACAATTTTATTATGACACACACGCAGATTGTAAGTTGGGTAAGATCAGAATGTTAGGGATGTTATGTCAACACCTAAACCACAGAAAAAAGAACAATACCCTAAACTCTTTCTGTGATTTAGAATATTTATATTGTGCATAAAAAATAATTGCAAAACTTTGCTAAAAGAAAATTTCTACGAAGCTGCATATTGTGTACAAGCAGGTAGGTACCATTTCCATTTACTGGTATACCAACTTTTATTTTTATATATATATAAATATTGAACATCAAAAAATTCTATATTACACACTTTTAAATTATCGCGTTTCATTATAAATAAAATCTGTCGGCCTGTGACTACAAAACAGCCAAAACTTAGCCTAAAAGTTGCAACTAGTATACTAAGCAGTTTGCATAAAGTACCAATAAAAAGTTTATTTAAAACGATTCCGTTTCTAAAACATTAATTATCATCGAGCTTATCGCTTGGGCTATCTGCCTGACCTTCCGTGGACACGACAAATGATGCTCTTCCTATGGCCAAGGACGGGGCAAATCGCCGTGAGAGTGCGCCATTATCGGTGCCGTGTGTTTTGTGAAACTGCAATTTCAACGTCGCTTCCGCGTGTACAATGTGAGAAGTTAAGGTTTCATGCAAATTATACAATAGTCTATAATTGGTGAAAATAAGTTTTATGACCATAGTACTATGAAACGAATGCAGAGCATCAGTCATCATCATCAATGATCGCTTGTAGCGAACGCGGATCACACTAGCGGCCGTGAGGGGAAGTACAGGAGTTTTGGTGGGTATGCCTTCCTTCCCTCTCAAGAGGAGAGGAAGGAAAGCATACCTTTCTAACCGCCTCTGTGGTCTAGTGGTAGACCACCGATTTAGACTCAGAGGTCCCGGGTCAGATTCCCAGCGGGGGGTACATGTTTGTGTACTCGATAACACAAAGCTACTACTACAACTGAACATCATGAATGGAGGACTCATGAATGAACCAATGAATACAACTGCTATTATATGCAAATACGTTATCGCAATGGACTTAATTATAAACAGTCAGTAATAAGTGTAAAATCGGTCTTATCCGGCGTTACTAACAAGCCACAAGGTGAAGAAGACGACCAGGTCTTCATGTTCCTGAGAACTAATTACCTTTTTATAATTAACGACGTTGCAAACAGAAACGGGTTTAATGAAGATGAAAAAAACACAGATGTAGCATTAGATGGTGATGATCAGGTTTTGCATGGTCACGCTTGAAAAGTATCAGTTGCAGAACATGAGAGATTTAACGTAATAACACCGTTGAAACGATAACTGACAATAATTGTAATACAAAAGTAACGCAATTGTGCTATGAGAAATATATTAAAAAATTACAGACCTTATTTATCTACTATTCCTTGATCGATACAATTCTCTATCAAGATACTGATAATATCAACCTGTTGATATCACAACACCACTACGCTAAAGATGGCGTTAACGTTTGTAAATCAAAAGTTTTTAACAACGCTCGGATGTGGGCATAAACTTTAATTCTATCATATTCTAAAATACTTTTTTGGGATTAAATATTTACGTAGATAAATATTGAGAGTCTTACGCATACATACTTTCCTTTAATCGTAACTGAGCATACGTCATCAATCAGCGTATGGATTCCGTTTGCTGATAAAGACTCAATTAATTCTTTGCGTGCTTCAATTCCACACAATGATCATGACCTCAATACGAGTCACCATTTACGGCTAAGACACATGATACTTTTTGTAATAAAGTTTCACTGTAGGTTCGCCTAGTATTCTTAAGATTTGATAAATAGGAAAGGAAATTTCTTGATTTAAAATTTAAAAGGTATTAGAATTTTACACTTAGTAATAAGAACTGACTGGTGAAGGGAACATTATTATTAGTATTATCAGCCATTACTTTCACATTGAAGGGCAAAGATTTGGACTCCCACCTTCCACCTATCTCTAACCTGACCTATTGTGCCAATTATTCAAGTGGGAGTCTAATTCATGAAAATGAAGGGAAATTATAAGAGTAAAATTTAAATTGGCAGGGGGAAAAATATAAATAAATTGAAAACAGTATCTGCAACAACACAGACGCTTTATCATCAACGGAATATTAAATCAGTAAAAATTTTTAGATTTGGACATAACATTACAGCATCCTAAATAACTTTGGCATACAAAATGTTAATACTCACTCTTTCTTATTGTTGACTACAATGACTAGTTTCACTTTCCTAGGGCCCTTGGTCATCTTGCAAAGGTCCTTGCTTCTCTCCGCAGGGCCCTGGGTCAAAATTTTTAGAAACGGAATGTTTCCGCGCTTTCACACTTCAGCCAATAAGGCCAGTCCCGTCGTCACCTCACTGACATCTTAATTACTATCACCACTTGTACTTAAAACACATTTTCAGTCTTCATTAATACCTTAACAATATCACTTAACTCACTTAGTCGATATAATACTGTTGCAATCACTCACTTTGAAATCACTGGCTTTAATACTATATAATACTTAGTAGCGACTGGTTATCTGAAAGACGTATATTATCGTCAACACCCGACTCGATTTTGTTCATTGATTTACAAATTGAATTTATAACATAACAAAGGATTAAGATATGATTGATGCACAAGTGACGTTTTTATGTAATTATTACAAAAGGCTAAGTCCTACACACAGGTACACTATTTGGGAATGACGTACGATAAAATATTGGAATTTGTACAAGTAAGGATATTGATTTAGATTATTATAATAGTAGTAAAGTTAGGTAATCAGATACGCACGTTGCGTAAAGGGATCAAGAGTGTTCTCTTGGTGACAGTTATTATCGAAATGGCCGCGTCTGAGAGTGGTGGAGCGACGTCAAGATTTCGTATGATGAATGATGATGGAGATTGTGATAAGGCTATCAGCTGGGCAACAAGAGTGCGAGACTAGTTTCACATAATAGATAAACGATAAATATTTAAGTAACGTCAAACTTGCTGGCATTTTATTGTCTTCGGCTCAGCGTCCTGATTGGCGTCATTCATTTGCATTTGTGTTACGTATATTTGTGTTTTCTTAAGTCAGTTAAGAACTTGTGACTGCTACAGGTTTGATTTCTAGTTTTCAGGCCTCTTAATTTTACGATTTATAATAAGATACTGTGCCTGAGTTTTTTTTATCAGTCGGCTTGTGTAACTTGGGTGATAAGAATGATGGGTTTTAGCACAATTTGGTACATACAACAGGCTTTAAGATATGCATGCACAAATTTTTTGTATCAATAAATATCATTTTAGTAATCCGTTGTGTTATCCGACTCTTGTGATAGAGATTTAATCCAATATTATTTTATGTAATTGATGGTTGTAGGAAAACCAGATATTATTTAATTATTTGATAATAATAACAGGTGCCAAGGCACTAAATTTTTTGGTGTGTAACATCTTTCCGCTCGCTTTCTATATAAGCAATTTGTGGGAGTGATTTCGTGAAATAGGACGGAAGTATGTGTAACAGTGTAACAGGAAGTCGGGAAAGCGCGTAAGTGCGCGCCATTTTGTAAGTTTTCAATCGATATTAAAAACATGACATATTTATTATATGTGACATATTGTGATTTGTGTCATTTGACTATCAAAGGTCATTTTGATATGTCAAATGTCTTCTAATGAGTATTTACTGCATTTATTTTATAGTTATAAAACGATGTAATACCTGACCCATTTTTTTTCAGAATATAATGTTAAAATTGCTTATTACTAAGGTGAGATGTCAAATGTTCCATATCATCTGCGACTACAGTATCACATTTCTGTGTAGAAAATAGTTGCCTATCTAAAAAGCGTTGAAATTAAACATTCAGGATTTTCCAATAATAAAAATGTATAAAGATATGATTTATTATTTAATATCTTTCTGGCTTACCCTCAGACAAAGAGGCTTATTTCACTGATTGGTTACATAATATAAGCACAGAAAACCTCTTCCTTATGTAGATTAATCTATATAGATATAATGACTTGTCCTGACTGATTCATTATCGCCGAGCCGAAACCGCTGGAGCTAATTAGACGAAATTTGGACTGTAGGTTAATTGAGTGACGTAACCAGCCACTAAGAATTTCACGGAAATAACCCTAAGAGGGTCAAATAGGGGGTGAAAGTTTGTAATGAAAGTCCGTCAGTTTTGAAGTAAAATACATGAAAATTGGTATTTAGCTTTTTGAAAAGAAATAAAGAATTTTGTTTATTTTCTTTTAGAGGAGTAAAAAAGGGAAAAAAGTTTTTTTGGGTAAATCGCTGTTATCAAAGTAAAAACTATAAAAAAATATTATTTTAATCGATCTTTAGATTTTGTAATAAAAATAAAGAATGACGTGTTTTCGCATTTTTGGAAAAACCTCCCCTATAGAGGTTAAATAGGGGTGGAAAGTTTGTATGGAAATCTGTCATTATAAAAGTTAAATCCTTCGATATTTGGACTGGTTAGAAATTATAAAGAGTTTCAGGATTATCCTTATAGACACTACTTGCCTTTAATAAGTTCAACTTTTATTAAAAACAATTACAGGTCGTGTAGCCCATGTGAGCAAAGCCACGAACAAAAGCTAGTCTTTGTATATATAACTTGTCTGCTTATGCTGCCTTCTATTGTACAGGCTTTTAGCCTAGTTTTGGAGGCAGGACAAATTTTACTTAAAAAAAAAAAAAAATGGACCCGGCGGACTTCGTACCGCTTTGACAGTTTCTATGACAACAAAACAAACAAAGACATCAAATGTTTCACATCTAGAAACATTTTGTATTGGAAAATTAAATTGTCGTTTTTAGTATTTTCCAAAATCAAAATTAGCCAAATCGGTCCAGCCATTCTCGAGTTTTAGCGGGACAAACGAACAGCAATTAATTTTGGTATAAATATAGATTATACAATACTTTTTTTTGAGAGACTTTGCTGAATGCCACTGGGCGTTTTCAGCTTCACCGGGTATTTTTGGGGGCGGCGAGAAACCTAAAGAGTTTCTCAAGCCGTGTGAAACTAATCACCGTTAGAGGTTTTCTAGAGGAAATGACATCACGCACTAGTGCGTGTCCCCGTGCCCTACTAGCTTCTCCGAGGGGTTCGGCTCGGGTTAACCGGGCCGTAGAGGTGGGGAGAAGCGCCCAGGTACATATCTGAACCTGGTATAGATCGCATGTGAACCGGCTCATCGTACCCTTGTTCTACGAGTACGGTGTCTTGGGCCTAAACTAGTGTGCATGTTCAGTGTATTGTGTAATGTGTAGTGGCATTTAAAGGGTCGGGCGGGGGGATGTGTATGTCACTGAACTCCCCCAAAACGGCTAGACCAATTTTGATGTTTTTATTTTATTTTGCACATAGACAGACCGACCTGGACTAGGAAATAGGACATTTTAATCATGGTAACAGGTTTCTGTGAGATAGCGTAGTTGTCACAAATGAAGTCGCGGGTAACAGATAATTTATAAAATACAACGTATGGACTACATATTATTGCTTTTTAAATGTTGATAGCACTGGACAAAATGTTCTAGAATTTTAAAATTTACATATTATTTTCGGTGCTTTAGTAGTAAATATGTGAAGCCAATGAGCCTCAATGAGCGAGGAATTCGTCTGAAATTATTCGTAATTTCGTATTCTGTGAATGTCGTTGGAGACACGTAGAGGACACTACATTTAAAATACAAGTATTAAGGTATTGAAGTGCACGCACAAATGTATTGTAAATGAAATACTTTTTTTATATAACCAATATGAAATCTAAAAAGTATAAATATTAACTAAATTTATATTTTGTAGTTCTAGGGAAAAGGTATATAACAAGATTATAAGTCTAAAGTTGGTCTAGATACGTACTTCGTTAGTTATCATAATACTACGTAATACCACACTTACTGGCGTAACGGGAATTAATATATAAGGTCCCGGGTTCGATTCCCAGCGGGGGGTACATGTTTGTGTACTCGGTTTGGTTGGTGGTAGGGCTTGTTTGTCCGCCTGGCTAGCTACCACCATCTTATCTAAATTCGCCATAACATCAATGTTTGTAGCATCGTTGTGTTCCGGCAGCTACAGATAAGATAGCCAGTGCCTCACTAGTTGAGGATCCCGGGTGAAGTGGCCTTATCATCACTTAACATCAGGTGAGACCAAGGCACTGTGCGCTTACACGTTAATATAAAAAAAACACAAACGTCATGATAAACATTGAATTAATACGTGAAGCAAAAACTTTGTACCCGTTTTTACGAAAATTGCGCGGACGGAGGAGTATTAAATTTTACACACTTATAGTTTATATAAAGAAGGTTATCCAAATGTTAATATTTTTTTTTAAATTATGCATAAAAAATACATTAAATCAACAAAACAACATTACACACACTACCATGTATTTGACACACACGTATTGTTTGTCTATAATGCGGCCGACATCTGTGCATGCCAATCCAAACTCACGTTCTATATTTTTAATTTTTCATTGCTTAGGATACAATCCGTGCAGCCTTAATAAAATTACGGTCGTATTTCGACCACTGGGCGACCACTAGTAAAAATTAATGTATAAAATAAACGCGAGAAAGTAGTTTTATTTCAATGTGTAGTGTTCGCGTAAACTTTAGAAAACAATTTATCCTGCAACCTGTCCGAACGCTGGCTATCAGTAACACATGTATACCTAAAACTTGTAAGGCATACTAAGGCACTCGAGTTGAGAGCCCAAACCACTTGCTAATAACAAGAGTGTATGTAAACAATACTGTAATGTATTGTAACGACGATGTACAATTTTTTTTTAAACGCCTGCTCATCAGATTACCACAAACTGTCAAATTTCCTCATTAGATTTTGAACTTTATATCTTAGCAATATGGTTGAAAATGTACACCGATAATATACAAAGTGTGCGACAATGGTGGCTATGTGGCTTCCACGTGACTTGGAAAGGGAAGCGCTATTACTACCACCCAAGAATAGTGGCAAAACGCTAATATAATAGAAATGGAATAGAATGATTGTCGTATGGGATTGATATAAGCGATACGGTATGCGTGGTAGCTCCAACAGGTGGGTTACTCTTGAAACACAATTGCAATAATCAATTTCCAATCCCAAATCTAAAAAATTCAAATGGCACTCTTAAAAGCGACAATAGCGCTACATTGGAATTAAATTGCGTGGAAATTGAGTGAACAAATTATTATCGAGATGGGGCGTTCCGAAATTGCGAAACTTATCCCAATATCATACATACATACATACATCACGCCTTTTTCCCGGAGGGGTAGGCAGAGACCACCTCTTTCGATATATATATCCCAATATCGATACATAATAATCGCATTGGAATTGTATTGAGATTGAGTTAGCGTCAAGAGTAGCCTACCAGGACTGGACATGGACAGTGCGATCATGCAACACTGGACCAGCGTCCATATCGCTAAAAACACTATAGTCTGTTCAATATAGCTTGATACCCGTGACAGACGTCAAATTGGCATGCCTAGGGTTGAGACAATACTGAGGTAATTGCATCAAATGATGATTGAAGTTATCAATTGAATATCATTATCCTAATGAAGTACTGTTCCAATCCAATGTGCCAATTGATTTTCTTTTCTAATTTTTAGAAGTTCTGTAAAAACGTTGAATATATATTCAAGAAAAATAAATAAAGACTAAGAAATTAATGAATACAGCTATGATGAAAAATATGAAGTTTTTAATCGATTGTTTATTAATATCAATTGAACTTCACTTGGTGTACTATCCCAACATTGGTATTTATTTGTAATGAAATGACCTTGTAAATGAGTACGTTTATTTTATTCAAAGTTTTATAAATGTTTTAAAAATTATGATGAATGTGTGATAAGCGGGGAGTTTATTGGGATAAATATAATCTAACATATAAAATAGAATCACAAAAGTACTTGTAGAATATTAAGTGATGGATTTTAAATAATAATGTTATTTTAATATAGTCAAATAATTTCATACGCTTTTACAAAGTTACGTCTTCGATTTTGATGACTTCTGTCACAGGTATCAAGCTATAATGAACTAACTATAGTAACAATTTTCTTAAATCTATGTTATTCTATGTTACACACTAATAATAAAAATGATACTAATAATATAAAATTAACATAGAATTAAGCAAGTAAATTGTTACTAACACCACAGCGTAAAGACTTAAAGAGATTGGATAGACTGTGCTAACACTATGGCTGCAAATCCGAAATAAAGGAATTTTATTTTTATTTTTAATTTACGAGTATAAATGAAAAGTTGTCCAAACGCGACTAAATGTATGAAATGTAAAAAGTTTACGAAACGCTACTTTTGTTTAGGTATTTAAACGAGAAGTTGTCCAAAGGGGAAGTACCCATACACTCGGATATCTCGAGATGATTTGTAAAGTGCGTTGCACTGTTTTGTTTTAATCGCCAACACTCATGCACGTTCACGAACCTGATATCACCTTTATCTCACATCAAAATGTGACAAAAACACAAATTAAAGAAACAAAAGAAACAAAACTGCAAACGCGAAGAAACTCTGCACTCTGCAAATAGTCATTGTCTGATTTATAATTATCTATTTAACATAAAGAAAACACTTTGTACCCCTTTCAAAGCACATTGCGCGCACAACGAGGAGTAAGATTTTGTATAGTTAAAAATCATATCGAGAAAGAGTGCAGAAAGACGAAATTTTTATATGACACTAGCTGACCGGCGGACTTCGTACCGCTTTGACAGTTTCCATGACAACAAAACAAACAAATCATTCGTCCTCTTAAGAACACCCGTATCCTATGATGGCAGCTATAGCAGCGCCACCTACCGGGTCCAATTGTAAATCTAAACCATTCTCGAATCCACTTGGACACACACAGAAAATTTCATTCAAATCGGTTCAGCCGTCTAGAAGGAGTTCAAGAACATACACACGCATAGAAGATTTATAAAGATATACATTACATTTTATAAACGTGTATAATGATTGAGGTAACCACAAATAATAATTAGGCACCTACCTATTTACTAAACACGAATATTGATAGGAAATTACCATATCCGAAAACCTATCGAGATACCTTAACAAAACAAAAGCCCAGTCAGTAAACGTAACTCATAGTAAGGTGTTATCGAAGGCAATGGCTCACTTTTATGGTCAATTACTAAAACAATAGATGATTTCAGCACGAATGAACCATTTATGGCTAACCACCTTCAAACTCCATGCAAATACGACGGATAATTTAAACAAACGCGT
Source organism: Eudonia mercurella (assembly GCA_963082485.1). Classification (NCBI taxonomy): domain Eukaryota; kingdom Metazoa; phylum Arthropoda; class Insecta; order Lepidoptera; family Crambidae; genus Eudonia; species Eudonia mercurella. The sequence continues at coordinate 1,649,857 of OY720048.1, forward strand.
AAACAAATGGGAAATTAGATTATATTCATGAATTGTTTAACGGTGTTTGAAAAAAAGTCTTATCACTATCACTACATAGTATAAAACAAAGTCGCTTCCCGCTGTCTGTCTGTCCCTATGTATGCTTAGATCTTTAAAACTACGCAACGGATTTTGATGCGGTTTCTTTTAATAGAGAGAGTGATTCAAGAGGAAGGTTTATATGTATAAATACATGCATAATATCGATGTGGAATTCTATGTCATAAAATTTAATTGGGACCGGGTCCTGCCTTTCGAACGCATATCTCTTCTGTGCTTATTCTACCGATAAGCGACCTAGGCGTCGAGGAAGATGATTTGGATTCGTTTAACCTAGGCTAGATGGAAATAAGGAAGACTTTCGCCTAGCAGTGGGACATTATAGGTCCCGCCAGAACACCAGCGCTTGTACGCTGATGATGGGATCTAATTTACCTCACGCCATTGTTATATATTTTTATTCGACATTTATAAAAAGTTGACTTTTATATTAAGTTTTATTTTTCAGTCAGTCCAGTTAAGCCAATAAATGTCTTTTGGCATATAACAGGGACCTCATAGTTCCTTATTTTCAAACTATTTCTATGAAAGAATATGAATTTGACATGTGCATAAAACACTCTCACTGGGCACCCTACAAACTTACATACACAACTAATTTTAGTAACATTTCATGGGTTTTATATGATATGAAGTATGATTCAATAGTTAAACAAACTCGTCAAATATTTTGTACGACTCACAATACGCTGGCTGACGCTGGAGATACAACTGATTTATGGCATTTATCAGCAGCTATTGTGTTAAGTAAAAATCAGGCTACTCAGACGGTCCCGTATTAATATATATTATACGTTAGAATAGAATAGAAAACATTTGTTAGTGACATAACACAAATTACATTACTACATAAATTTTAACATAAGTGGCACTAAAAGGTGCCCCGCTCAGCATGATGTCAGGCCTCCTAGATTATAGGAGAACCTGACGCTGGTCTTCCGCGAACACCTTAGTGTGGAAGGGAACGAAACCATACACAAAAACACAAAGCAAGAACAATACACACACATCATTACATTTTACACGAGATAACAAAGATACATAAAAAAATAAAAACTTACATCAACGACCACCAAATACATACGTAAAGTGTTTGTTAGTGACTTTCACCACAAAAGGTAAAAACAATGAAGGAAATGAAATGAAATAAAAAAGCAAATAAAGTATTTAGGTTCTCATGATAAATCATTCATCTGTAGAAACAAAATAACCCAATTTCAATGACACTTTCTTTATAGGTACGCTGTACATCATCATCATCATAATCTCAGCCAAAAGACGTCCACTGCTGGACAAAGGCCTCCCCCAAGGATCTCCACAACGACCGGTTTTGTTTTTAGGAAAATATAGTGATTTATCTTATGAGGGTATATTTTTCTTTTCTTTCCATTCCAACAGATTTTTCTTACATCAAAATAAAGCAGTTGAATTATTTTACTGATGTAACTATCGTCATCATCAGCATTTAGTGGTAGAGATTAGAGTAGGATTGCAGAATGTTAATATTTTTTTTAATTATGCATAAAAATACATTAAATCAATAAAACAAACATTACACACACTACCATGTATTTGACACACACGCATATGTATAAAATGGAAGAGGAGCGGCCGAAATCTGTCAATGCCAATCCAAACTCGCATTCTATCTTTTTAAATTTTTCATTGCTTAGGATACAATCCGTGCAGCCTTAATAAAATTACGGTCGAATTTCGACAACTGGGCGACCACTAGTAATGATTTTTGTACAGGATTGACATAAGTCAACTGACTAACTACTAAATGACGTTTATGTCAATCCCGTACAATATAATCATTATATTTAATTTCTTTCTATTAGCGTTATGCTACTTGTCTAGGATCACAAAACTTTCTGCGGTCCTATGTAATAATAAAATGTATCTATACTAGATGAAAAAAATTAAAATTAAGCAAGCGACACAAGTTCTAACACTGATTTATTTCGAGAACCCTAAAATCAATGATAAAAAAAATCATTTAACATTTAAGTAAATTAATGTTGTACATACGTTTAAAAGTGAAACACCGTAAAACTTAAAATTACTACCTGTGATAAGCTCCTCATAACTTTCGTCGCATTGAACCCTAACATAGTGTAGCAACAATCAAGGTAAATATGTGGCAAAATAAATAAGGAGCCGCCATCGTCGATAAGACACAGCAGTCAACAAAGCCTCGACGATACTTGACCTACTGATCACAAATCGGTCACAGACTTCGGCCACTGAGGTTAACAATAACAGGTTGATTGCGAATAGTAAATAGCCTATAACTAGTCCACTGCTGGGCAAAGGCCTCCATCATTGAAATCAAGTCATCACTACAATTGATGGGTATTGGCTTAATCACCACGCTTGCCATGCGAGTTGATGATCACAAACCCGGGCTATGCATCGAAAAATCTGAAACACACTTTGCCCGACCTGGGAATTGAACCCAGGATTTTCAAATATCGGGCCGAGCGCTTTACCACTTGACCACCGAGGCGTTATTGCGAATTCTGAGATTTTCTTATTATTTCATCAATTCGAAACTAATTAATTATAAGAGCTTTCGTGGCGAAACGCCAACACACACTAAGAGTCCTAGAATTTTTTTTTTTTATTGTTTATACTACTAATATAATATAATATAATATAACTATACTAGTATAATTCTGAATCTGAATTCTTTTTATATTTATTAATTATAGTAATTGGCCACGGCAGTGTTATTAATGAAATAAATATTAATTTTGAATTAAATAACAATATGCATAATTTGAAATCACCAATCCGCATTTAGCAAACAAATTACTTGATTTCAATGATAAAGGTGTGTTTTTCTTTACCCGGTCTGTAAACTGTCCCACTAGTTTACAGGCTTACTTACTAGTATATTAAAAATGAAAAAAGACTAAAATATAGCATAGTGCATGCAAAAAACAAATTTAAAATTTTATAATATAATTTATACAACGTGTAACAGAAAGGTGTGATCAAAATTAAAAGATCCTAAACGTATCCGATCTAGATCTTGTATGCAGAGTTACTAAGTCATAATTATTAACTTTAATTTGTTATGCAATTTTTCATTAAATATTTCTATTGTGACGTCACATCAAAATAAACAAGTGGTTTAGTGAACTCAGTGTATTTACACTATGATCACTACTGCTTGTTTATGCGCGCCTGAATTGCATGACTTCACTAATATAAATATATAATTAACAATTGCATGACAAATTAAAGTTAACAATTATGTCTCAGTTACAACACATACAAGATCTAGGTCGGATACACTTTTGATCTTTTCATTTTGACCACACCTTTCTGTTACACGGTGTATATAATTTATAACTATAATTACACATTCAATATTCAGCCTTACACGAAAGTATATTGACTTTATAATTCTCACATTATCACTGTGAATCTACATGACACACATCGAGAGACAATAAGAGCATACTATTTAAACACACTTGATATAGTTATGCATCGCGCTAATCTCATGTTGGAGTTCTCACGTTACTGATAAAGTTATAATGAAATAACAAACTTGTACTTTCAATAAACAAACAAGTAGTAAGTAAATATACATATACTGGTCCAAAGTTGGGTAAAGGCCTCCATCATTGAAATCAAAATATCGCTACACATTATTATTACACGATGCGGGTTGCAATGATTAAAACTCGGGGAACGCATTATGCGATTGAAAAATCCGAAAAACTTTTTCACTGACCTAGGAATTTAACCCCAGGACCTCCGGTTATCGAGACGAATGCTGGACCACTCGGCAACAAAAATTGAAAATCAAAGTATTATATACAAAATATATGGGTGTCTGGAGATGGACGCAGCCGCCAATATCGGCCTAGAAATAAGGGACGAGATGACTTGGACGCATACCAGATCGACTGGCATGAAATATCTGACTGGTGGAAGGACTCAGGGGAGACCTTTGCACAGCTCGGGGGCAGCATAGGCTAAAGGGAAAACGCTCCATTGAGTCTTCTTAGCGAGTTATGTATGTGCCCAAAGAACTGCATAATATAGACAGAGTCATCAGTGCGAGTTTGTGCAAATACTAGAATTTAGACGCTGAAGATGATGATTTTACCTGAACATTTATCAGTACCAAATTCTCCTGGAAATTCAGTTAGTATCTCGTTCTCGAGGCCAACCGAAGCGATTCATCAAACAAAATCAGTGAGACGTTTATCTAGACAGCAGTCGTCATGTTACAGATTCCTTCAGTTTTATTTTAAAAGTTGTTATCGTTATCTTGTGATAACACAGGGCTTTAGACAAAACTGTGCTATGCGAAATGCTTGATACTAAATAGTTGGCGCCACATATAAACTGATATATTATATTTTTATGGCATACATATTTTTTGGGCGTAGCATATGTTGCTAACGCATAAGGCATACGCCTGTCTTCCATAGGGGTAGGCAGAGACCACTTCCTGCTACGATTCTTATATATTTTTTTGCGCTTCATCTACTCTCATTAAGTTCTTCATACATGCTCGCCGGTTTAAGGTAGGTACTCATGATCTGGCCTTTTTCATTAAAATGTCCTCGATTTGGTCAAGAAACATCCGCCATGGCCATACCCGTCCCATATCCCCATTCACATTCGTTTCGTACACGTTTTTGGTCTATCTCGCCTCACTCATTGTTTCTACATGACCAAGCCATCTCAGCATCCCTTTCTAAATTTTTGTCACTACGTCTTCTTCCAAACCTGAGGGACTGGCTATCTTATCTCTAACTGTCGGAATACAACAATGCTACTAGCATCGTTGTTATGGCGATATACTAAGATAAGATGGCTAGCCAGGCGGGCTTAGAAGAGATATTAGAGATAAGATATGAGAGATAAGATATATGTGAGGGAGTGGCAGTTCTAACCTAAATGGTAGATGCTGTAGAAGACAGAGTCGTATGACAGGGACCCTTGGGGATTGCTATTGTTTCTTTGGGTGAAGTGAAAGAATTTGAGGAGTTAAGAGTTCACCTGTGGTGTGCAGGCGATGCTGCAACCCTTTGGGGCGACTGTAGAGCCGAAGTATTCCTTTATCATTGCCAACTGCTGATGGTACTTGGTACTTTGTGATAATACATAAATATTATTTAGTTTTATTCAACCATGACTCGATCACAAATCCCAAAAACTTATAAAATCTGCGGGGAATCGTAGTTATTCTGTGCCTTTGGGTTAGTAGGCAAAGTCACTATTGCAGCGTCTACGTGGCCGAAAAGAGAAAAATTATTAAATGTTTATATGTAAATATGAATGTATGTATATACGCTATGGTTAGTTTAAGTATGTATTCCCGCAAACGTCCGTTCCAGACCACAGCTAGGGTTGGCTGGAAGAGATCTCTTCTAGAGATAAGCTCACCTTTGTATATGTCTTGTATAACGTCTGTTGTAATACGTGTTTTATATGTGCAATAAAGGATTAATGAAAAATAGATGCTTGGATTGAATGCGAGAAATCGTGATTCAATCCTTAAAGCTCCGTCAGGTTCTGACCTGAACTCATATATAACTCATTGGGGTGTGTGACATTGGATTATTAATGAGTTGATACTTGGTAGCCTATTAAGACTAATCTTTTTTAAAAAAAACATAACTTTTACACAAGAAATACGAATTATACCGTGCACTGTACGTACTCGAAATTTAATCCAATCTTTATTTTTAGAATGTCTGTTGATTTGAGTTTTTGTTTAGGGCATTCAACTGCCCATCAGATAATGGAATGTTACAAGCTATGCTGTATACTAAATGATTTTTTAAATGAAATTAGGTGCTTTGTCATATTATTATTTATATACTTAGAGAAGGATACAGGTTCAATATTTTTTTAATGATTATTATGAATGTGCATTACTAACATGAATAGTCTTAATGAACCCACCTAACAAGGTAATATGCTTGTGTAATTTTTAGTCCCCCTATCTCTCTATCTCTCGACATAAGAAAGAGAGGCCTACAGTGGCAGCAGTGGGTAGAGAAAAGCTGATGGTGATGATGATCCATATCAAGCAGTGAAAAAGCAAACCAGATTAAAACTGAGCCTAAGGAAATTTAAAAAAAAACGAAAATGACAATGGCAAATGACTCCACTCCATCTGATGTTAAGTGGAAATGGAGTCATAACGCGAAGACAACTGGTGCAGCGTGAAAACAACGCAGCATCAGTCACCCTCAGCCTAGTACCTACCAGTAGTACTAGTAGAGTGTTCTCGTATACTACATAAATGAATACATATATATCCGTGAAAAAATCCTCGTTGATTCGATTCTAGTAAAAGACTAGAAGGACTAACATAATTTTTATTTGGTTGAAAAGATGGAAAAAAGAAAAAAGCCTCCTGAGTTTCTTGCCAGCTCTTCTTAGTCGAAAGTTCTCCTAAAATTCGAACTGGTGGTAGATTCAACATTTTAGTTTCAACCAAATTTTAGTGTTTCATTTTATTATTTGGACTATAAAGAATAGTTTTGCCATCAATAACTGGGTGTGCAGGCTTATATTGAATAAATGATTTGACTTTGACTTCGAACACATTTTAGCATTCATAATACCTATACCTAAGTTACTTGTAGGTTATACAGCGATACATTTCAGTGATAAAACTGTAATCTTTTCAACTGCACGTCAACAAACTGATGGATGACCCGATACTTAACTTTTCAAGGTAACCCACATCTCCGTATAGAATATAGATCTTTTATATTTTACCTTAGAGTTGAACTAAAAATATTTTACTTTTGATTTTTAGATTATAGTAATGTCCTCACTGCTGAAGCACTAGCCTTCCCTTATACAACGTGTTACAGAAAGGTGTGGTCAAAATGAAAAGATCCAAAGTGTATCCGATCAATATCTTGCATGCCGAGTTGCTAAGACATAACTGTTAACTTTAATTTGTTATGCCATTTTGAATTAAATATTTCTATTATGAATTTGTGATGTCTCATCAAAATAAACAAGTCACAGGCAGCCCTAGTGGTTTAGTAACCTCTGTGTATTGACATTTATGATCAATAGTGCTTGCGTATGCACGCCTGACGCGCATCACGTTACACGACAAATTAAAGTTAATATTTATGTCTCAATAACAACACATACGAGTTCTAGATGGGATACTCTTTGGATCTTTTCATTTTAATCATACCTTTTTGTTACACGTTGTATATTGTCAGTAATTATCATTATCATTATGTCATATTAATTTAGATTTTGTAAATGTAACTGGCTGGCTGGCTGGGCACGATGGGCCGCATGGGCCCAGGTGGTCGAAGATCGCCACTGACTGGGTTCCATGTGATGGACACCGTAGACGAGGCAGGCTAAAGCGGAGATGGGGAGACGACTTGCCCACTTTTTTGCCGGAGTGGTATGAGGTGGCCGATGATAGAGAAGAGTGGAGCCGCAGAATGGCCAGCAGTGGGACACAAAATAGGGTAATATATTTATTTTAAATATAATCTAACTTATTACTACTACGGGTCGCTGAGTCAGCGAAGTAAGTAAGTAAGTAAGTAATTACCTCAATGTTATAAAATTATTTTGTTTGTCTCTCTACATTATTATTTAAGACAAATGTACCTACTCAATGTAGTCATAAAGAAATTAAATTAAATTAAATGTAACACTGGACAATGGACACCCATCGCAAGTAGACAAGTTACGACCAACGGCCTCGTGAAAACAGAAATTCTCCGTTAAATTATCTCACAATTCAATCACTTACTGTTATTCTTATCTCCGGTCCTTCAAGGCTTCCATAATATGTGAGATTTTTCCTCCTATGTGTATGGTAATGTAAATACTTTTCATGTCTAAAGAATTGTTGTTTTAGTTTTGTATAGCTTCGTTTGAACTGGAAAACTTGTTTGTGAAGAGGCCGTGTACAATTGTGAAAACTAAGCAACTTTTGTGAGGTCGGTAAAAGGATGGGTTAGTAACTAAATAAATAAAAAAACACTAACATGTCGGTTAAAAATCATTGTTTTTATCACGTGAAGGCGTGTGTACTTATAGTAAAAAATAGATTCAATCATATATTATCAGTTATCACAGTTTAATCAATTTTCGTGTAAGTATTTCTTTCATTGATTATTTCTATATCTCTAGATAGTAGAGCACCTTTGATTTTATGCGACACAAGTGTGAAGGTTCTTAAAAATAACGCTTTCCGTCCGTCAATGCTTAGAACGGACAATTTGGATTTGAATTATGATCCGCATTTGCCAAGTGTCCATCAATTGTAGCGATGTCTTAATTTCAATGATGGAGTCCTTTGCCCAACAGTGGGATAGTGTATAGGGTACAACGTTGTTCTCAACAACACACTTTCACTGAAAACTTTTTCGAAAAAGCCTTCAGAATAACGAAACCATAAGTGTAGTACTCACAAGTGACGTGTAAAAAAAATGTGTTTCAACTGAAAAATTACCATAACAAATGTGTGTAGAACAATAGTGCAATGTCGACAATCGTCTAAGGAATCGTAGCGATTTGTGGCACAAAAGCGTGTGTCCAATTTTCACTAATTACTTTACGAGGTACGCTGAATAGCAGCACCGAGATTGCCTTACAAGAATCACGTCTTCAGCATGTATGAAGGTGTTATCAAACTAAAAGTAGGGTAGCGGCTCCAGAGTTTAATCATCGCCAAACATTGTTCATCGCTTAAAAAATAACATTGTTTGTAATTGAAATGTTACGAGATGACCGCTGCTAGGAGTAGGTTAATACATATTATTCAATGGTTAACAAAGCTCAAATTCAGTTGCCGACCCTTATTTTTAATGAATAAGGGAAAAATGTTGGAGACTGGTTCCTGTCGAACACTGTCGCCACTATTCACGTCGATCTTGATATTTCAAATTCTCTCAAGAATTCCGCGTGAGATCTTAGTAAAGCCATATCTTTACTGATACTCAAAGGGTTTGGGAGGCAATAATATCATTTTCATTGGTCATTTCTATTATCATTCATGAACATTCAATATTACAAAAAAAAAAAAAACTAAAAAAAAACAAACAAAAAAAAACTATGACACTGGTTAAATGTGCTAATCGTCTTTTGGGACGAAAAAATCAATGAGAAGAAGCCGCAAGCAACTCGGCATAGAGATTTTTTTCCTTTTTGTTATCAAACACCGATTTCGAAGCACCGTCGCCGGTGACCGACGTCCAACTATTTTCTTCAAAAAGTTACGTCAAACGAAGTCGATATCAAGGTACGTAGATAAAAAACGAAACGTGTATCAAACGGCGCTTCGCTTTTTATCAAAACACTTTAAATGGAAAATTTCTTACTATAACCGCGAGTAACTGAACCACGCGCCGCTAAACCTTTAAGCGTTGTTGAGTTTTAGCTTTTTCTTCAAATGATAAAATGTTTAGAATCTCTGTAACCAAGAGAACACTATACTAATAACATTTAGAAAAAAAATCAATTTAAAAATAAAAATAATAATTTTTCAACATTTGTGTTTTTATAAAAATAAATTAGAAATACCTGTTTTTCTAAATTGTTTCGGGTCTGGGTGTTTCCTATGTATAATAAGTATGTATTTATCGAAGATTTAAGTATATTAAGTATGTTTATCCGTTGTCTAGTTAACCATTTATCGAGTTTCTAAAGGAAGCTTTTCTTGGGGCTAGATAATTGGTGTGAATGTGGGAAACATTTATTTATTTATTTTATTTATTTACGAAGTGCAATACCTAAAACTTTGTTAACAGATTAAAATGTTTATTTTAGTAATTTGTATACAGCTCATAATTAAACAAAAATACTAATAACCTCTTTAAAGTTTGTGTAGATCGAAATACTGAACCACTTCCTTCATGAAAACTTAGGTATACCATACAATAAAGCCCTAGTTATAGTTTTGTATGGATACTAGAAATGTTTTTCTCGTATTTTGACCCAAATTTCATGAAAAACGTATGTTAGTATAGACTGGTCTAAGCAAAACCTTATAGAGACTGTTAGTATTTTTCCCAATTGACCCTGTACAAAACAATATACTATTCTATTCACATAATACATCTACTATGTCACTTGCCATTCTATCCGTAACTATTACAATAGCAGATGTAATAATTTTCGTAACACACTCATTTGTTCACAGTCTTTTTCGAACAATGAATCAATTTTCGTCGCATAAAAACTATAACAATCGACACACGCGAATTGAAATCGATCACTTATCCGAGAATCGAGTCGAGAAACACAACGCGTCATGAATGGCACTGTCTACCGCCGCTCACGTCAACACGCGAACTGGCAGCACTACGAGGCATTATCATAAAAAAAATACAAATAAAACATTTTATAGATAACTGACGGACACGTAAGTGGCGTCAGTACGTACCCAGCGGTAGGCGCCGGCGCACTTTACAAAGTTTTAATAATAGTACAGTGATTGATAAATGAGGAGCAGTGATTGAAAATGGTCAAGCAACTTTCGCAAAAGCTGGTCATCGGATGGGTGACCAAAAGTTTATTATCTCGAGCTCCTCCGTGCTTCGGAAGGCACGTAAAGCCACTGGTCCCGGCTGCAGCAGTCGTTAACAACCTCCAAACCGCACTTGGCCCTCGTGGTGGTTTTTGGCCAGTACTCTCTTTCCACCCATAGGGAAGGCTTGCACCAGCATTGGGGACATAAAATGAGCTAATGATGATGACGACTATATCGTCATTATAGCAGAAACGTTGCAGGACTTACAACAGATGATGGACAGCCTTGACTAATGAGTGACCCGATCTGATTGGGCTCAGTAGCATGCATTAGGAGAGGCCTATGATCACCTGTGGACTGATAAAAGCTGGCTCTGATAATTATGATGATTGAGTCAATGGAACCGTATAAATTACATGGTAATCATCTGAGCTGCTGTAAAGTTAACCTTATAACTGTCATAGTGTTATAGCGGCTTGATAAGAATCCCCATTGTTGCTTATTTAAAAAAGAAATGTTTTTTTATTTACTGCGTTGGAAGATGTATCTTAAACACCAAGTTTCAAAGTGATGTTTTTTCACCAACTTAAGTATTGGAAATGCCTATAGGCTACGGTAACCGCTTACCATTAGGCGAACCATCATCATCACCTTCCCAGCCAAAAGAACCGGTATATGTGGACATCCTTGGACAAGACCTTTGTCCACATATACCGGTTGTGTGCTTCTCGCATCCTGGCGACTGCTGTGACCACAGACCTATATTGGGTCTGTGGCTGTGACTTTATTAAAAAAGTCAACGGAATAACTAAATTGATAAGACCATGTTGTATTAATTGTATTGTTGAATACAAAAGATGCAGTTAAACACGTAGAATAGGAAAAACAGCAAAACATAAAAGGGACACAAAAATCCAATTAAAAACGTTAATGAATCAAGAAAATAAAATAAAATAAAGTTTAATATGAAACAGTTGTGCCATAGTTTTACATTCATTATGATAAACGCAGAATCATTCTCAACCAAGTATCCATTCGATGGTAATATTGTACCGGATCTTAGTAATTCCATGAAATCACAGGCATTCTTACAGCAAATCATTGTTCGTTAGGACTTGAATATCTGTTGCTATGCAATCAAATGCTTTTTGCACTGTAAGTATGTTTATTAATTTGATGATTATCTTAATTATAAGAATGTGTGGTCATCTTAGTCTGCTTACCAGCACATATTATTTCACATACACTTTTGTATGTAACTCTTAGTTTAAAAGCCAAAAACTGCCAAGTTTCTTGCTGGAGTCTTCTTAGCAGAATCAACCTTCCGAACCAACAGTAGATGTTTATTAAATTATATATTTTTCTGTGAATATATATATTTATTATTAATATATATATATATATATATATATTTTATGTTACTACTTGACGTTCATAAGTGCAATTAATATGCCTAAAACTTAACAGGAAGACTGAAGAGCTAACGCGTTTTTTTACATAGTTAGATTCGATCTCTTTGAAAAAAAACTGATGCTTTATTGCATTTTGATTGGGCTGACTAAATTAGCAATTTATATTCTTATCGTAAAACTCAATAACAGATACCTCGTATCCTCCCGTATTCGTACACTGTCTGGCAGCACATAACGTCGTTAAATTGTAATTTTTTTTAATATCTGCGGGTGCCATTAATTGTCAATTCTGTTAGATAATGAAAGGATTCTAATAGTAGCTAAAGTATTAAACTTTGCCTACTTTTAATCGCTCTGAATTGCACCAAGCATGTCATTTCTGCACCACTTTGCACCACCTTGATTGACTGGTAGAGAATGCCATAGGTATTAAGCCCGCCATGTAATTTAATGTTGTAGAAGTTTTAAATAAATAAGTCTATGCAATACAGTAAGGGTGTCTTCCATTGAAGAAGAGCGGAGCGGGGGGCTGTAGAAAATTTTGTATAAATCTCCTAACTTCAGTATGAAGATGGCACTAAATCATCATTTATTCATCCATCATCATCATCATCATCATCATGATCAAATCTAATTAATCAATCAATCAAATAAATAACTTCAGCAAAGAGGTCAATCGTCGAGTCCAATTAGGCTGGGCAGCGTTCGGTAAGCTACGAAATATCATTTCGTCTGATATACCGCAGCGTCTCAAGACGAAAGTCTTTGACCAGTGTGTGTTGCCAGTGATGACATACGGGACTGAGACGTGGTCGTTCACTATGGGCCTTATCAGAAGGCTCAAGGTCACTCAAAGAGCAATGGAGACGGCTATGCTCGGGGTTTCTCTGCGAGATCGAATCAAAAATTATTAGATCCGCAGAAAAACAAGGGTAACCGACATAGCCCGAAGAGTTGCTAAGCTCAAGTGGCTGTAGGCAGGGCACATTACTCGCAGGACTGATGGCCGCTGGGGCGGAACAGTCCTCGAGTGGCGACCGCGCACCGGAAAGCGCAGTGTGGGCAGGTATCCAACAAGGTGGACCGACGATGTGGTGAAGGTCGCGGGAAGCCGCTGGATGCGAGCAGCAAAAAAACTGGTCGTTGTGGAGATCCTTGGGCGAGGCCTTTGTCCAGCAGGGGACGTCTTTTGGCTGAGATGATGATCATCATGATGACGATGTCTTAATCAACCAGCATCATTCACATCACATCACATTCACATCATCAAAACATTCGCGAAGTCGATGCTTAATAATAAAAAAAATTCACAAAGAAATTTTGAATTAAATTAAAACCTTAAAAAAATACGTGTCAAGTGACGTAGTTCTATGTACTTTTTTAATTCGATTCAATTAGGTTAACACGAACCCTGCAAAAAGTTCAAAACGTCAGCCTTAAAACAAATAAAAACAAAACAAACGCAAATAGTTACATAGATCCGTAGCATGTATCGTCTCATTCCAATGTGCGTCCGCGCAAGCTTCAGACAACAAATGAATTATTACAAATATATGTCAGTGCTAAACCACATAACGTTCGCCACAAAAGAAGTAGAATGCAGAAGGTAAGCTTCATTCAAACGCGCTAGAGCAGTCTTTCCCAACGTGGGCGATAACGCCCCCTTGTGGGCGCTGCAGGCCTAAAGGGGGGCGGTAAGAGACCCAGAAAAAAAAGGGGGCGTTGTGTAGGGCTTTGGGGTCGATTTATAATTTCATCTACCTAGCTAGGAAGACTCTTAGACACCGACTAAGCTCTCGACTCTCGACTACATCTTGTGAACATCAACTAATATTAATTAAGATATAGCTCAAACTCGGTTCGATATAATAGACCGCGGGCAATCATGTTTTAACAAGTTTTTGTTAAATAATCCGATTTGTACATTCCTGTATCAATCGGCTGGTTCTATAATACTTGTTCTTGTTTGTCGAGTACGATTGGGCGTCGAATGAGATAAACGAGTTTATGCACGTTTGTCTTATTCCTGTTGGTGCGTGCTGCTTATGCAATCCTATATAAACGACGTAAATTTATTTTATTTTCATTTGTGGTTTCGCGCTTAATAGATAAGCAGTACTTGATTTCAACACTTACGTATTTCTCAAAACAAAACAATGTCGGAAGTAAAAAAGAAGAGACGGCAATACTCTGCGGAATATATTAAATTCGGATTTATTGAAAATCCCACAAACCCCGTCGCCTTTGTGTCTTCTATGTCTAAAAACATTTTCGAACGAAGCAATCAGCCTTCAAGACTGCAAGATCATTTGAATAAAATGCATCCAGATAAGAAAGACAAGAATGTAGCATATTTTCAAGACCTAGAGAAAAAGCATAATACTCAGCCAAGTGTATCAAAACTATTTTCGGCGGCTGCTAAGCAAGATGACGACGGACTTCGAGCTTCGTACAATATCTCTTTGTTAATTGCTCAAAAAGGCAAACCACACAACATCGGAGAAGAGTTAATTTTGCCAGCAATAAAGGAAGTAATAACTACTGTGCTTCATAAACCGGCCGCAAATATTATCCGAAAAATTCCTTTGAGTAATAATTCTGTGCAAAGACGAATTGATGAAATGGCTGAAAACATTGAAGAATCATTGTGCAATCATCTGAGGACTAGTCAATTCTCAATTCAGCTCGATGAGTCCACTTTACCAACTAATGAAGCGTTGTTGCTATCTTACGTGAGGTTTATTAAAGATGAGAAAATACGTGAAGAACTATTGTTTGCCAGAAATTTGGAGACAGATACAAAAGGCGAAACCATATTCAATACATTGGAAAAGTTTTGTGAAGAGAAAGAGATTCCTTTGAAAAATATTATATCAGTTGCTACGGATGGCGCTCCGGCTATGACAGGGCGCCATAAAGGCTTCATAGCGTACTTAAAGAATAAAATTCCAGATGTCCTTGCTATACATTGCGTTATTCATAGACAACATTTGGTTGCTAGAAACTTAAGTGAACGACTATTTCAATCACTGCAATATGTCATCAAAGCAGTCAATAAAATCCGTAGCAGCTCTTTGAATGATAGATTATTTCATCAGCTTTGTGTTACTAATGACGAAGATTTCAACCGTTTGTTGCTTCATACTGAAGTTCGTTGGCTGTCAAGAGGCAATTGTCTGATTCGATTTTACAACCTGTTTGACTCTGTGATAGAGTTCTTGGAAACTAAAGATACAGAACTGCGCAACAAGCTCATAACATCAAAGAATGATATAGCTTACATGACAGACCTGTATAAATTGTTCAACGACATGAACCTCCAACTGCAAGGCGATGAACTAAATTTAATTAAAACAAAAAATGTCGTTGTTGCTTTCGCAGCCAAACTGCTTCTGCACAAAAAGAATATGGGCAGACGTGAGTTTCACAATTTTCCGAATTTATTAGTATCCTGCAGTAACGACGACTTGTTTGCCTACTGCCAACATTTGGAAAACCTCCACATTGACTTCACCGAATGATACCAGGACATTTTAAACTTGGAAATACCAGACTGGGTGTTAGATCCGTTTTCAAATGTCAACACAGCAATGTCACCTCAGCTGGAAGAAGAACTTATAGAATTGACAACAAACGAAGAAATAAAAATCAAGTTCAAAAATGGATATCAAGAATTTTGGCTACTAAAACCGATCCCGCAATTGTACCCTGGATTGTGGTTAATTGTTCAACGATTCTTGATAGCATTCCCATCGTCATATTTGTGTGAACGTGGATTTAGTGCTGTGGCAACGCTGCTTACTAAAAAGAGAAATCGTTTGCGTGTTACCGAACGTGGCGACTTGCGGCTGTTTTTGAGTAAATTGGAACCTGATATCAACAAACTTATTGAACAGCATCAGATTCAACCTTCACATTAGTTTTTATATAAGAATTGATTATGTTTGATTTATTTTCAATAAAAGATACTCTGTCCGAATACTATAAAGTTGCGTTTCAATAATCAGTTATAAGTACTTAGCGGTTTTTAAGTATGTTCAAAATGATTTTTAAAGCAAATTTTGTTGCGAACAAATTACAAAAACACAAATGTTGAAAAAATTTCCACGAGCAGGATTTGAACCTGCACCCTTCTGACATTCCGGGTCAGGTGCTCCTCCAATTGAGCTATCGTGGTTCTAACCAGCCCGCCGAAATTATTCAACACTTTTACTTTGTAAGCCAAAGGCGCCCGTTCAATGTCAACAACTACCGTCATTAACATCCGATCATAATATTTTTACAAATATTAAAGATCAGTTAAGAATTAAGCAAGCTATTTTATAAAATGTTCAAAATGATTTTTAAAGCAAATTTTGTTGCGAACAAATTACAAAAACACAAATGTTGAAAAAATTTCCACGAGCAGGATTTGAACCTGCACCCTTCTGACATTCCGGGTCAGGTGCTCCTCCAATTGAGCTATCGTGGTTCTAACCAGCCCGCCGAAATTATTCAACACTTTTACTTTGTAAGCCAAAGGCGCCCGTTCAATGTCAACAACTACCGTCATTAACATCCGATCATAATATTTTTACAAATATTAAAGATCAGTTAAGAATTAAGCAAGCTATTTTATAAAATGTTCAAAATGATTTTTAAAGCAAATTTTGTTGCGAACAAATTACAAAAACACAAATGTTGAAAAAATTTCCACGAGCAGGATTTGAACCTGCACCCTTCTGACATTCCGGGTCAGGTGCTCCTCCAATTGAGCTATCGTGGTTCTAACCAGCCCGCCGAAATTATTCAACACTTTTACTTTGTAAGCCAAAGGCGCCCGTTCAATGTCAACAACTACCGTCATTAACATCCGATCATAATATTTTTACAAATATTAAAGATCAGTTTAAGTATGTTTAAAAAGGAGGGCGTTAAAAAATAATTTATTCTTAAAGTGGGCAGTAGACAAAAAAAGGTTGGGAACCCCTGCGCTAGAGCAACGCACACACAGACAACCTCTCTCGGACACGGAATCTCACAACAGCAGCGCTATATTCGATGCATAGCTCGCGATGTCACCAGCGACGACTTTCAATAATTGAGGCCTTTACCCAGCAGCAGTAAGAAAGTATGTACGATATTCACTGTTATTTGCTTTTTATAAGGCGAAGGACCGTATGCTCGTTAGCCTGCTCAGTATCATTGAAAAACATAAAATCTTATGTAGTCGAATCTCAATAGTAAGGGCGCTTTCAAATTAGGCGTTTTGTGTCGGACCTCTGTCGTGCGTTTACTGCGTTCCATATAAAAACAAGCGTGCGGCTGTCGTGCGGCTGTCGTGCGGCTGTCGTGCGGCTGGCGTTTAATATGAAAACGCATGGCAGCGGTCCGACACGTAACGCCTAAATTGAAAGCGACCAAAGCCTTTACTACCTTAACTACAATAAGAATTTAGAGTGTTCCAAGCTGTTCCGAGATCCGTGTCCGTGAGAACCCCTCTGAAAAATGTGTGCGATGTCCGAGCGCAGTGGTATGTCATAAGCTTACTTTCTGGGTTTCCTTATGTTATGACGTCCGCTGAACAGAATTGGCCCAGTTGTGCGATTTCAGCGCTAAAAGACGCCGCGAAGACGCGTAATCAGCTATTATGTCGCTACTAAATATTCATGGGAAGAATAAAGGCGCTAATCTAGCGTAGAATACGGCCAGAACTGACCGGCTTGAGATTGCACACAAGGTAATCTAGAAAACTTTTTAAAGAGATTGCTATTGCTCTTAGTTGGCCGTTACAGAGTAACTGGGCTTTTAGGGGCGGCAGGAAACTAAAGGATCCTCAAGCCGTGATCATTGAACATCCTCATAGGGTTTCTAGAGGGGATGGCATCACGCAAACGTACCCCTACTAGGTTCTGCGAGGTGTTCGATTCGGAACAACTTAAAAGGCGACTTTATCCTCAGTTGGGGTTTGACAGAGTCGTGAAGGATGGCAGAGTTATGGGCTTGCGTGCACGAAGGTGTGTGAGAATTGGCACAGTTCAATTTCATAGTTAAATTTAGGTCCGGGAATGGACTGGGAACGCAAATGCGTCGCGGACGACATCAAAAAGTAGACTGGACCTAGTTATCGCCAGTTAAAGGAAGCTACATATATGGGATCGCAGAAAATTTTGTATACTGATCTCCAAACTTCAGCATGAAAATGGATTGCCATCTTTGGATCATCATCATTGGATGATAATGATGAATTTCATATGGAGAAGGGGTTCACATAGATAAAATTTATATATAATACTAGCTGACCGGCGGACTTCGTACCGCTTTGACAGTTTCCATGACAACAAAACAAACAAATGATTTGTCCGCTTAAGAACAGCCGTATCCCATGATGGACCCATAGGGGACCTATAGCAGCGCCACCTACCGGGTCCAATTGTAAATCTAAACCATTCTCGAATTCACTTGAACACACACAGAAAATTTCATCCAAATCGATTAATTACATAACATACACACACATACACGCACAGAAGATGTATAATATAAAGATGTTACATTGTTCATTTTTTAACTTAATTGTTGTTTCAAGTTTTAAATGATATTCCGACGATTAAACACAAGTTGAGATCGAGTTAATATATAAATGTAGCAAAGAACAATTAACTTATGAAAAAAACCTGTTAAAAATACGTACATGGAAAAACATAAGTCTTTAATATTATTTTGTAAAGATAAGAGCAACACTGTCACAGATTTAGCAAACACACCAAATTGTGTAAAACATAAAACATTTACGACTTGGGGAAACATAACACGTAATTATGCTATAGTTTATTAAAATTATGTAAGACTGTTTGAGATAAGATATCCAGTTCCTCAGTTGAGGGTTCCGGGTGAAGTGCGCTGCCACCTTGACTTATCGTCACTTACCATCAGTTGAGATAGCCAAGTGCTCAACTGATTTTTGAAAAATCTAAATCTGTAAAGTTTTTAAAAGTTTTTTTTGTATATAATATATCTCTCTAGCCGAGTGACTCCAATAGAGTCCAGAGACAACTGGTGCAGCGTGTAAACGACGCAACATCAGTCATCCTTAAGTCACACGTAAGAGTTATTAACATGCCAGCCCACAAGGTGCCTCTTCACGCATCGTTCGATAAATAGGATATGACCAAACTGGCCTAAAGCCTGTTAAAAAGGTTCTTTTTATGTACATGGTTTTCCAATAAGAGGTTTCATTTGATATTTAATAAAATGAATATTTTTCAAGAGAAATCAATGAATGTTTATTTCATTGTAAAGAGGATGGTATGCCATTAACATTTGAAAACGATATCAGCCAAATGGCCGCCATGGCTACGGTCGCAGCACTTGCAGCACCATATCCTTTTCAAGAAATTTTCCATGACCAATTCGCACATTTGCTAGCAATGATTTTTATAGCTGGAATTGGAAGATATTGATGAAGACGACGTTTATTTTCAGCAAGACAGCGCTACGTGCCACACAAGCAACGAAACAATCGCAATTTTGCAAGAAAAGATTCCTGACCGTGTTATTTCTCGAAGAGGTGATCACAATTAGCCACCGAGATCTTGTGATTTAACACTTTTAGATTTTTTTTTTGAGGCCACGTGAAAGTTAAGGTCTATGCCAATGCTCCACAATCGATTCAAGACCTTAAAGATGGAATTCGTGAAGTTATCGAAGACATACAGCCGCAAATGTGCGAATTGGTCATGGAAAATTTCATGAAAAGGATCGTGCCACACAAGCAACGAAACAATCGCAAATTTGCCAGAAAAGTTTCCTGACCGTGTTATTTCTCGAAGAGGTGATCACAATTAGCCACCGAGATCTTGTGATTTAACA
Source organism: Eudonia mercurella (assembly GCA_963082485.1). Classification (NCBI taxonomy): domain Eukaryota; kingdom Metazoa; phylum Arthropoda; class Insecta; order Lepidoptera; family Crambidae; genus Eudonia; species Eudonia mercurella. The sequence continues at coordinate 1,669,702 of OY720048.1, forward strand.
CTTTTAGACTTTTTTCTTTGGGTCCACGTGAAAGTTAAGGTCTATGCCAATGCTCCACAATCGACAAGACCTTAAAGATGGAATTCGTGAAGTTATCAAGGACATACAGCCGCGAATTGGTCATGGAAAATTTCATGAAAAGGATATGGTGTTGCAAGCGTAACCATGGCGGCCATTTGGCTGATATCATTATAAAATGTTAGTGGAATACCTTCCTCTTTACAATGAAATAAGCATTCATTGATTTCTCTTAAAATATACTAGTGTTTTTTAAATATCAAAATGAAACCTCTTATTTTATAATTTACACCAAAAAACACCCTTTTCACATTTCCCCATATTTAGGTCATGTCGCAACAGTCAAACTGAAAAATCATGAAATTCGTGATGGCCGCCAGTTAACACAGGACACTGAATTAAAAAAACGCACAGACGCATCGTGTGTCGCCAATTTGTAGAATCGTGACGGAATCAAGGTTTTGGCGGAATCATATTTTGAAAGTATTTTTGAAAAACTTAGCATGCATTATGGACAGTAACGGCGGTGTAGCTTAGACTTCTATATTGTTACTAATATTTGAAACTGTTTTGAAGAAACCTGGAGAGTTTCAGAGTGCCTAGTTTGAGTTTGATTTACTATCCGTATTCATTCGATAACATATACGAAAATGAAAATTAACATGACAAAATGTTAATTAACTCTTCTCGTTGGTCGCCAGGAGGCGCTGCTTCAATGCAATAGGTACTAATTTTTGTTTCCGTAAACGCAAAACTCGCGCTAGGCACCCTGATGGTATAACAATGTCTTATGATAGAACGCAGGATACATTTTAAAATACTTTTTTGATAACAGGGAGAAAGTAAAATCACGCTTGCGAAAAGTTTTAAAACACTTTTTCAGAGAAGAGTGAACGTGATTAATTAATGAATGTTATGAATAAAGAATTTACAGCAAAACCAATAAATTCTAAAACGTTATTAGTACAACATTCGATGTCATCAGCTAACAGCTCTCCAAACCATAAACCATACCCACATGATCAATTGCTATAAACAATAAATCAAATTAATGTATGAGATAAACGCGAGTATCGATCGTTTACGAGATCCGTAAAAATTTTAAAATTAAAATAAAATAAAAATCCTATGCAGAAACATGCCCTACATCCTCCTACTATACACAATGATCAAGGCAACACAACCATAAAACTGATGACGTGTCACAAGTACTATAACTGGTACTATGTACACGCGAGATGATATAATTCGTTGGAACGTGACGTGCGACATCAAGATTATTGAATCACTTCACACTTCATTGGAGACGTCGGTGTTTGTCTATGCTGTTGTCTGTGGTGGTCGTCATCAGTTCAGTACTGCTGAACCACAAAGTAATGCGTGTCTAGTACCTATGCGTTTATTGGCCATTCCATCACGTCATCGAAGACTAAGATACTTTGTATAGCATAGCGAAGCAGCGCCTCCTGGTGACAAAAAAGGTGTAGTTTTTTTTGGAGAGAGTATGCTGATTGTTTCCGCAGCTTTTCAGCGTTACCAGACATTTTTTGGGGGCGGCGCGTAAAACGAAACACCGTCAGAGGATTTCTAGAGGAAATGGCATCACGCACGTTCCCTTGCACGTGCGTTACCTTCTTCCCTATTATTAGATTCTCCAAGGGGTTCAGATCGGATCGGGGATAGATATCACGTGGAGGAGATGTGCGGAGATGGTGAATAAGACTTGTACAGAACACTGTAATTGTCTCTTCTTTTAGCAAATTGACCTCCGAAAGTTTTCTAAGCGTTTCTAATCTTGGTAGACTTCTCGATGTCTTCCTTCCTAGCGGGGCTAGACCGAGCTAGACTAAGAAATCCTTATTGGAACAGAACAAATTTAGCTCGAAAGTTTTATCTTTCTAACAGGACCCTTTGTAATCAAAGTGAATACGAATTTTAAAAAAAACGAGCCTTACAGTAGTCGCATATGATGTGTAACATTTGACATAGTTGGATTTTTTATCAATGATCTGCACTTTATTGAGACATATCATCAGTAAATTTATATTTATTAATTTAAATTACAATATAAAATAGAATATATAAATAGGACTATCTACAAATAGAAATGAGATGCCATCAAAAACAAACTTGTAAAAAAACCAAGTCTCGCAACTCAGTTCTTCTACCGAAAAAAGTTGTGAGATCCATTTAATACCGAGTCAGTTAATTTATTCAGTCTCTACTTAAAGGACCTTCTGTCTTAAGTTATTACGTAATAAGTTAACCTAACAACATTTTATAGTGACCATATCAATATTAAAAATCTTTTACGTTTTAAACAAATAGATAACTTGGCCATCGCATGAAAACACAATGTATCTTACAAAAATACATAATATTATATTAAATTAGATTGTTGAGTGCGATTGTACTAGTACAGAAAGTGAACGATCTGATGCAAATGACGAAGACTACGACTACGATTCTGAAAAGAATCTGACTGATGAAATTCCGACAGAACATTACAGTTTTTTCCTAGATTTACACAAGTGGCAAGAAATTGATCAGGGTCTATTTTATACTTCTAGAAATGATCCTAAGAACCAGTCTAATATTTCAATAACGAGTGCAGTTGCTTAAGCAAAAATGGTCTGGTATTTTATCATTGGAAATTTGGAAACACACTAAGCTTCCATGTACCTGGTGCATGAAATCTCACCAAGTTTATAAAGACTGATCAGTATAATGTGTAGGTTATTGCAATCAATGCTCCGCGTGTTTGATGGTGACTATGACATCAAATCCAGACACAAACAGTGATGTTAACTGCAAGACTAAAGAAGACTAAAAAGATTGACTGCAAGATTAGAGAGGTCAAACGCCGCATCTGTATAGCCCCCAAAAAAATAGGATGACTTCTTATACCAAAATTGAGCTAGCCAAAGAACTTCAGAATAAATCAGCGTTAGTTGTGCGAAATCAAATAGCGAATGATTTAATATCAGAAAGGGAATTCTCCGAAAAAAATACGCCACCACCAGAACCGCCTCCAACTTTGAAGCAATTGTCTAATGTAAAGTATCATTCTCGCCAAGAAAATGTGCTACACAAAAATTCAGTTTTAAGCCTTTGTAAATTATCTACAATATCACCATATTCCACATTTATTCAACAAATATCGGCTAGGCCGTTTTTCTTATATTATTAGTCTCAATCGCAAATCATGTATTATAAAAAACTCCAAAAAAACAAAACGTATGTTTATGCATCGATGCAACTGGTTCGTTATGTAAGAATATTGGTCAAAGTGATCAAACAGATAAGTACTTTTTGGGACCGGGTTATTCTAAACATATTTTTTTATAAACAGGAATCTTGTATCCCGATCATAACATGGGATACTGATGTAGTCCAAATGTTATCAGAAACTAAAACTCATACCACAGAAAGTATAGCTCGATGGTTTGAATCGTGGATATGTTCCATGCGTCCACCAAATTAAACAATTACAGATGATTCAGCTGCACTTGTGTGCCATTGTAAAAGTCTTTGCAGAATTGTCTTCAACAAAAGATTACGCGGAGATGTGTTTTAAGGCTTTAGAAGAAAATGTTAATCACTTACCTTCATATTTCGTAAGATTGGATACATCTCACTTCATTCATTCATTGAGTAAACTTTTGTGTTTCGATAATGTTCCCTACAAAGCTAAAAAGTTTTTCATTGATTGTTTGTAACTCACCAAGGAGTGTGATGATTATAATTTGGTCAAAATTGTTATTCTTGATATGATAGTTGTGGCTATGCATAAATTTGTCGGAAATACAAAAATTGGTGAAATCACTCCATGCTGTGAAACAATAAATCGCTTGAAAGATTTACAGCATTTACAGTTGCATACAAATCGATAGTATTTTCAATTCTAATATAGGTAATGAAAAGATGTATTTCCCCGATTGGCTGACAGATTGTATAGATAAGACGAGCAACAGTGATGCTCGTATTAGGCGGAGAGTCATTAACTGGGTGACAAAGTTAATCCATATCACCGGCCGGGCCTATTGGATGTAATTACGCGCATTGTGTCAAGATTGCCATTGTATTCTAACTAATGCAAAAAAAAAGTTTGTAGTTATTATTTAAAAATAATAACTACAAACCAAGTAGTAGTAATGTCGGACGTATAGACCCATTTGCTGAATAACGAAAAACAGTTACGCGTAGACGATTTTTTGGTCAAACATTTTGATTTTTTAGCTGGAAGCTTAAAAGTGGGCCTAAGTAATCTTGTAGAGCCCACCTCTCGACACAAAGCAGTCAAAAAAGAAACTCGAAAGAGTACGAGAATCCAGTCCACCATCAATGACAACAAGTTTTCAGATGAATCAATATTATTCTCTGAATCAAATAAAAAATGTGAAAACTGGCGCGGCTTAATAAAAAAAAACTCGTGCAAAACAAAGCATACCCAAAGGACGAAAACATAATAAAAAGATTTTTTTTGCTTAAAAACGTTAACATCGTAACAAGAAATAATAATATTATACATATTATTAATACTTGAGCTTTTGATGCTACTTTACAGTCCCTTGCAGTTGCTTTTGCAGATTACGCGAGTTTGAATTCGAGTTACTCTCAAACGGTAAATGATTTTAACAAATTGGTACAATCTCTCGCGCAAAATAACACAGATTCCTCAATTTATGATCTTCGATCTAATATTCTGTGTGCAAGCTTTGAAAACAGTTCAAGTATGACTATTGATTGTCACACCAATGTGGCTTATATTTTTATATAACCTTATACGAATATTTTCACAGTGCTATTTCTAAAAAAGTTTGTTCACAAGTCGATTGTGCTGCTGATAAGTTACGACGAAAAGTCTCTCTTGTTCCTATTAATTTAAAATTGTAACAAGATCGTGGCATATCTTTTGAATGAAGCGATTAATGATGGAATTACATTTGAAGGTCAAAAATGTAACTACAATGGATGCAGTGGAGTTCATAGATTATCATACATATTATCAGATGTTACTGCTGTGGATGTTAATGGTATCAATACAATATACTTGTCCGAAGTTCCCAATACCTTGGTTTTAAGTCAAAAAGAGTCCTATAAATTGATATCTGTCATTGAATAATGTCTTGCTAATTCACGTGGTTGTATAGGTCACTACAAAGCTCATTGTTTGCGAAGGAAAAATTATAAATGGGAATCTTTTTACGATTTATGTACATCCGTTAAAGTAAATAATAATACCCGGAAAATCATAGCTCATTGCATAATCTATGTCAGACAATAGTTACATTTATAAATAAAGTATGAAGTATATAACATTAGTATTTATTGTGTAGGTATATATTGTATATTGCTCTGGCCTGTAAACTGTTGTTTTATTTCTAATTGCCATTTGCTTACATTTATAATTAAAATAACATTTTACTAACAAAAAAGCAGTTTTCATTTAGTTAGCATACCTACTTATTTGTTTTGTTGACCTACCTTACCAAGCATGTACTGTTAATTACCAATATCATAATTTTGTATCTAAATTTGGAAAATTGCGAAGAACTAAGAGGTACACTGGAAAAGCATAAAAATGGAATACTATTTTTATTCGTATTCACTTTGATTACAGTGGGCCGCTAGGAAGACAAAACTTTCAAACTGAATTTCTTCTGTTCTAATAAGGATTTCTTGAATATAATAATAATATAACAAAAAATCAGTATATTTTTTATGTATTTCGAGCGTTATAGAGCCGAGGGCCCAGCTGGGAAGATTTTTATGATAAAATCATAATTTCTGTCAAAACGGTTGAGGGACAATAAATCTTGTTGATAAATTCGAAACGTACATTGAGCAGCTGAAGCATTGCCATTACTTTCATGAGTCTAGCTCGGGGGGCCCCGCTAGGAAAGAAGACTTCTCGTACTATATTTTGATTCTAGGTGGAGTTCGAATCGGATGACGAGAGAGGAAAACCCGAAAGTACCACTGAGGTCTAGTACCTTACCATGAGCTCCTATAGCAATATTGTAGGAGAGTTGCTGCAGTTGTGGCCACGAGACGATAATACGCTTTAAGCCTCAATACTGAGAAAACGGCAAATCACATCCGTATAGGTCTTAATTGTTAACTTCCTTAAATGTAAATTAGTTAAGTCAAATACCATGTTAGAGGTAGTATCTGGAAATTCTGCCAATACAAGGCTCTTATTATTCACAAAGCGTTTAAATTTACTACTAAACTGACGTTCTCAACATACACTACGCTATGTTAACTACAAACACAAAAGGTATTATCACTAACTCCTAATCCATATACAAATCACAGGGTTACAATGTGTGACATAACAAATATACAAAATAACACAAAAACGGCGTATGTCACGATCCGGTCGCGTAAAACAACCAGTCACGAAGCCTTCATTGTATACTGTATTATATGTAACATAAGAATATGTATGTCAATATGTATGTGTGTCAAGAGAAACGATAATGGTGATAAGACGATCGCTTGTTCATAACACAACCATCAACATATTAAATTATATCACGCACTTGTATAAGTTTGTCTTGTGTTTATTGCTTTTAAGTTATATTTCTAGTGGAACTGAAGCTTCGTATGCAGTCTATTGTACCTTTGCAGTTTTTATTGTGTCTTTCGAGAAACATGTTTATTCTTTAGATAATAGAGCCTGTCTTTATATGTACAATTGTGATTTAGGTAACTAAAGAAAATATGAAAGTTATCTTTTTCTAGATGTCACGAAACGCCATGCAAGCAGTTGTAGATAAAAGTTATATGAAGAACATTAAAATGTCATATTTTCTCAATATTACTAAAGCTGGGTCGATGTAACAGCTAAGATTTCCACTAAAATCCATCGCTGGATTTTTACTTTGTAAATATTTAATTGGGCGTAATGACTCCATTCTACTTGATGTTCAGCAGAAGCGGAGTCCAGATGTGAAGACAGGCTAGTGGAGCAGGATTTAACCTCACCAGCCGTCCTCACCTTACCGCCCGCAAGTTGCTTCCTCACACCTCGTCTAAACCCCATGTTGTATGAAAGGAGAGTATTCCACAATTTAGCAGAGGTAGTTATTACTTTGTCTCATCATCTATGAATGTCCTACAGCTAGGCTTAGGCATTCCCACTAAAACATGTTATTATTCATCATCATCATCTTTATCATCAGCCTATACTAGACCACTGCTGGGCATAGGTCTGCCCGCGTGCACGCCACTGCGCACGATCCGCAGCTACTCTCATCCAGCTCTTGCGAGCCACCTTGCAAAGATTGTTGCTCCACCTAGTCTGAGTGCGTCCTATACGTTAGCCGATAAGCAATCTCCACTCGAAAATTTGTTTATCCCAAAGTTTATCTATTCTGCGAATAATATGGCAAGCCCACTGCCACTTCAGCTTGCTTATCCGGCGAGCTATGTCGAAGCCATTAAACAAGAGAACATAGGGAGAATAGACCATAACCAAAAACTCTAGTCCAATGCAAGTTGGTGTGGTTTTTAACGAATTATTTACCACCAAAACTGTAACGTTTATTATCAAGAAAAGTAAATAGCAATCTGTCAACCTTAATTTACATTCCATAACCTAAAAATCCACAACACAAGTGTATTTACCAGCACTGTCGCCTCGGTAGGCCGTAGGCTGTTATCTTATCACCGTTCCGCGAGATGTTAAGGCATCCATCATTGATAGCGGTCTCACGAAATAGTTGCGATTACGAAGAGTCCCAACCATAAAATAAGGAGACCCAGAAGGTAAGCTTAATACATACCGCGCTTAAGCACTTACACTGACATTCGTGTAACAATTAAGGTACATAATCTATATCACATCTACCTCGCTGTTTGTATGAAGCTTGCCTTCTGCAATCTCCTTGTTTTGTGCCCTAAATGAGGAGCCTTATCTGAAAACACCAAGATTTTATTAGATTAAACGGAATAACCTAATGACACCATTGAACCGTGGAGAAAAACGGTGGCTATATTATTCGGAGGTCCTGGAAAAATGTGTCTCAGATTTTTCTATGCGTAGCCGGGTACGTGATAACCAACCCACATTTGGCAAGCGTGGTGATTAGGCCAATACCAAGCGAGTTAAAATTATTGCAATATACAAAAATGTTTAGAGTACCAGTATGTGGCGATTTACATATACACCCTTTGACACTTTCTCTGTGGTGAACAATGTTTTATTTGCTAAAAAAATATACTCAAGTAAAAAACGTCTTGCATATCCGTGAACCCAAACTCAAAATTAATCAGGGGGTTCCTTCACTGTTTTTGTTACATAGTAAATATAATATACACTGTAAATCTAAGCACAGCGACAACTATTATCACTTTGTGCAGTTACAATAATTAAACACGTGTGTCGAGTCATATAAAATACGATGTATTGTTTCTTGACCTTCGAGACGATGGTATCTCCTCGGGAATGCTTCCTCGTCGTGAAGTTCACTTTTAATTAATTGAGTTGCATCACTTTCAATAACTGCTAGCGGGCCGACCGCAAAATCATCCGTCACAGATAAAAATTGTAAAAGGCATCAGGATAATAGACAATGGCGGTACTAAGAAAGTAACGATATGCGTGATATTTAACAATACATGAAAAAATCAAGCTGACGGAGCTCGAGCTGGTTAACGCGCCCGGTCTGTAAGTGCTGAGGTTAAGCAACTTTCGCGAAGGCCGGTCATCGGATGGGTGATCAAAAATGTATCATCTTGAGCTTCTCCGTGCTTCGGAAGGCACGAAAAGCTGTTGGTCCCGGCTGCATTAGCAGTCGTTAACAACCACCAATCCGCACAGGGCCCGCGAGGTGGTTTATGTCCCGTTCTCCCTGTCTATCCACAGGGAAGGCTCGTGCTCCAGCAGTGGGGACATAAAATGAGCTGATGATGATGATGATGAAAAAACCAAGAAAACCTACTCAAATCTAGAACGACTACAAGAAAAATTCAAATGAAAGACACTTGACATCCATACCCTCATCATCACCAGCTCACTTTATGTCCCCACTGCTGGGGCGCGAGCATTCCCTATGGATGGAAACACCGCAGGGAGAACGGGCCGTACACCACCACGCGGGCCCAGTGCGGCGCGCTGGTCGTTAACAACTTTTATACGTGCCTTCCAAAGCATCTATATGGTCACTTTTTATTAACTGCGAATATTTTGATAAAACACCTAATTATATCAGAGAAATAAGGCACTAGCATTTAAAAAAAGATCAGGCTAGTTTTTTTTTTACTTTTCCTGACACAAAAATTGTAATATTTTTAAGTGCGGCCTCTTTGTCGGTTTTTTTGAATGAAACTAGGGGCACGTGTAGTGTAAGCGGTGAAGGCATTGCGGCCTCTCTGTTTCGGCTCCTTTGAATTGAAACTACCGAAGGTGCTTTATATATCTTTTTAATCGAAATGTCTTTTGGCGTTTTTCTTGAAAACTAGCGTATAAAAATTTAAGGTTTTTTCATAAAAATTGTTTATATATGTTGTTGTTGAATTTATTCTCAAAATATTTGCAGTTGATAAAATGTGACCTTATATATTAATACGTGAAGCTAAAACTTTGTACCCAAAAAGTGTGTAAAAAATTACGAAAATTACGCGAACGGAGGAGTATGAAATTTCGCACGCAGAATGTTATTTTTTTTATAATTATGCATAAAAAATACATTAAATCAATAAAACAAACATTACACACACTACCATGTATTTGACACACACGCATATGTATTTGATACGCATATAATAAAAATTTCAAAAATGGAAGAGAAGCGGCCGAAATCTGTCAATGCCAATGTCAATGTCTATCTTTTTTAATTTTTCATTGCTTAGAATACAATCCGTGCAGCCTTAATAAAATTACGGTCAAATTTCGACCACTGGGCGACCACTAGGTAGTTATGACTTAATGTTTGATTAATGTAACAGTAGATTAAGTATGAACTTATCAACAATGCGATAGTAACGAATATTTTACAGTTATACTTAGATTAATAGTTAATTTAACTTAACTAGGTGACAATATCGAACCAATCACCATTGAAATATTACAAACTGGTATTACGCACACCATTTTCATTATGTAACTGAAACCGGAAGCTGTGCAGCCTAGAGACAAACAATACGACAGAACTAGACCGAGAACATTTAAAGTGTTTTTGTCCGAATCTTCAGAAATGAGGCCGAGTCGGCCTTAGTTTTTATTCTTTTCAGTTTTCTTTAGTGAAGGACGCTTTTTAAATAAATTTTAATGGCGACTCAATAATTGTCACTGTTTTTTGTTTGCGCTTAAGCAACTTGAAGAAAAAATGTTGGGCTATTTAAAGTGTTATAGTTAGTGTTTAAATTCCATTGTAGGACAGACGTTCCGTAATTGCGAGGCTGTGCTAATCATAGGAGTGAAGTTCTATTTACTAAAGCTCCATTCAGTTATCACTTATATACTTTGTTTTTGTAAATGTCAGCAAAAATGATTTGGAAGCTCAGCAGTGCAAACATGATCCAGGCAACATGTTAGCTGTTATTAATATACCTGCATCAATTATATGTATAAAAAATGTTTTTTTCATGAAACTTAAAAGTTATTCTTTGTTGTTATCTTATAAGCGTATTAATATTTTCTACTTTTTCTTTCTTGTTCTTTGTTGTTTTCTTTCTCTCTAGGTTTAAACGAAAGGTGAGCGTCGGGACACCTTTTTTAGGGTTCCGTAGCCAAATGGCAAAAAACGGAACCCTTATGGATTCGTCATGTCTGTATGTAAATATTATTAAAATTTCTAATTAAAATTTTAACTGAGATTTTCGATCAAATTCACGTATCACATAAAGTGATTTGATTTTAACTTTTTGATATTTTTGATACGCCTAAGCCTTACTCTCAAAAAACAACAAGACGCATCTAAAAAAAGAGGGTTTTTTTTGTTATAAAAAGTATATATATATATATATAACAGGCAACCCGTCGCCCATGGCGGACGGGTCGACGAGTCGCTCACTTTCGAAGACCTTGGCAATAGCTGTCCCCGATTGGGTTGCGCAAGCGCACACAATGACCGTTATTGCTGTACGACAAATTGATTTACAATTTACACATTGGTAGTTGCCGGTGCTACAGTTCGCCCTTTGCATGTTGATGTTATGCTTTTTTTTAGTTTTTTATTACTTATATTTTAAACAATCAACGTGAAACTAGGTTACATAACCGTGTAACTGTTTCCATGGTTTGTTTGCGAATGCAAAACTCATTTATATTATACACACGTATATAACCGACCTCTTTATTTAATTATTTAATTTAATGTTACCTTAATAGTGTTTCTTTGTGTGTGAGATTGGTAGCGCTTTTAGGGCGACCATACACGGACTGCTTCAAGCTGCGACTGCATAGTGAACTACAGTCTTCTATCTTATACTAATATTATAATGCTGAAGAGTTTGTTTGTTTGTTTGGTTGGTTGAACGCAGTAATCTCAGGAACTACTGGTTCGAATTGAAAAATTACTTTTGTGTTGAATAGTCCATTTATTGAGGAAGGCTATAGGCTATATTACATCACGCTAATGACTAATAAAGTGGAGCAGCAATGAAAAATGTTTCAAAAACGAAAAATAACGCGGGTGAAATCGCGGGCCACAGCTAGTTTACAAATTAACATGGAACAACTCAAGCAGTTGCGACTGCTCTGGGCGGTTAGTGGTAGGTTGTAGACAATACGTGTCCACGGGGCAACTCGCTTAAGACGAGTCTTAGGAGTGCCGGATAAAGAATGCGCTTCGGCGCGTCCTGATCTGGCGTTATGACCTGATGTTGATGGTCCTTTGTGTGAGTTAGTTTGCTTGCGCAAGGTCGTCTGACATCTTTTTGTAACCTAACGGTTGGTAGAGTATGCCAGTATAAATGTTTTGCCGTGTTAAGCAGGGTTGCTTGGACGACTGCTTCAAGCGGTCCGTGTAATTTGATCACTGGCTGACTGCTCCAGCAGCCCGTGTATGTAGACCCTTAGTGTTTTAAAATAGAGTTACGCTTTCCATCATTGAGGTAAATATATATCAATGGTTTCCATGACAACAAAACAAACAAATCATTTTGTATTGGAAAATTAAATTTAGTATTTTATATAAATATTTTTTTAATATAGCCTATGTTACTTAGCGCTAATGTAGCATTCTAATGGTGAAACAATTTTTTAAATCGGTCCAGTAGTTTTTGAGTTTATTCGTTGCAAACATACATACATTCATACAAAAATACAAAGGTTTCCTCTTTATAATATTAATATAGATAGATAGGTACGGCTAGAATCTAGATGTATGTAATGTAGATACATCATAATGTCTTTACGAAATAGCCGATTCTTTTCAATACAAGTTACTTGAACAATACAAGTTGATTTTTTTAAAAGAGGGGATTTCCTTAAGGGAATTGTGATTAACACAATCACACTAATATTATAAATGCGAAAGTTTGTGTGTATGTGTGTATTTTTTGCTTCTTCACACTGCAACGCATGAATGGATTTGGGTGAAATGCGGCATATAAATAGTTTATAACCTGGATTAACACATAGGATACTTTTTTTTCGCGTACCGGAAAGCGCAGTGTGGGCAGGCCTCCAACAAGGTGGACCGACGATCTGGTGAAGGTCGCGGGAAGCCGCTGGATGCGAGCACCACAAAACCGGTCGTTGTGGAGATCCTTGGGGGAGGCCTGCCCACTACAGCTGGCTACAGCAATTAAATCAATATAAACATAAAATGCAGAGTTGCTTAGAACTAACTGTCCTTACAATTATATAGTAGATAAAATTAAAATTAAAATAATCAAGTAAACATTTAGTATGAATTGAAAACTAAAATCTAATATTATTTAAGTTAAATTGTATTAAAATGAAATAAAAATAAAATAAAAATAAAATTCAACATAAAATTTAACAAGCTACCAACGCAATAATTATTGCTTTAGGTAAAGTCCCTGGTTCCATTGTTTTAAGTTAGGTACTATAGTATCAATGTTCAGTCTGTAAGTCTACCTAACTGCACAGATTGCCTTAGCAATATAACCGCATGACCTGATTCGGAAATGCTGTCATCTGTACGTAATGAAACTTAGATAACGAGTGGTTTCCCGGATCGGTTATGTTTATTATTGACAGCTGTTTTGGTTCCTTGATTTGTAATTGTAGTACTTACTCCTGGTATCACAGGGTTTTATCATTTTATGGTCAAAATGGAAAGAACCAAAGTGTATCCCATCTAGATCTTGTATGCAGTCACTAAGTCATGATTCTTAACTTTAATTTGATGTGCAATTTTCAATTAAATATCTCTATTGCGACGTCACATCAAAAAACTAATCTCAGCACTACTGGTTTAATAACTTATGTGTACTTATATTTATGATCGTTGCTGCTTGCTTATGCGCGACTGACGCGCATCACTTCACAAATAAAAATATTTCATTAACGATAATATTTGTAAAAAAAAGGTAGTTGTTGACATTGAATGGGCGCCTTTGGCTTTCAAAGTAAAAAGTGTTGAATAATTTCGGCGGGCTGGTTAGAACCACGATAGCTCAATTGGAAGAGCACCTGACCCGGAATGTCAGAAGGGTGCAGGTTCAAATCCTGCTCGTGGAAATTTTTTCAACATTTGTGTTTTTGTAATTTGTTCGCAACAAAATTTGCGTTAAAAAATATATGAGAACATTTTATGATAATATTTGTCTTTATAATAACACAGACATGTTCTAGATGGGATACACTTTAAATCTTTTCATTTTGACCACACCATTTTGTGACACGTTGTATATTGTGCCAATGCTGGGTAAAAGTTTCGATCATTGCAATAAAGTCATAGCTACAATTAATGGATATTGGCTTAATCCCCACGCTTGCCAAATGCGAGTTGGTTATCAGTATGCATTTGCATATTTGCATATGCATTTGCATATTTAAGCCATCCTCAGCGGTAATACATAAGATCTAGTTATGATGCATATTATTGATACATTTACAATACTTTTCGAGCGCAGCGCACTCAGCAACCAACGCGTCTTTGGTTTTGGTACGTACGATAATAAAATGACAAAAGATCCTATTATAAATATATATACGAGTAAATATATAAAGACCTATCGTTTATCAATAGATAATTTACTAATTGTATGCTGATTTTGAAATAAAAAAATTAAAATTCCTTTTTTCTTATTTTGGATTCCTAAAACTTATCATTTAATTTTGCATATTTTACGTATTTTCACGCATATTTCAAGCATATTTCATGCATAATTGCATGCATATAACAAGCTTTTTGTGTTGCATATAATCCGGCCCCTATATCACAAACCTAAGCAAAGCATTGAAAAATCCGGAAAACGCTATGCCATACGTTATACGCAAACTAACTGTTACTTAACCTGTGATTTAATCTGGTTACTCCGGATATCAAGTCCGGAGAGCACGTGGCCGAGAGGCCGAGGAGGACAACATATAACATTATGTTATTGATTCTCCAGCTCATTCTACGTCCCCACTGCTGGAGCACGAGCCTTCCCTATGAATAATAAGGAGAACTGGCTATAAACCACCACGCGAACCCAGTGCAGATTGGTGGTTGTTAACGACTGCTAATGCAGCCGGGACCAACGGCTTAACGTGCCTTCCGAAGCACGGAGGAGCTCGAGATGATAAATTTTAGGTCACCCATCCGATGACCGGTCTTTGCGAAAGTTGCTTAACCTCAGCACTCGCAGACCGGGCGCGTTAACCACTGCGTCATCGAGCTCCTCATTCACGCAATCACATAAAAATTCATAAAAGCTGATTAATATCAGCCTACGGAAAAGTGTAACGCAGGCTGATGTTCCCGGAGGCTGATTGACAAGTCTGAAAGGCAAGCACAAATTGGAAATATAAATCTTGCAGAGGAAATAAATCAATGGACAATGTAGTGTGACGGATTCTTTACATAACCACTAAATAAGGAGACCTCAGAAGGTAAGCTTTATACATACCGCGCGAGCAACTCACACGTAGACCTCGGACACGGATCTCGGAACAGCTCGGAACACTCCGAGCGCAGCTGTTGCGAGGTTCCGTGACCGTGAGTGTCTATGTGTGCGTTGATCGACCGCGTTTGTATAAAGCTTACCTTTTTTTTGTATATTTACGGGTAAGCACAGTGCCTTGATCCCACCTGATGTTAAGTGATGATAAGGCCAATTGGTGGAAGCGCACTTCACCCGGGATCCTCAACTAGTGAGGCACTGGCTATCTTATCTCTAGCTGCCGGAACACAACAATGCTACAAACATTGATGTTATGGCGACATATTTAGATATAAAGCTAGCCAGTCTGACAAACAAGTCCTACCACCAACCAAACTGAGTACACAAAGATTTACCCCCCGCTGGGAATCGAACCCGGGACCTATGGGTCTAAACCTGTGGTCTTAACCATTAGACCACAGAGGCGGTTCTGCAGTCTCTTTATTTTGGAACAAAACTACGTTCAAAGCTTACCTTATAACTATTGCTCTTTTTACAACCCAGTTATATTGCTAGGTGTTTACTTAAATTGCATGTGATCGTCATTCACTCGCAGTCAACGCAGTAGAGATGGGGGGAGGATGGTTTTGATGGTTTCCGGTGTCAAACAACAATTACTTGGGAAAATCGGAATCGCGAAGATGGGTTTAAACTGTCGCGTATCTGGAATCCAGTGATTACCTTATGTAAGTATTAAAAATGCTAAAATATTGGAAATTTTTAAAAATAAATTAAAGAATTTCTTGGCTGAAAAAGCATACTACTCAATTAATGAATTCATAAATGACAAATTTGCACGATAATGTTTGGATATTTATATAAATTATTCTTGTAAAGCTGACATTCTAACTCAATTTTAATTATTTTATTTTATTTTAATTTTGTTTGATTTTATCTTGTTTGGAAATCGATTGTTTTTATTACCTAAGTATCTTAATGTTTTTATTATGTTAATTGGTTTTATTTATAATCTGAATCTCAAATAATTATGTTTTATTAAACTACATTAAACTATATTTTATTAATTATATTTTTGCACACCATTGCAATGGTTAAATATGGCGCTCTAACATTTATAAGGCCTACATTTTGTACCCATATTTTGCAAATAAAGTAATTTGATTTGATTTGATTTGATTTGATAAAGACAGCAAAAAGAACAAAAGTGCCGTTTCGCGATCTGATACGGTCAGTGTAGTGTGTTGAGAACAAGTTCGAGTGAATAGTGACTTAGGAAACAGTGGTACGAGTATCGAGCGCAAAAAACGACTAAGGAAGAGGGTAGATCGTTTTGTCTGCTCATAATCACCCACCCGCAATAACTTCAGTACATCCGTGATCATGGCGCATGCAACTGTGCCGAAATAACGGATACTCAAACACAACAAAAAACATGATAATAATCCCGTTAATAATATTTATTCTAATGTAAGTGACCATGATAGTTTAAAAAGTTATACTTGTGAAAAGTGTTGAAAAGTTTTTGTTATTTGTTCGCAACAAAATTTGTGTAAAATTACAAATATAATATAACCCATATGTTCTGTGTTTGTGTGTGATAATATGTGTTTTAAATATTTATATAAAATACAGTGAAAAAATTAAACGCCCTCCAGACCCAGCTAGGAATCGAACCTGGGTCTTTCGCAATCCGGGCGGCTGCACTGACCATTATGCTACCGGGAAGGAATAAGCGCTGAAATTTGTCACTGCTTTTTGATTTTTTGAAATGCTTTAGAGCGACATTAGTGCCATCTATCCAAACGTATTTGCAACCGATGGACATGCAGATTCATCTTTGCAGATGAATACCACAAATTGATAATAAAACGCTATAGTAAATTTTTACTTTCATATTTTTAAGTGTTAATTGGTACACTTAAGCTGAATTAAATATTTATATAAAATACAGTGAAAAAATTAAACGCCCACCCGACCCAGCCAAGAATCGAACATGGGTCTTCCGCAATCCGGGCGGCTGCACTGACCATTATGCTACCGGGAATTAAATATTTAATTCAGCTTAAGTGTAGCAATTAACACTTAAGGGGGTGCAGCGCGGACGCAAAACTGCGAGTTTCAAGTTTCTTTATGATAGCGAGCGCGCGGCGCGTGGCAGTGGTGTGACAACGGCGCACGACAAGAATACGCACGCACACTAATATCTGTGCAGAGTAGGCTGGTGATTTAATTAGAGCAATGTTTACTTTCGTAAAATCATAGGCGTTTGGGTAAAAAATAAGAAAAGTCTTAATATTTTCATATTCATGTATTATTATTAAAAAATAAGACAACAGTGACCTGCGGAATATCAATACAAACATTTTGATGTCGGATTATTGTTTCATTTGTGCTATATATACAAAGTTTCTGAAGAAATAAGTTTTTAGATATCATTATTTTACGTATTTTTTATGCAGTTTCTGGGTATTTGTTTCAAATTCCAAGACAACCATGACCTTGTGAAAGGATCAAGCTAACCTATACTAGTCCTTTTAATGTATAAGACCTATTCAGCGCCTAGCACCAGTGACTTAAATACAATATAAGAGTAAAAAAGTAAAAATATGTGTTTTGTTTTCCAATTTTCGGAATTGCCAATGAATTTCGATAAAACACCTGCCCGTGCAGCTAGCTCAAAGTGCAATGGAAAAACCTATTTTTTGCGTAAAGGCTACTCCATTAGCTGTAGCCAAGGTCATGGCTAAAGTATGATTGGAGGCAATAAAAACCGGTGAATGTCTGCTATACCGACACTGTGACGGAGAAGTAATTGATTGCAACCGATGTTCTGGTTAAACGATGTCAACTGTGTTTCGAATTTGCAACATCCTTAATAAAGATACGTTAGCTGGCGTAATTTCCTATAACGTTCTCGTTTGTGAATGCAAATAGCAATTTGTTAACCTTTCTTTTCAACTGTAGGAAGGTGACGAAATTTTTGGGAAGGTACAAAACCGGTCTCAGAACAATGCCTTGGACAACTCCACTAGGTTAATTTAAACATAGCCTTAATGTTTTATGAGTAAATTAACCTATGTTTTGTTTTATATGTAAATTTATGTTTTGGAAGACCTGATTCTAGTTTTTGTCTGCTGATGAAATATGAAAATAGGAGGAAAAGAATTTAAAAACCTTGAATTTGTTGTTTTATGTTTGTATTATAAGTAGCAACTATCAAAACCGTCTTTCCTTCTCTCTTGTCACGATGCGTGGAAGATATACCACTAGTTACACATGGCCTAAATATTAGAAGGAAAATTGTTTGCAAAAAATTATATTAAATGCTTAACACATCTATGTCGACTTGTTGAGCTCTTTGGCTCAGCAGCTTGCGCATACATATTGCGATCTTGATAATTGAGCAACTTTTGCAATGCCGGGTCATTGGATGAGTGACCAAAAAGTATCACGATTTTAAAAAAATAAATTTTTTTACAGTACTTGCATAGAGACGTGTTAATATATTAAGAAATTGTGACAATGTTGAGAGCTAAGCAAAATATAACAAGCTCCAACCAACCGTCACAGCACAACATTTTTTAATACCAAACAAAAATCATGAAAAAACCACAGTATGCAAAGAACGAACGAAAAACAAAAACGTTTAAAGCAAATTAAACCTTAAGAACAAAGGTTCCGCCCGATGCGTCTCGGACTCTTGGTTCCTACAAATTGTCTGTGAATGATTTATTTGACAAAGGTCGAACGTTAATCGTGAAAATTAAAAAAAATATAAAGATGGCAAGTCACCGTCGTCGCCGGTCAATTCAGACGAGGCTACGCACAACTGAACGCTGAATTATAAATATCCTTGAGAAATACTACCTACTTACTACTAACAGATGATCTTTGACTCTGTTGTCGATTCGACAAATTGTCATCATCATTAGTCTTTAAAAATACCTCTAATTTGGTAATCCATCCCGTGATTCGACATTGCTTAAGTTGCTTTACAAGATAGATAACTACTAAGCTTCATAGGTCATTTAATTTAGCCGTGGGACCTCTGATGACTATAATTTCACGTACACAGCCTTATCTAACATAATATCGTTAAACCATAAATCAATAAAAAATATCGATTACACACGAACTAGAAACGAGTGTAGTTACGTAATGTAACGGGATCATTTCGCTTTGCCAAAAACAAATCGTGCAATCACCTTCGCTGTGATTACTCTAAATCCTGTTTACGGCTTTATTGGCGGCAAGTCATCAACCCAGTCAGGGTTACCACTCCTTAAAACACAGAACATAAACACCATTGATAAACACCAACGTCCATAAAACGCGTCATGTTGTGAAAGTTGGACGGTTGAACGAAATAAGAGTTTAGGCTTAGTATATTTCGTTCAATTCGTGCGATTGTTTTTGGCGTTTAACGAAAACGAAATTTTGTATAGCAAAATTTTGATTTTACTTGTTTATTTATCACCAGGAGCCGCGTGCTGCTTGAATCAAATCAAATCAAGTTTAGTTTTCTTAACGTCATTTAATGTCAAAGGGCTAGGCGTAGGCAGGCAGGCACCTAGGGAGTAACTGTTATTTGTATGTTTTTTTATACATTCGACCACGTTAACAAAAACGAAATTTTGTACAGCAAAATTGGGACAGTGTCGTGGCTATAGCCCGACCACCTTTATCATGAGCTATTGTTCAGGTCTGAGACCAGCAGTAGTAAAAAGTCCTGATAAAGATAACAAAACAAAAATAAATGGCAATCCATGAAACTTCTTTAATACTTACAACACTGAGAATTGCACTTTAAAAAGAAAACCGATTCAAAACTTAAACCCACGAAAGAAAAAAATTACGACAGCCCTGCAACCCGTTAAACTTGCATCACCACCACAAACATACATTTGCAGGTGCAGGCAACACTAAGATCAAATCCGCCTTCGCCAATCCGACCAGCCAGACCAGACTGTCAACTTTGACAGATCCAAACAAACATGGCGGCCGTTTTTACTGGCGTCACCTGTCAATGGGACCGTTAGACGCAGGTTGACATAACTAGCATTTAAGTCATCGATCGCTTAAGTAAAAAATCGATTTGAATATATAACTAAATTGTGTGGCACGTGTAGTTTTAACAGGTTTACTGTCCAAGAAATTTGTAATGCACGGGTAAGCACTTGACCTTTATCTCACGATAAGTGATGATAAGACCGAAGGTGGACACTTCACCCAGAATCCTTTGCTATTGAGGAACTAGCTATCTTATCTTTTAGTAGGAACACAATAATGCAACTAAAGATAAGCATAGAATGTATGAAGAAGGGTTATAAGAAGAGCAAATTAATGTCCTCAATTAGGTGATGGCAAACGTGAAAATCATTCACTTTATTTTTTATATTTGGTATTTTCAATATGTTCTCTCCTATGGACAAAAACAAAATAACACGCTGGAAAAATTTACTGTAAGTACACCTAAATTTTACCATATAATTGCAATAAATACCTTGTAATATTGAAAACAATAGTAAAAACATTAATCATAAAATTGAATCTAATAAACAATTTCTTATATTTTACTAGCTGTGCCCTGCGGTTTCACCCGCGTTAATTAGCGACTGTTCCACTATTATTAGTCTTAGCGTGATGTAATATAGCCTATAGCCTTCCTCAATAAATGGACTATACGATTAAGACGAAGACTATAAGATTTTTTCAATTCGAACCAGTAGTTCCTGAGATTAGCGCGTTCAAACAAACAAACAAACAAACAAACAAACAAACAAACTCTTCAGCTTTATAATATTAGTATTAGTATAGATGTATAAATGGCGTCATCCTCTCTTCTAAATTGCTGTGCCCAAATGGGTCCAAAATTGTGTCAATAATTTTAATACATTAACAACTATGTAACATTTTGGATGCAAATAAATTGAAATTGAAATTGAAATTGAAATTTAATTTCACTGCATCTAGTACCCTTAAAAAGAAACAGAAATGCAAAACAATTCAGTTTAGGGACAGAAATAGGTCATCAAAATAAGAGTTTCGAAATTTCTGTGCTCTGCAATTTGTCGTGGATGGGTGCCTGGGAATGTGTATGGGAGCAATGTATGATTGGTACGTTGTCACCATGCCCCAAATGGTCGGTTTTGTTCGAACGAAGCAAGGCGTGAAGGTAATGTCTCGATGGGGCGTCAATTACCCTGGTGGAAATAATTATGCATAACATAAAACTTCCTAGTGATTATGTATAACATTCTGTGGGAACTTCTAAGTTTTGGACAAAACACTGATATTAAGTCCTCGCGCGCCATATGTACGCACGGTCGTACACAAGGTGGCCCGCTAATTATACCTATAGCGCGGGACGGGTTAAACGTTGAAAGATCAGTAGTAAGTAAGTTAGAACAAAAAACAAACTTCTCGAATACGAATCGGAAAGATTGTCTGTCTGATAAGGCTAAAGATGGAAGGGCAGTTCAACCGGATTCCTCGATCACAACTAGGAATGTCATGTCTAACTGTTGAAAATGCAACAATGCTACTGATATTGTTGTTATAGCGACAGCGATATTGGATAGTGGTAGGTAGGCAGATTTAACAAGAATAAGAACAAGCACTACCACCAAAGAGCAAAATATGTATCCCAGGGGGAAATCTTACCCACTTGGTGCTTGCCATTTGTGATCCCGAGCCATCCCCTTGGCAGAGAAGAAATAGGTTTATAGTAGCCTCTCCTCCCTTCGTTAAGCTTTTCGAACGAAGGAAGAGAGTAGAGTCCCACAACTCCCACATAGCCCAGAGTCGCCCCTAGTCCTGGTGTATGCGTAAAGTATTTGACGACCTTCTCGACAAACTTTTCGATATTGTGTCGGGTCTGGGTGGTTGTGGTACCGTTATTGTTTCTGATTTCCATAAAACGAGTGGGAGTTACCTTGGGATCAGAACAATGTGTGTGATGTTGTCTAAAGTATTTTACCAAGTTAAAAAGCAGGGGAAATCTTAGCCGAGACCTGAGTCTGAGCTGAGACCCTGACAACAGACGCATTAACTAACTTTGACGCTAGTTCGATACCATTGCTAGTTTTTCATATCTGTTACAAAGAAACCAATTAATTGTGTAACATAGGACGTTTCGTGAATTCCATTGCATTATTATACTTAATAACGACATAACGACAACGACACAGCCATGCGGGCTCTCAAGTTAAATGCATTGTTAATATTATAGTAAGACTCCACTGTGTTTCTGCCTTCCTATTAACCATTTAGTTATTGCACTCAAAGGTTAACCCCTTATTCAAAAGGATGAAATGAAACCTTAATGTTAAACAAATTAAGAACAAAATTTATGATGGCTTATTTCAGACACATATTCATCATCATCATCAGCTCATTTTATGTCCCCACTGCTGGGGCACGAGCCTTCCCTATGGATGGATAGGGAGAACGGGCCGTAAACCACCACGCGGGCCCAATGCGGATTGGTGGTGGTGGTGAAGTAAAATTTTTTCAAAATTTTACTTCACCACTTTGACAAATTACAGCTTTCTAGTACTAAGAGTATATGAGCTAGGATGGGGACGGACAGTACACTAAATTTGTACGTGACTAGCTTCGAAAATGATTTATTCAATGTAACCGAGGTAATATGATGATTTGATTAATATAAATGAACCATTACATAAAGAAAAGTAAAGTAAATAAGCTCATAACTGTTCCACTGCTGGGCAAAGGCCTCCATCATTGAAATCAAGTCATCATTTGATAGGTAATTTTAATACATTACTATTTAAATATTATTAACGGGATTATTACCATGTTTTTTATTGTGTTTGAGTATAAGATATAAAAGACAGCTTTCCCCTAGAAAAGCCTGGTGTGTATAAGATCGATTGCAGCTGCGGTAGCTCCTACATTGGCCAAACAAAACGTACAGTAGCCTGCCGAATTAAGGAGCATATCAAAGCTGTAAAGAATAACGATACGCAAAAATCGGCCATTGCTGAACATTTGATCCAATCGGGTCTTAATGACTGGATTGAGTTTTATAACCCCCAGATAATTTCGACAGAACGCCACTACATACGTAGATTGGTTAGAGAAGCGATTGAAATTACAAAAATACATAAATTTCAATCGCGAAGATGGGTTTAACTGTCGCATATCTGGAATCCAGTGATAAGCTAAGCTTATGCTTAAGAAGCTTTCTGTACATAAGTACAGACCGCAAAAATAACAAAAGTGCCGTTTCACGATCTGATACGGTCAGTGTAAGTGTGTCGAGAACAAGTTCGAGTGAATAGTGACTTAGGAGACAGTAGTACGAGTATATACCAAGCGCAAAAAACGACTAAGGAAGAGGACACATCGTTTTGTCTGCTCATAATCACCCACCCGCAATAACTTCAGTACATCCGTGATCATGGCGCATGCAACTGTACCGAAATATCGGATACTCAAACTAGCGAAAGAAAGCTAATTGTGATAACAAGACTTTTCTAAACACAATTTTGGAAATAACTTTAATATTATATAAGTTACATTAACTACATTAAGCATTTAGCATGCATCATATAACTTAACCGGTAAGAATGAAGATAATTAATTTTCCAAAGCATGACCATCCACAACATAATTATATTATAAACTCTAGAATCAACTTTAAATAAACATATGTTAATTATAAAGTTAATATAGTGCCCGTAATTGTTTTAAGATAGTTCAATGTCACGGATATCGACATAGTAATAAACTTTATAGATTGTGTAATAGACAGTTAATGATAAGACTATCATTGCGTTCAATGTAGCGAAACTATCATAAAACTAAGCCGGTTAGGAGGACCTTACGTTATTGGTAGTTAAAGTTATTGATACTAAGAAAACATACTATATAAGGTCACTTTTTACCAACTGCAAATATTTTGACAAAACATTTAATTATATCGGAGAAATAAGGCACTATCATTAAAAAAAATAGGCTAGTTTTTTTTTATATTTCCTGACACAAAAATTGTAATATTTTTAAGAGCGGCCTCTCTGTCGGTTTTTTGAATGAAACTAGGGGCACGTGTAAGCGGTGAAGGCATTGCGGCCTCTCTGTTTCAGCTCCTTCGAATTGAAACTACCGAAAATACTTTATTTTTCTTTTTAATCGAAATGTCTTTTGGCGTTTTTCTTGAAAACTAGCGTATTAAAATTTAAGGCTTTTTCATAAAAATAGTTTATATGTGTTGTTGAATTTATCCTCAAAATATTTGAAGTTGATAAAATGTGACCTTATATAAGTAACAAAATGTGTGATTTGTTTCATAATTGGCTCAGCAAATGACTTCACTTCACCTGATGTTAAGTCGAAGAGTCTGGACGTGAAGACAACTGGTGCAGCGTGGAAACAACGCAGCATCAGTCACCCTCACCCTGCCGGCTCACAAGGTGCTTCTTCATGTCTCGTTTGAAGGACACCATGTCATCATCATCGATTTAGGCAAATAATGATAATCCTATTATAATATCGATCGTCTGAGTTCACAAATACAACCACATAATGGTATTTTTTAAAGGAAAGCTATTTAAAAATCTTAATGTTGTTTAATTTGTAGTTAAATAAAAGCGAATATTTGGAATAAACTGAATGATACAGAAGGTACAGTCAGGAACATTATCATGTGACACTTTCGACTAGTTTTGACTCTTATTCCATTGTATTAATACGTCGTCTGCTTTAAATACAGACACAATAGAAATTTAATTGTTTGTAGGACGGATCTGGCTCTAAGCAGAAAGGTTAGGAGTACAGTTGTCACTAAAAATGTTAAAATTTTGTAATAACCTAGTATATGGACTAAGTCATTTATATAGATCTAGCAAGACCTCTTGTTCCGATCCAAAGTTACTTCCAACATTGGCATAACATACTAACACACGCATACAACATTCATATAGTAGGTGCTATCAATTTCACAAAACAAGCCATCACAATTCCAAATAATATCAACCAATGAGAGCTGTGAGCTATTCAACGCCTTGTTAATGCGTTTACTTACACCAAACTTAAAGTTAATGTTTATCTTAAATGCTAATTATCAGCCGTAACCGTTGCACTTAATGATCAGAAACGGCTGTTTGCGCGATAAAATACAGATGTAGCTGTTACTTAATGATATTATTAATGATCATGACTCGCAGACGACACTAATAAGAATGGTTGATTTGTGCGAATGACCCACTGCGCTACCATCTTACAGTATCTGAAATCCTTGCTTTTCAGATGCTTTTTTCAGCTTTACCGGTTAATAGAATTGAAAAATAACCTTTATAATGATTACTACATGGAGTATGGACCCTATCGACATGAAGTCTATTTTCATGCTGGAATCAATTGCACTTGGAATAATAAAGACAAGCAAATTGGACCATCTTATACAATCCATAAAATAAAAAAGTTATCATAAGTAGAATCAACAACATTCGTTTTATAATAATGAATATGCATTTCCATAAATTTTATAATTGCTAATATAAAAAGGAAAAAAAAAGGTTGCAAGATCTTGCCGAATAATTCAAATCCGTTTTGCATTTGATTAGTTTTTAGAATACTTGAAAGAATTTGGTACAGTCGACCGTAAATCTAACCTCTGACGGATCCTCATTCACTAGTAAAATTCAAAAATCATGCAAATCTACCAGCTAATACTTAAGCAAATACAAAAACTACACCATGACGATCGTAACTTGTTGCTGTCAACCTAACGAGGTTACCGAGGCTCCGGCGCGATGATGGGTCAGGGTGAAGTCCTTTCTCCAAGAACAGGTACCGAGATTATCGTTATAAGTATTACGAGTATAACTGTGCATTTACATATTAACAATAATGCGTATGGAGTATACAACCTGGGGGCTTATTGTCTAATTTCAGCCTCTATCACGATACTTTTCAAAGGTATTTAATCGCAATTGCAACCACTGACACTTATGAATTAGTTCGAAGTTCTTGAATAGCTTTCAAATGTCAAATTGAAAGGTACGATTAGTAATAGGTCCATACCTATGAAATTGTATGAAGTTTTGTATGAAGATATTTTATAAAATTATATTTTTCGTAACGTTTTTTTAATTTTAATAGCATCTATTTATGTTAACACTATAAAAAATGTAGAGTAGTGTGTTTGTTTCACTAGCTAAATATAGCAGACATTAAAAAGAAATAAAATGAAGTCCTTTCAAAGCTACAATGAAACAAAAGGTCAATTCCGCGAACAAAAAACGAGTCAATTTAAAAAAAAATTGGGCGATAAAGACACAAAATGAATAATCATTGTTATTACTGAAGCCTAAGTAACATAGTCCTAATTAAAGGTAAGGTAATTTCATAGGTAAGGACCCAATATTAGAATATGACAATAAGCCCCATGGAGGTTTAATTACACAACGCAGTTGATGTTACGAATTGTGTTGCTTATTTTGTAGAGTCGACAGTACAACTATCATCACATCTTCAATATCAAGCAGATTTAAATTAATCATGAACTCGCTTATATGAGAAAACTTAAATATAATACAAAATGATTTATTATTATTAAAAGAACAATGAACCTAAAACTAAAAACCTTAAATAATATAATACAATAACTAAAATAAATTATTAAAAGGAGTCCCTTTAGGCAAGGTACCGAAGATACTGGCAGCGTTCCCCCTTTGAATTGCTAGACTAATTCTTTGTCCGAGGTAGCTGCCAGCTCTTCGGAGATTTTATAGGACTGGTATAAAATCTGCTTGATATTATTATATTAATAGGCCCACTAGGGCAAAGCTAATGGGTTACTAGCCCATCTCCACGTAAGCCTAATGTCATATGAGAGATTATTATGTAATGGACGGAAAGCGTGCAACAATATTTCTAGACGTTAGACCTAAAGTTCATTTAAAATAGAATATTTTGAAAATCATCATCATCATCATCATCATCATCATCTCAACCAATAGACGTCCACTACTGGACAAAGGCCTCCCTCAGGATTGAGGGGAATTTGCCATAATCGCCACGCTTGGCAGGCGGGTTGGCGATCGCAGTATGGTTAGAATTATCACAAAGAGACGCTGCTGCCCATCCTCTGAAATGGTCCCTAAGTCGCCTTCTACGACACCCACGGGAAGAGATGGGGTGGTGCAATTCTTTATCCCCGGCACCACACGGGGATTTTGAAAATATTCGGCAATAAATGTCGTTCTATTTTCTACGAGGTGATGTTACTTTTGATTTTAAGTCAGATTGGATATCCTGTGATCACGTTTCAATGTTATATTCATTTTTATACAACTTACAGGTGTACAAATCTTCTCCGTGCTTGAATATGATTCGTCATTCCAAAAGTAATATTCTGGGAGCTGGGAGGATATACAGAATAAAGGAAACGTACGCTGGTGTCATTAATTAATATGCCGATGTTGGTAGAAAGTTAAAATATGAATACACAGACTGTTCCGGTCGTCAGATGCTATTGTTGAAATATACCAACAGCATACTTCCTATTATCAACTTCATTTATAAATGTTGTGCATGACCTTTTTTTTTAAGCACAGACTATTTATAAGTAAGTGATGGTTAAAGTGAGTGTCTGTCTGACATCTGTCAATATGCCATCTATACTAATATTATGAAGAGGAAACCTTTGTATTTTTGTATGTATGTATGTATGTATGTATGTATGTAACGAATAAACTCAAAAACTACTGGACCAATTTAAAAAAATCTTTCACCATTAGAATGCTACATTAGCGCTGAGTAACATAGGCTATATTAAAAAAATATTAAATAAAATATTAAAAACGACAATTTAATTTTCTAATACAAAATTATTTGTTTGTTTTGTTGTCATGGAAACCATTGATATATATTTAACTCAATGATGGAAACTGTGAAAGCGGTACGAAGTCCGCCGGGTCAGCTACTTTGTTATTAATAAATCTCAATTTCAATTTCAATCTCAACTAGAAACTAGAACCGAAGCCTATCAAGACTCGTCCCAATTGAAAGTTATTCTGTCATTGACATAATAAATAACATTTCCATGTTATGTTAATATCAAATGCCGAAGGTATGGCAAAAGGTGGTAGTAGGTCCAGACCAGTCCAGAGGCTCCGTATTATACATTTATTTATTTTTTATTTTATTTTATTTATTAGACAAACAGCGTTTTACAGTTAAATAGTACAGTGTCCCACAAAACTATTTACACAGTTTGTCTGTGGGATCACGAGTCTCTATAAAAGGTATCCTTCCGTTACTACTACTATTTACGACTGTGTTATCGCGAGATAATTTAAATGAGTATCTATATAATTAAAAACATATTTTATAATAAGCACATAGGCGATATTTAAGAAATGCCGAACTGATAAAGAATAAATGGTAAGTCAAAATGGTTCGATATAACTTGTCTTCTATATCTGCTACAATCGCGGTAGTTCCGATAAGATACAAGCAAGTACGGAAACAAAAATTGAATGTTAGTTTTGTCATACAGAAATCGAATGACGCCTACATCAAGATTTGACAAGTTCTATCCCCATTTTTGGTAACTGAAGTGTCTTACATTACATGTCTTATAGTTGTTAATCGTGCTTCGGAAGGCACGTTAAGCCGTTGGTCCCGGCTGCATTAGGAGTCGTTAACAACCACCAATCAACCAACCAACCAACCGCACTGGGCCCGCGTGGTAGTTTGTGGCCCGTTCTCCCTATTCATCCATCCCTAGGCTCGTGCCCCAGCAGTGATGACATAAAATGAGCTGATGATGATGAGTTGTTAATCTCAGTTGCTTCAATTTCGTGAAATAGCTAAAATATATAATATCCGAGTTAAAGAGTTAAACTTGGAACGCTAACATTTTAACCCGAAGGATCAATAATGATAGATACAAGAGCTAAAGGGAGTCCCTATGTCGCCCTGACCTATTTACGGTCACGTGCATCCTGCGATCCCTACTAGGTCCAATCTTATGTACAATAATACATAGGGTTGCCTTATGACTACTAAAAAACTAAAAATGAAGAATAAAAAACTTTTTCTTTTAATATTTCTGTATTGTTATAACCTTAGGAGTAGTATTTAAATTATTGTGTTTTATGTTTGCAATACCCTAACAGGGTCATGTACTTTACCTACCTTATCTCTATTAAAGATCTGATATATTTTGTACATGTAGCAATTAAATAAATAAATAAAGAAATAAACTTGAAGCTTGTAACAACTGTCCCCGCAATAAGCATACTATTGACATTATTAAAATTCACATCTTACTTTCGTAGTAACATAACTTTACATAACGTAAAAGTGTATCTACGTTGTCTGATGAATAGATGGCAATGGCAAGCTTTTAACAAAACTGATAGACAATTGACTGTTACAAATTCACCTGTCATGTAACTAGAAGGTCAAAATTCATCAACGTTAAACAGAAGCGGGCCGAAAGTGTGCCCTGGGTGACCCCAAACATATGTTTCACATTTATACAGCTACTGTATCAAGACAGGTGCCCTGATTTCTTGTTATGTTGTTTTCAACCTTATTCCAAATAGACTTTAAAGCTGTATTACATTAAAAGTGATTTTGATTACGATCAGCAGTGCGGACCTGCAGGTCAAGGTTCAATCAGAGGCCGTAATGACGTTTCATCTGTAACAGATCTTTCTTTAACTAATCTGTGCGACGGTTTCTGTTCTCAAAAGCCGTAGTAAGGGTCAATGTCAGCATTGTTTCAGCATCAGTTACTAATCGCGAAATGTCCGAAGTACTTAGTGGAAGTGTCGTTGCGACACCGGTAAATATAAAAATAAGAATAAACGTATCACCAGTTAGACCGGTGTACTTTCCTGCATGTTTGTTCATGCGTCTCATAATTGTGAGCAACATATAATAAACTGGGTACAACCGGCAGTTTAACTTTATGTAATATTACTCGCGACTTCGTCCGCGTCTATTTCAGACTTCAAAAGTAACTCTTTTTTATAATAAAATTGCCTATGTTACCCGCAAGGAATGCAGCATTCTATCAGTGAAAGAATTTTTAGAATTTGATCAGTAGTTCCAGAGATTACCCTCCTCAAAAAACAAACAACCAAACAAAGTAACAAACTTTACCTCTTTATTAATCGTATAGATAATGTTAATAGCTCTTGAAAAGTGTTATTGATCCTATAAGCCGCTGTTGCAAAGTTGGAATTAAAAGGCGCTGGTTTCTGTAATGGGTCATATTTAATCATCCATCAATTGTAAATTTGACAGAAAAATTGAAAAGAAAGAAACAATTTAAGCAACTAAGTTTCCAATAGCTACTTTTAATCAACCTGTACGAATTGTTATTTTGAATTATACAAAAAAATTGGGAGAACAATACTTGCAGAAGTAGTTTTCAGTGAATACGAATATAGAATTCAAATATAAACAATACTTCCTATGAGTAATACAATTGAGTCATTTGACGTACAAGTACGCCCCCTAAACATAAACAATTTGATATTTATTGAACAAATAAAATTTCTACTTACTGAGTTTTTTTTTGTATTCAACTTAGTTGGCAAATGAGCAAATGAACAAATAATAGTAAATTTTTTTGAGAAGCTTATGACCTCCAACGACCTTTTCAGCGTCACCAGATTTTTGGGGCCGGCGAAAAACTCAAAGGGTTTCTCAGGCGTGTGATCAAAAACACCGTCTGAGGGTTTCTAAAGAAAGAAAGAAAGAAGACTTTCCTTACTAGATTCTTCGAGGGGTTCGGATCAAACCGGGAGCTGAACAAACCGAGGGGGCCTCTTAAGACTAAGACCTCGGCTCGGATTGACCAGGTAGTGAGCAAAAAGGTAATTGGCTACAGCAACCTAGACAAAACCATATTTTACAAGTGTTATTGTGTACATAAATCTGTACAGGAATATTAGTTTCCATTTCATAATTTCATTTCAGCTATGCATAGGTTTTAATTTTGCAGTTCATCCATGTTTGTTCTGAACCCGAGAGGCAGAGTACTGTTTTATTAGCATAGTCAATGAATCTGAATAATTAATATGCGTTGTCCTTAAAGGTGACTGGATAATACCAAAAACATTTTTATTTAGTTCTAAAGTAACTGTATCGTTCAATAAATGTTTCTAACAACTGGATATTGCCTATTCTGCGTTTTAGATTAATGATGACTTTACAAGGATTGGAGATCTAGCTTTTTGTTTTAAATGTTAACAGATTTTATGACTTAAATCCAATATATGGGCTTTATTTGTGTTCAATATTGAGTTTGTAACACTTTAAATATAGTATTCAAAAAGTTTTGCTTTTGAAAAATAACCAAAATTATAGTAAAGAAGGATAATTTTACCTTTAGCACAAACGTATTTTGATGGAGTGAGTAACATGTGGGTGGTGTTAATAAACAGTTAATTAAACTCGTTAGTTATCTATTAAACAGAGTCATTGAGTCATGGACGCGAAAACGAAGTTCGCTTCAGCACTCCACACTTTTGTGTACCGCGCCTTTTGTTTATTATTCAAATGAATCTTGTTCAAAGGAATAGAAAAATTTTAGCAGAGTCGTAAGGAAACCAAAATTATACAACCATTAAAATACGGTGGAATGTCTTAAACAAATTCGATACTCCGTTGCTGTCTGTCTCTGATAGTGCGCGCACATCACAAGGATTCGAGACAAAACAATAAACACAACAAGAGCGAAGCACATTCCATCGTCGCACGCAATAATCGCACTTATGTACATACGATAAGAACGACGGTGCCGACCAAAATGGTTGTAATGGTCACTTAACATCTTAACGAGTGCCGCTCATTGATAATATCAAAACTATTAATGTTACGCTTGCGTAACTATATCTATTGTCCACTATAACTAGCAGCAGGTGAACCACAGCGGGAGTTTTCGCATTTACATTAATACCTATGTCATTAAACCTTCTTGGAAGCGATAACAACAACGTCATCAAAACAAACAAAATCGAGCCGGGCATACCGAATCGTCCCAGCGAAACGAATGGACCATGCGGCCTGTAGCAATCCAATGGGGCAAACACAAAACTGGCACACACAACAGTCCAATTGAAACTGAATGGTCCACGATTATTTACTCACAACTACACGTGTCTGAAAGGCGCAAGTGAGATCGTGCGTCCGGTCGGTGCCGCGGTTCAAGTGACACTGACTGACGATGACGGCTGATAGGCCGCTGGAGCCGGCGCTTGCATATGGTTATCAGGTAGGCAACAGGTAAATGACTACAGAAAACAGTCCGCGAACATGACGCAACAGTCCTCTTTTCCTTGCTTTGACTTGGGGAATTATATGACTGGTTGCACTGGTTGCAGTCTTAAGGATAATCGCAGGTTGTCGTATTCGTGCCTTATAAATTAAGTAAGGATGCGGTATGTAGAAAGTGTACAAGGCTTTAAACGACCGTTATTAGGGTAAACAAGAGTTAAGTTGAACTAACAGTGACGTTATAAGAGATTTGGGTAATTGCAACAATTATCATCACCGACTTAATTATGAATCACTAACACATGTCCAGGAAAGACATAAATGTGGTCATACTTTAATCACTGCCGTTATTACATAAAAAGGGATCAATAGTAAGAGTATGTTGTGTACTAGTCATTTTACAAACAACACATGCAACTAGTATGCAGCTTTTAGCATGAGAATAAAAATATTGACTCGCTAAATCGGACGATTACTTAATTAATTAACATAATATGTACCGCTACATTTGACTGTCCATTTTATTCGTCGAGAAATACAAGCGTGGTGCAAACAACATCAAAATCTAAACCACCAGTCTTGAATGAACACAAATACTCCAGAAAATCTATTCAGACAACCATTTTAGAGATCACAGTAGTGTGACTACTACAAGCAGCCCGGATGAAATGTCCTTGAATGGTAATTTACTCTATTGCGAAAAAGGTTTCGCTCAATTAGAGCGATAGCCCACAATGTTGACGCAATGACACTATGACCATCACACATTGTTGCTCCCGAAACGTACGAAAATCTCCATTGATTTAATATTACATCATTGGTTGTATTTGCCCAACTAGCTGTCCCCGCATCTGGTGGGTTACTCTTGAAACACAATTGCAATAATCAATATCCAATCCCAAATTTAAAAAACTCAAAAGGCACTCTTAAAAGCGATAATAGCGCTACATTGGAATTAAATTGCGTGGAAATTTAGTGAACAAATTATTATCGAGATGGGGCGTTCCAAAATTGCGAAACTTATCCCAATATCGATACATATTAATCGCATTGGAATTGTATTGAGATTGAGTTTGCGTCAAGAGTAGCCTACCTGGACTCTGCTTCTGCTTAACATAAGGTAAAGGGGAGTCATTTGCCAAACTCTATAAAAAATGCCCTGGGCATCAAGTCTGCTAATAATTTAGTTTTTTTTTGTCGTTAGGATAGGATTGGACTATGAGAAAATCGTCAAAATCAAGCGGCCGACACACGATTGCGGACGTTTAAAATAGGAAAATCTTGGCGCTGATTAGAACCTGACAATACTGAAAAGTCCAAAAATGGTCAATGTATAGTGTAGTATAGTATAGTGAGGTGTATTTAAGCTGATTTTAACTGGCGCTACACTAGTTAACTAGTAAGAATCGAAGAAGTCGCTGAATTAGAGTTCCCGAATAAGAACACCAACAGATCTATATGCTATTCATTTTTAACCGAATTCGACATATTAGCGACACATTAATTTTCTATAGCCTTCACCCCTTTTATAAAGGTCATAATATAAATGTTTATTGCCAAGCATAACACTGACATTTCCATTTGCGTAATTTATGCAACATAAAATATAATCGGCAATGTTTTCACGTAAAACTTTTCGCTCATTTTACTCCAACACCTCGGTAGCCGATATCAGGAGGTCCTGTGTTTCATTCCATCCCAGGGGGCCGACCGCCTAACTCTCTCGCTTTCGATCGTTTTGAAGGCGAGGCGAGGAGGAGGCGTCATTTTGTCATTTCGAAAGCAATATGAAAGCCATATCGAAAGCTATAGGGTATAGCTTTCGATATTATTCGATATAATATTTCAAAATTATATTAGAAGGCGAGGCGAGGGCTACGCTTTCAAAGCGATTGAAAGCGAGAGAGTTAGGCGGTTGGGGGGCTGGTTGGACCAATTGTGTTTTAGATTTTTCGATGCACTGCCACGGTTTGTGATTACCACAAAAACCCATTTGGCAAGCGTGGTGATTAAACTAACTCCCATCAATTGTAGCGATGACTTGATTCAAATGCAATGCAAAATACAGGCTTTTGACTAGCAGTGGGACAATATTACACCTAGCTATATATATACTTTACTTTTGTCAATATGCTCTACTTATATGTAAGTATGTAAGTAAGTAACGAGCTATAGCTTTGAGCTACATAACCTTACTGTCATTGATCTTAACTGCTTCCTTAAGATAGGAGCTACAATAAAACTAACCAACCAATAGAGCATACTCCTATACCCAACATGGATCGCTCAAATATGTTTTTGCCCTTAATCCATACAAATGTTTATTAAGCTTTTTAGAATATGTGTTTATCGTTGCTTACTTAATGGACTCCTGTTTAGATAAAAACGAATGTAAACGATACCAAATCCAATACATACATACATATATAAATAACTATGCTTTTAAAACGCATTGAATGAGGGTTCGACAGTCATTGTTTCAATTGGCGGAATGAAGTGCGTGCGCGCACGGCACCACTTTTTAATGATCCTTCTGTTGTTTCGCAGAACTCCATCGTGGACCGTGTTGAAGAAGACACGCGAGAGATTGATAGGTGATATTTCTATTCCTAACCTATACTTGACGAGCCAAACATCTTAAACAATATTTACTAGAAAAAGAAAATTAATATAAAAAAATTAATATCATTTATTCCAGGCGATTTTTCATCCATATGAGTTAGTATATGGCTTTAAAATATTGTTAGTATCATTATTTCATATTTTTTTTGTTTTTATTGTGCTTAAAGTGAACATCACGAGAAAAGGTAAGTCCCCGTGATTATCACTCACAAAGGACCACCAGAGAGGTGATGTGAAGCGATCCTGTTAGGACTATTCCTCACTCTGCTGATCAGGGAGGTAGATTTTTTGTAATAGATGTACTGTAAAAACGCGGCAGACCCAACAACATCTTAAAAACATAACTATCAAGTAACAATTTTTTATGAAATAAGACACTTGGTACTTATTTACTCGGTGTTGTATTCAGTATCATTGTATTGTTGTGCAATTGCATTCAATACTTTATTATTGTTGCCTTGCAATACATTATGACCACAAGAAACAATAAAACAGGTTATATCCATTTCTTTATTGAACTCTTAAAACCTTAGTTTGACCTTTGCTTTTTATTTGCACCTTTGCAATTTTTATCAATAGACTACTATTTTAAGTTTTTGTCTTCTTTTTTGGAGAGAGTTTTATGATTGCCTCAAACGGCATTTTCAGCGCCACCGGACTTTTTGGGGGCGGTGAGAAACTTAAAAGAATCACCGTCAGAGGTTTCTAGAGGGAATGGCATCACTCACTAGTGCTTTTCCTGTCTGTTTGTGAACTATTAAGCTTGAAAGTGCAAAATGTTGTTAGAGTCAAGTGTCCCCCCCTCCTCTTTCAGCCAAATGGTTGATTTTGGATACGTGAAAAGATTCACGGTAGTTGTATTTATGATGAAGTTAAAAGGAAAACTATCTCAGCTTAGTAGGCTTTAAAAGTTTACGAGTAACAGTCGACCAACTTATAAAATGTACTTGGCGCAATACAAATTCCTCAATGGGAACTACTTAAATAATGTTTTCAGGTAAGTATGTGAAACCGGTAGTATCTACATTTAAGTATATGAGCCATTACCAGACACGCACTTGGCCTGTTTTTAATTATTAACTGCTATTTAGCGGCAGAGTGCCATCTATCCAACGGTTCTTGCAACAGATGCCTATGCAGATTCATATTTACAGATGAAATACCACAAATTTGATAACACAACGCTATAGTAAATTAAACTAATAAAAAAATGCTATTTAGCAGCAAAAAGCAGTTAATAATCAAAAAGCAGTGAAAAAAAATCAATGCTTACGTCGGCTACCAGCATCCCCGGTAGCATAATGGTCAGTGCAGCCGCCCGGATTGCGGAAGACCCAGGTTCGATTCCTGGCTGGGTCGGGTAGGCATTTAATTGTTTCACTGTATTTTATAGATATTTAATTAATTCGGATTTTTAATCAACTATCATTGATACTAAGAACTGTGAAAGTGATCCCCATCATGATGTCATTTACGACTTATCATAATTGTGATTGGGGTCATTGACATTATAAGAATGTGGTCTCATATTATGATGCCCGCTGTTATGATTACGCATGCTAATTATGAATACTCTTTAAAAGTACCACTGCCATAGCAAATTGGATAATGCAACTACAATATTGGTATACAATAAAAAAATTTAGCTTAACATTATTTTTAAAACATTGTCGATGAGTAGCTCGATGGCGCAATGGTTTACGTGCCTAGTCAATTGCTAATGTTAAGCGACTCTCGCAAAGGCCGGTCATCGGATGGGTAACCAAAAATGTTTCATGCCGAGCTCCTCCGTGCTTCGGAAGACACGTGAAGCCGCTGGTTCCAGCTGCATTAGCATGGGCACGAGTCTCCCTCATATATGGAATAGGGAGAATGGGCCATAAACCACCACGCGGGCCCAGTATAGACTGGTGGTTGTTAACGACTGCTAATGCAGCCGGGACAACAAGTTTACGTGCCCTTCGAAGCACGAAGGAGCTCGGCATGATACATTTTTGGTCACCCATCCGATGACCGGCCTTTGCGAAAGTTGCTTAACTTCAGCACTTGCAGACCGGGCGCGTTAACCACTGCACCATCGAGCTCCTTAAGTATTAACAATTATCTTTTAAACTCGTTATGGGGTAAAGGGGTAAAGGGGGTGCAGGACTTGGAAAAATTTCGAGCAGAGAAAATTTTGTAACTAATAATGGCGACGGGGACAACTACGTTAGGTTAGGTTAGTCTTGTGACCCACACGACAAGTGGAAGCTCGCGGAGCGAGCCGAAGCCACACTTGTTACAAGTCCAAACTCCCATACAAAAACATCGCAAATTTTTTTAAGTGTTGGCATCATACAAAATTATTGGAAAATTTTCTTTTTTTTCAACATTTTTTTACTTTTTTTGAAAGTTATTTATTCCGTCATTTTGTGAAAAAATAAATTGAGTGTGTTTTTGATGCACCCCTTTTGCGACACCCGGACCCGTTATGGTTCTAATCGTGCATATAAAGCTTATCGGTGAGATGACCAAATATGAGAAGAAAAAGAATAAATACTTTTATTGGCACACACTAAGTACTTACAACAAAAATTAAGATAGATATAAGTAACTCGCGTTTGGTCTCGACTAATAGAAAAAAATGGCATTGTAAACACTTACTCTGATTGGGACGATGACGTCGATGGTGACGATGATGGAGATGAGGATGATAATGGCGATGATGATGATGATGACGATTATGATAATCATAGCATTGATGATTAATTTTATATTATTCGCTGGGTACTATCATGACGGTCTCTTATTTTTATCGATGTTTGTAATTCCTGGGTACAACAATAATCTTTTAAGTACTCTAGTTAAGGTAGATATGGCCCAACTTTAAAATGAATTATGTAAAACAAATGGTGGTACATCTGTACTGAGTGTTTCATTTCAATTTGTAGTGTTCGCGTCAACTTCAAGGACAGTCACTCAGACTATAATTACTGTTAAGAGTTTTGGCATAAGGCATTTTTACCGAACAGCTTAAAGGTTTACGTTTTCAGATTTACACTACTTATGCTATTCTTATAGCGGGACGACCTTGATAGGTTCATAAAGGAATGACGTGATGTTGCAGGGGAGCGGAAGGTGTGGAAAAAGTGTGGGGAGGCCTTTGCCCAGGAGTGGGACAGCTATGGCTGATAACTTATATATTATTGATAACTTATACCTTGACTTGGCTCCCGAGGTTACCGCCATGTAGGAAGTGGATTCAACCATTATTGTACCGATCAATAGTCGTTTCGGCAAACGGTCTGATAGCGAAGAGCCTCGATCAACATCTAGAGAGGCTCTCGCTGAAAGGTTGGGTCAAGGGTCAGATGCAAAAGGCAGTACTCCTTGACACGGCACTTATTGTCAGGTTCCTCACTCTGTGGCCCTTCCCACCGGTAGCTTGGGCCCTGCCCCGCTGCTGGTGGTACTCTAGGATTAGGTTTTTATAATGTTTTATTGTTTTTATATTAAAATATTGTAAAAATCTAGTTTTAAGAAAGATAATAAATAAAGGAGATAATAGCGAAGTGTTGTGATTCCAACATGCCCTTGGGATTTTTCAATTTCAATTACAAGCTACTAATGAAAATTCGCGTGCTAAATCTGCAGAAATAACGAAGAGGCTAACCATGAACATTAGAAAAACTAAAATCAGTCAAGCGCGACATGTTATCTTGATACTTTAACACCAAGAACATTCATTTATCAGACACGTTCCATAAAGATGAATATTTATTATTGTATTCTTTTGTATCACTAAATAGGTATATACTGTTGATACCGGAGATCAAAGCTGAACGGATTGTAGCTTAGGTAACAGTTATATATTCCTAAAATTTGATAACATAACAACAGCTCAAACTATTAAAGTGTCTAAATCTGTGTACGGATTATTCCAAGGTCATCAGTTTGATAACTCAATTGCTTAAAAAATAATTGTTGCGAACATAGAGAACAAAATCGAAAATCAGATAACCATTGCACTTGCCTTTACACCTCTTCAACCTATTTTAAGGAGGTTCAATTTTCAATATCTCGCCGTAAATACTCCATAAATTGCACTACTTTCTGGGAACGGAATGACACATTAGTTTACTCAACTTCATGTATCTGTTGCCATCATGTTGCCATCCAAAATAAAGACACAACGCGCACCAAAACAAAACAAATGCACAGACGCACAGCAACGGTAAGGTTCTAGGAAAAACAAAACTCTTTTATCGCACAAAAAAGTTTCACATCTTAGACTGCACAGATTTAAAAGTAATGATACTGCTTGGTAGGATGACCTTCAACATAAACAAAACACTGGCCACTCGCGCGCGGCGTCAACGAATGCGCGGCAAATTTGACATACGGATGTCATCTGCCGCCATGTTTGTTTCCTGCGCTTTTTATGGGGTCGTGATTGTTTATAGCATAATTAATTCGCATTAAACTGCAGTTATTAGCGATTGTGGACGAGACGGTCGGCGGCGCGTACGCGCAGAAGCGCTCTAGCTCCTCGCATTCTAAAATAGAAAACCTAATTGGAATCGAGTCTCGCCAGACGGGCAGACGGTTAGGGTTGCTAAAATTACGGCTTCTATCCGTGAAGATTTACATCTGAACTCATCAACTGCAAGGTCTGCGCGTAAGCCCTAAAAATACAACGAGTTTTGGGCCGTTTGTGTTTTGTTTTGACGCCAAAATTATTGCAACTTTTTAATTATGCGTTACTCAATAGAACACAATTTATGATTAATTTAATTTATTTATTATTGATTTACAATCTACGCAGCTTACAGAGTATTTGACTAGTAGGCTGAAATTATTGATTACAAAGGGATGCAAACAAGCTGATTGCAAATCACCAACAAACAGAAATTCGTTAAAAACCGTAGCTTATCGTACTTAGCTTCTTAGGCGCCTTACGGTCATATTTGCAAAACTTTAGGGAAAGTAGGTACATAAGTACTATAACAACACGCATATTAAATATACAAACATCCATATAAAAAATTACTTAGATGATTTAGTCCTGTAATCCATCATCCATCAAGAGTTTAAATAATCTATATATTAATACGTGAAGCAAATACTTTGTACCCCTTTTTACGAAAATTGCGCGGACGGAGGAGTATGAAATTTCGTACACTTATAGTTTATATAGAGAAGGATTACAGAATGTTAATATTTTTTTTAATTTTGCATAAAAATACATTAAATCTATAAAACAAATATTACACACACTACCATGTATTTGACACGCACGCATAAAAAAGAGGAGCGGCCGAAATCTGTCAAAGCCAATCCAAACTCACATTCTATCTTTTCCAATTTTTCATTGCTTAGGATACAATCCGTGCAGCCTTAATAAAATTACGGTCGAATTTAGACCACTGGGCGACCACTAGTTCTAATAAATGCGGAATCTAAAGAATCTTGAGATTATTAATTTTGACCATATTTTTACGTCTGATTGATGTTTTAGCATATTGCAAAGGACAGTCTCATTCAAGTAGAATATTTTCTAAAACTACGGTTTTGGTGCAACCTGTGCTTTGGTGCGAGTAATACGAATGAATCATTTTAACCGATGTTAACTAGATTACTCGTTATTACGTCATCCCGACACTCACATAAACGTTCATTTTACCTAATATACTGGCTTGTATATACGTAGTAAGTACCTACAAGTGTCACTCTAGATCTCGTCTGGTACAAGAATTTCTGAATCTCAAGTTATTATTTTAACGATAAGCACATGATAAAATTCCATGGCAACATTTCATACTTGTCAGAAAACACTTTTGAATAGTTTGTTTAGCTTGTTATATTTTCATAGGTTTGTTTGTTTGTTTGTTAGCTGACCCGGCGGACTTCGTACCGCATTTCATTTTTTGTTCTTTTTTTTAAATATAGCCTATGTTACTCAGCGCTAATGTAGCATTCTAATGGTGAAAGAAGTTTTTAAATCTGTCCAGCAGTTTTTGAGTTTATTCGTTGCAAACATACATACATACAAACATACAAAGGTTTCCTCTTTATAATATTAGTATGGATTAATATAAAAAAAAATACATT
This sequence comes from Eudonia mercurella, assembly GCA_963082485.1. NCBI lineage: Eukaryota > Metazoa > Arthropoda > Insecta > Lepidoptera > Crambidae > Eudonia > Eudonia mercurella. Next base: position 1,710,730 of record OY720048.1, read on the forward strand.
TTTGTTTAATAATTACTGATTCACTTTTCCATCTGTTTACTTGCTTGTGTGGGTGTAAAAAAGGTAGTATACTTTTACCAGTATTAGCATACTAATACTACTTTGAGTACTTTGAGTTAAACGCCGTCATATTCTTTGTTTATAATGGAATGGCGAACTGTATAATTTACTATTTATAAAATACAGTGAAAAAATTAAATGCCTATTCAGTGCTTACGTCAACCTTCCCGGTTGCATAATGGTCAGTGCAGCCGCCCGGATTGCGGAAGACCCAGGTTTGATTCCTGGCTGGGTCGGGTAGGCATTTAATTTTTTCACTGTATTTTATAAATATTTAATTCGGCTTCAGTGCAGCAATTAGCACTTAAAAATAAAACGTAAAATGTATAATTTACTTTTGACAAATGAGTTCAGAAAGAAAATTTTCGATAAATACATTTGTTTCTTATTCAAAACAGATTGATTGACAAGCAAACGAAACACAAATAGGTCATATTAAGCCTTCATTCACTGAGCCATGTTTTTTTAATATTTTTACGGATAATCACAGTGATCCTCATCTCACCTGATGTTAAGTGATGATAAGGCCAATTGGTGGAAGCGCACTTCACCCGGAATCCTCAACTACTGAGGCACTGGCTATCTTATCTCTAGCTGCCGGAACACAACAATGCTACAAACATATGTTATGGTGACATATTTAGATAAGATGGTGGTAGCTAGCTAGGCGGACAAACAAGTCCTACCACCAACCAAACCGAGTACACAAATATGTATCCGCAGGGAATCGCACCCGGGACCTCTGGGTGTAAACTGGTGGTCTTAACCACTAGACCACAGAGGCGGTTGAGGCCATAGACCGTTTTGTCTCTAATCTGAACTCTGCTTGGATGTTACCCCTTACGCATACTTTTTTTTTTAAAGTGTTTGCTGATTCTTTGCGTCACCGGAACTACCGTACCTATACTGTTGTTTTAGTGAGAGGCAAATAAAGTTCTTTAATATTATTTACAAATAATTTTACGCAAATTTTGTCACGAACAAATTATAAATTGAAAAAAGACAAAGTGTTGAAAAAATTCCACGAGCGCGATTCGAACCGGCACCCAATGACATGCCGGGTCAGGTGCACTAGCAACTATGCTATCGTGCCTCAATCCAACTCGCCGAAATTAATCAACACTTCTACTTTTACTCTGTAAGCCAAAGGAGCCCTATTCAATGTCGACATGAATATCTTTTTTCAAGTTCTTTGTTATTATTAATCAAGAAGATACAAGAAAGGGTATCCGAACTCCTTGTTCAGTCTGAGTAACCTGAGTCGAGATCGCTCAAATGCTGATCTCGCCTGAGCACGTGTATTTGTGGAGCCGGTAAACAGAGCTGTTATTATCGAACACCGACACGTGCTATCTGCACGCAACACATTGTGTATTGTAAACAGACCCAATCGTTGTACTGGGTACCTGGCCTAGTACGAATTCTATTTGTCATTCGAGCATATTGACGAAGACGAGTTTTATGGTAAACTTTGAACTCTCCTCGTTTGTTACCAGGAGGTATCAAAGTCATACGAAATCTTATTTTAATTAACATGTTCGAATGAAAAATAAAACTGAAACTAGGCATTCCGAACTAAACGATCATTAGAAAAGGATCAAGGAATATTTCTTTAGTATTGGAAACAATAATATGTTAAGTTCCTTTCAGTTAAACGAGTTTTTTTTTTTTTTTTTTAATTTGTTTAATAATATTACAATAAGTTTAAACTATAAAGCAAGCCATAAATCACGGAGATTTGTCCGGTATGCTACAAAATAGGTTGAGCTGATCATCTACACATATCATCAACAAAATGCAAAGACAATAAAAGTAAACATATGTTAGGTAGGTACTTTAAATTATTGCGCTTAACACTAACTAAAACGCGATACAAATGAATCGCGTCAGCAGGCCACCTGCACTACGTGAGAAAGAGATACATGCTAGTTAGAATGTTCGCTATAGCTAGGTATACCGTGCTAATAGTGAAGTTGGCCCGACCGAGCGACAAAGCATAAGATGTGCGTGCATAATAGATCCTTTTTTTTTGCGTTGGCTACAGGGTGTTCAAAAAATGCAATTTAATTTTTTTCTTTATATTATTTTTTGTTATGCTATTCAAAAAAGAAGGGTCAATGTCATTTAATAGACGAGGAACCAAATAGTGCGTTGTCCGTTCTCCATATGTGTTTTTAGCTTTTGCTGTTATTAAACGCTCGTTAATTACTTCTCTGGTTTCAATTTTATGAAAAACTTTTTTTTGTTGGATATCTTCGTTAAAAAATTGTTCTTTTAAGAGGGAATACAGAAATTTAATATGTACGGGGAGAATATTGCAATGCCTAAAAAGATCATATTCACTATTTTTGTATTGTTCTTTGACTGCAGGTGATACGATTTTTTTCAAAATTCTAATTTGGAGACTCTGGATTTTATCGAGATAGGTTTTAAATGTTCTGCCATAGCTGGTAATGCCATAATTAATTATAGAATCGGCTAAGGAATCGTATAGCAATAAAAAAAGTTAAAAGTTAAAAGCTGTTTAAATAATTATTTCAGGAACACACGCTAAGGTTATCAACCCTCTGCCTTTTTCAAAAATCACAATATTTTATCCTCGACAGAATAGGCTAATGACTTCTCTTCTTCTCTTCCTACAGGTGTTAGTGGTTGTCAAGGCGGTCACCACTTTGTCTACAGTTCATTAGGGAACTAACGCTCAAACCAAACTAGTGAATTAAAAAAGAAGAAAAAATCACGTTCAATTCAAATAACAAAATACAAACAGTTAACTAAACAAATTGTAATACATGAGCATTTACAAGAGTTGACTGAGAGTTGCACCTTGAAGGACACCTAAGGTGAAGGCGATTCATGCATCGTATCTGAATGTCTCCAAATGTGAGCCACCACGTAACATTGACGTGCTCGACTAAGGTAAAATAAGTCATTGGATAATGGCCATTGAAAGATAAAATTGATTACGGATAAATGCACCAACACATCTTTTATTATATTTTATTATCACATACAGATTCGCAATATCAATTAAGTAATTAAACTGTAGATGTGGTTTTATTACCTACTAATTTGTCTAAATAACCGATTCTGTCTGTTTTTTTGTAAGATTTTTGGTCTCGTAATACGAGAATAAATGGGCGTGTAGAAAGAGCGATAAATACAAGTGAACATGGAAATTTTCAGTACTTTCGAATTTAATAAACACTACTAGAAAAATAAAAGCAATATCTCGCATTGTGATAAAAATAACTAATAGCTCAATCCAAACTAAACATCCAAATGTAACAAGATGACGTATAAACAAGACACATAGACGCATGGAAATGATTCAAATTCAAATAACTACGTCATACATAGTGAAAATACCCGCAAGTTTTGTCGCATAATCCTAAAGATTAGACACTACGAACACAATGATTAGCATAACGTTAATAAAACGTATGACAGTTGGACTGTACCGTTTGTAATCTGGTTTTACAATAGGCGTTGATAACATTTTAATTCTTATTATGACTTGGTACAAACTCTTGCACATCCACCTTACCAAAACTGTCAGATTTCTCCGATACATTTTTAAACATATGCTTATAGCATAAAGTTCAAAGTATATTGACGAAATTTGACAGTAAGTGGTGGGTTGACGTGCAGTCGTGTGTCCATTTCAGCCTAAACCATTATAGGTAACGGTAAAACGGGGTTACTTTTGAATCAATTGTGACATTGATCACTGGCATAGATAACTCAATGAGCGATTTACTGACAGCCCAAATAAAAAAATAAAAATTAGTTCAAAAAATCTCGATAGATGGCGTTTTATTAAAGCCGAGCCGTACATAGAGGCTGTAATAAATTGTGCAGTACACAGTGAACTTTTGCTTGTCAACCAAAAAAATAAAAAATGAGTATTTTAATTTCAGGACCTATTCCTATTTTCCATAATTTTTATTTTATTTTATTTTTATTTTTAAAAGGCAATGGAATAAATATTACGCAGCTAAACACGTGCTCTCCATGGACTCGCCTTTTACTAAGCGCCATCTATGAAGTCATATGGAATTAATTTCTTTTTTTTTGGGGGGTCGGAAAATCGCCCATTGCTTTTAAAATGTGAGTATTTAGCTCTAGCGTAACTATCTCCAGAAACTATACCGTAAACTTACATGTAGAATACAACTTCAAAATATTGAAATGAGAAAAGTCAAACACCAAGAAAAACCATTTGAACAGCAAAGGTAGTGTGGGACGCCTTCTGTCTATGATGATGATGATGATTGGCCTGACCGATTTCGGTCATGGCGACCACTTCGACTCCTAGTCACGGCGGCGCTGGTGCGCCCGAAGATGGCTAACATAACCGATCTTCTTAGTAAACGACAGCTAGTTTATTTTAGGTGCAGCGACGATGTGAAGATAAACATTAAATAAAATTAATGTATAAAATGTATGAGGAGCTCGATGGCGCAGTGGTTAACGCGCCTGGTCTGCGAGTGCTGAGGTTAAGTAACTTTCGCAAAAGCCGGTCATCAGATAGGTGACCAAAAGTTTATCATCTCGAGCTCCTCCGTGCTTCGGAAGGCACGTAAAGCCGTTGGTCCTGGCTGCATTAGCAATCGTTAACAACCACCAATCCGCACTGGGCCCGCGTGTTGGTTTATGACCCGGGGGTCGACCGCCTAACTCTGTCGCTTTCGATCGCTTTGAAGGCGAGGCGAGGAGGAGGCGTCATCTTGTCATTTCGAAAGCAATATGAAAGCAATATCGAAAGCTATAGGTGATATTCGATATTATTCGGTATTGTATTTCGATATTATATTAGAAAGCGAGGCGAGGGCGTCGCCTTCAAAGCGATCGAAAGCGAGAGAGTTAGGCGGTCGGGGGACTGCTCTCCCTATCCATCCATAAGGAAGGCTCGTGCATCCGCACAGTGGGGACTTAAAAATGAGCTGATGAGGACGATCGATGTGTACTCATACAGAGTGACTGAATATAGAGCCGAAGATTGGGCATAGTGGCATGCATTAGAAACAGTTTTGTATCATACATACATGACAAAATATTTATTGAAGTGTCCGCAATACAGGCGGCATCGAAATAGTGCTACCAGCTCTATTTTATATATACGACGTATTGTTACGTATTATTTCCAAAGGACTTGGTTATATATTACTAGCTGACCCGGCGGATCGTACCGCTTTGACAGTTTCCATCATTGAGTTAAATTTAAATCAATAGTTTCCATGACAACAAAACAAACAAATCATTTTGTATTGGAAAATAAAAAAAAATCGTTTTTTGTATATTATTTAATATATATTTTAATATAGCCTATGTTACTCAGCGCTAATGTAGCATTCTAATGGTGAAATAATTTTTTAAATCGGTCCAGTAGTTTTTGAGATATTCGTTGCAAACAAACATACATACATACAAAAATACAACGGTTTCTTCTTTATAATATTAGTATAGATTACATAGCTTAATGGTTGCATTATGTTTAAGTAATTATTTTTTTAGCTAATCTCTGATATTTCGAAGGGTTTACGACGCAATTATATTTTTAAAACAATGAAGTTCGATATTAATAAAAACATTGCATGACGGAATTTAAATAAGGCTTTCAAAGGCTGTCATAATAAACGCCTACCACGTTATAGTTATGCATTTTACAAATTCATAATCATCATCGATCTGTAAACGTCTGATTACTTCTCCTACAGGCTTTCCTACATAAACAATCAATGAGGGATCGTTTCTCAACCCACAACCCTGGCTGAATACTTCTTAATATAGTTTTGCTCATGAAACATTACTATTTCAAGACCAGTTATTAGTTTTTAAGTGTTTACGTGAAAATCAGCTGGCTTTACATTAAATAGAATCTTAGTCAGCTATGTCACTTTTGACGACGCCCACGGGAAGATTTTCATATAAAATAGTAAAATACTACAGATAGGATCTTTCCAGTGAGACAAACACATGCGGAGTGGTGACGCGATTGGCACGATGGCGCTGGCTAAATTAGAACTCTCGCACGAGTGACGTTTTATGACGCTCTCGTGTCTAGGTTTACGCCACACTAGACTCGCGTACACACACATACATAGTGTTATTATTGCGCATTTCTCTGCGATATCGAATCATCGAACACTCAAAAACCTTCTTTTCTTGAATATTTATAAAATATAGTGAAAAAATTGGCCTACACGACCCAGCCAGGATCGAACCTGGGTCTTCCGCAATCCGGGCGGCTGCACTGACATAAAATTTACTTATTTTCCTTTATCCCTCTTCCCTTCCTTCACAGAACTACGCGTGCACGATTCGTGAATATTCGAGTGAATATCGGCGTGACACAATGGCACTCGTTGCTGTTGTGTTTAGTCCGGTGAGTGTGTGCAAAAGTACCGGAGGCCCATCTCTCACCCCTACCCCCTCCCAATTCCTACTCTCTCCTGAAGGCCGGCAACGCATCTGCGATTACTTTCCATCAAGTGACCCGCCTGCTCGTTTGCCTCCTTTTAACCCAAAAAAGAAAATTCACTGTGGCAGGTAACTAATCCGTCGCGAAAAAGTTTGGTGAATCGTTATTTGTCACTCTTTTAAACCATCAAAAAATGGAATTAACTCATAGCACACGCACCTTCCTTCTTTCTACAACATGGGGTCTTTCAAACGAGGTGAGAAGAAGCAACTTGCGGGTCGGCAAGGGAGGACGGCCATTGTGAAGCACACACAATCCTGCTTCATTAGTTGTACTTGCATTTTTTTAAAAATCAGAAATAAGTAAAGGCGTTTTGATGAACAGTAGTCTGGATTGCACCCAGAAACAGAATTTTAAGCCTGCCTGGTGGTAGACTTCTGACCTGTATTCTCAGATCCCAGCACAAGCACAGCATCTCATTATACTTATGAACTTATTAGAAATAAAAAATAAGAGCGCGCAGAGCTGATGACTCTTCACCACCATCATCTCAGCCAAAAGACGTCCACTGCTGGACAAAGGCCTTCCCCAAGGATCTCCACAAAGACCGGTTTTGTGCTGCACGCATCCAGCGGCTTCCCGCGACCTTTACCAGATCGTCGGTCCGATGACTCTTGAAGCAGTTAAATTTGGTAATGCAAACTGTTATTAGAAAGCGCCACAAAGAATTATTTTCAGTCAACAAGAGCCTAAAACTTAGCACCGCTCCATTGGCTTATTCCCACGCGCTCCAAATCTATTGTTCTCCAAAATTCTACTTCTATACATTCATTCCCAAGAGCTCCAATGATTTTCATTAGCAGGACTATTACATTTCTTGTTTGCCTTAAAAACAATTGAGACCGAGTTCTCAAGCTCAATTAGGGACGATCATTAAGATAATAGCTCTCTCAAGTAGTGTCATACTTAACTCCCTATAATCAAAACTGAACAACTTTGTTAACGTCCCATAATTACATGATTGGAGCTAAAATACTTACACCTTCCGTTAGTCCTTTGTTACAATTACTTAAACATCTAGAATGGTAAGCTAATAGATTTAGAGTTCTATTTCTGTAACGTAGAGTTATAATCAACTTTAAATAATGGTTTCAAAGACTAAAGTTGGATGACTCTCTTGCCATACCTTTTGCTAGAACGGAGTAAAGCGTAAATATTGAGCATTAATTTCCAAATCTCCAAATACAGTTATTGGATTTATTACTCTTTATCGTTATTTATCTTTACCAACATATACCAATGCGTAAGGAGTCTGATTTAGTTTATAACGTATGGAGTCCCACAAGGAAGTATTCTAGACCCGACACGACGTTCAACAGCTTGGTATTTATGATTATTTACATATAATTTTATGCAAATATTGTTGCGAACCAATTACAAATTGAAAAAAGACAAAGTGTTGAAACAATTCCACGAGCGGGATTCGAACCTTGGTATTATTTTGTAGGTCAGTCAGTCAGAGCAAAGCCTTTTATTAATATTGATTGATGGTTAACTGATGATGAACAGTCATCAGTCAGTCAGTCACCAGTGCATACCGGTATCCCGTGATGGTTTTACTAAGGGAGAGAGACCTTCGTAAAAGCATTATATTACTAACCAAAGTTTATGTTTGGTAGGAACGCAAACGAGACAAACAAAGAAATAATTGATGAAAAAAGAAGCGTAATTCACCCGGAATCTTGAACCACAAGGAACTGTCTATCTTCTCTCCATTACACATTATGGTCATAAGAAGAAAGAAGGAGAGAAAAAGGATTTAAAATAATCAGCTTGGCAGGAGACTTTTGTCAAACCAGCCCCCCAACCGCCTAACACTCTCGCTTTCGATCGCTTTGAAAGCGAAGCCCTCGCCTCGCTTTCTAATATAATATCGAAATATAATATCGAATAATATCGAAAGCTATAGCCTATAGCTTTCGATATTGCTTTTATATTTACCCCCAGGGGGTCGACCACCTAACTCTCTCGCTTTCGATCGCTTTGAAGGCGAGGCGAGGAGGAGGCGTCATCTTGTCATTTCGAAAGCAATATGAGAGCAATATCAAAAGCTATAGGATATATATATTTCGATATTATTCAATATTATATTTCGATATTATATTAGAAAGCGAGGCGAGGGCCTCGCTTTCAAAGCGATCGAAAGCGAGAGTGTTAGGCGGTTGGGGGGCTGGCCGTTAGTTTAGTACATAAACACCTGATAAGAACCAACGTAGCTAGGTGAAGGGATCGAGTGGAGGCAACTATTCCAGTATCGCGGCGCCGCCAATGACGCTACTTGACGTCAACGATTACGTCTGCCAAGAGCTGGCGTTCGAAGTGGAATAACGCACTTTATAAATATAGAGCAAGGTTTAAAATCAGATGTTGTATAAGTAGTCACTTATATATATAGGCTGACGTTGTGAATGTAAAAACGCGTTATAGTATTGTGTGGGTAGGAAGTACGTATATCGCGTAACTCCGTGCTCTCCGTTTGTGATCTCGAGCCATCCCTGTGGCAGAGAAGGAAAGGTGCTAAGTTTTTTAGTAGAGTCCCATCGTCCCATCGAGCTTTAAGTAGTTGGACAAGGGAGGAGGAGCAGAGCCCCACATAACACGGGGTCGCCCCTAGCCTTGGTGTACACGCAAAGCATTTTACCAAGTTTAAAGTTTGCTCAAGGACCTCTATGGGACAGCGGTGAACGCGCTCTGTTGATGTTAAGCAACTTTCGCAAAGAGAAGACAGCGGATGGATGCCCAAAAATATTTATTTTTATTTTGTACCTTTCAGGGATAGGTTTAATTTTAATAAAATATGTCATACTAGGTAATTTAAATTGTAAGCAATTTTATACAAGAAGTAACAAAAATTAACCTCTACAGATATCATGCTAAATATCAAGTTCTAGTCTCTAACTCCAATAATGACGAATTTTCATCATACAAAATTCTATCCCCTATTTTACCCACATAGGGGTTGAATTCCCAAATGTTTACTAGCCTATGTTAGTCGGCACGATGCAAGGATTGTAACGATACCTCATATATCTAAATCGGTTCAGGCGTTTAGAAGTTATGGTGGAATAAAGAAACATCACATACATACATGAACCCTGAAAACATAACACTCCTTTTGCCTACGCGGTCCACAAGACCATAGGCAAACCCCAGGGGTCGTTTACTGGGTCGGTATTCCTCCTTGAGAGAGGAGAAGGCCAGCCCCAGATCCACCAGAATCTGTGTGCAGATTTTTTACCTGGGTCAAAAAAAAACACTCCTTTTTTTGGAAGTCGTGTAAAAATGTAATCTTGAGCTTCTCTGGGCTTCAGAAGAAATGTAAAACGAAGTTGTCCTTACTGCATTACCAATGGTTAACATCCACCTCACCGCACAGGGCCCCGTGGTGGTTTATGACCCGCTTTCCCGTGGCGTATCCTGCCATTGGGAAGGCTCGTGCGTGCCCCAGCATCGGGGACATAAAATGAGCTAGAAGTACGTACGTACGTCCGTCAAAAGTACTTAGTACCTATTTGACTTTGACATAATATTAGGTCCTTACCTATGAAATTGACGCTTTGTATGAAGACTTTTTATAAAATTATATTTTTCATACTAACGTTTTTTTAAATTTTCTTAGCATCTACATATTTATGTTAACACTATAAAAATTGCAGAGTAGTGTTTGTTTCACTAGCAAAATATACCAGACATTAAAAAGAAAAAAATCAAGTCCCTTTAAAGCTACAATGAAACAAAAGGTCCATTCCGCGAACAAAAAAGGAGTAAATTAAAAAAAATATTGGGCGATAAAGACACAAAAAGAATAATCATTGTTATTACTGAAGCCTAAGTAACATAGTCCTAATTAAAGGTGTATAATAATATTAACAACCGGTATTGATTTTTAGAAGCAATACACCTATTAATAAGGGAGAAAAAAACGTCAATTTCATAGGTAAGGACCCTATACTATTAGTACCTCTATCGAACCTAACCACGTCTTCATCAATATTCTCCGAAACGTCAGAACAAAATAATAAATGAAAAACAAACAACACCACATCCGGATTAAGTGATTATGCCTTCATGTACACGTTTAATCATAGTAGCTACTTGTGTGTAATTCCTCAAATTGTCAGAGCATGCGCATACCATTGAATTGTAGGTCTCCCACGAACAAAACATCGCCATTACAGGCGTTAACTAAGCAGACGACACGCTATAATGAATACTGAGATATTGCTGCGACAGCCACAAATGAGTTAGAAAACAGTAACTTGTCGGGGAACTTAGACAAGTGGGAAAACGCTAGTAGAAGAGAAATAGGATGATAAACGTATAGGATTGACATTATTCTTTTTTGTGAGAGTTTCCCGATTGCCTCAGACGGCATTTTCAGCTTCAGCAGGCTTTTTTTGGGGGGGCGACGAGAAACTTTAAGGGTTCCCCAAGCCGTGTGAAACGAATCACCGTCAGAGGTTTTCTAGAGGGAACAGCATCACGCACTAGTGCGTGTCCACGTGCCCTACTCTCCGAGGGGTTCGGATCGGATCGGATCGGGTGGATTGACATAAGCGAATCAAACGTAATTTATACGGCTTATGTTAAACCCATACGAAAATTTAATTTAATTTTGTATATTAATTAATCTTCTTGTAAATAAGTAATTGTACTTACCTAATTGTAATTAGACCGTTATAGCGTATTATTAGCGTTATATGGCGCTGTAAAGGCAATCGGAACCAAAAGTAATCACTTCCAAAAAAATGCTTATAACTGTTTTCTCAATATACTGTGACCATTTTCGCATTCCTTAATTTTTTATACGATCGAATTACGTCGGCGTATTACAAAAACCTCTTCAATTAAAACAACCGCATTTAGTCGGATAACACTGGACGAGTCTATTAATCATTGGCTACATCAATGAACCGAATTTTCAGCACGTCTTACAATATTGTGGTAAAGTCAGCAACAAAGGTAGCTGACCACTTTAGTACCATGTTGACAACATTAGAGATTGACAAGCACCTGTTAGATTCATTCGTTGCTTTGACAAAGTACTAATGGGCAGGTTCTTTTATTGCTAACTGTACTTACCTCGTTGAGTGATGGTACTTACCCTCGCCCGTTAATATGCTGCAGTATGCTGACACAGTAATTTGTCTTACCTGTAAAATAATAAGAGTGACATTAATTTTGTTTCACGCGAGCTATGGAAAGGGCTATGCTTGGAGTTTCTCTGAGGGATCGGATCTGGAACGAGGTGATCCGACAGAGAACCAAAGACGTGGACATAGCCCACAGGATTAGCAAGCTGAAGTGGCAGTGGGCCGACCGTACTAGGCGCAGAACCGATGGGGTAAACGAGTTTCCGAGTGGAGATCGCGTATCGGCAAACGTAGTGTAGGACGACCTCAGACTAGGTGGAACGACGATCTTTGCAAGGTGGCTGGCAAGAGCTGGATGTCAGTAGCCGCGGATCGTGCCTATGTCCAGCAGTGGACGTGTGTGTGTAGGCTGATGATTAAGTTAGCGAGAAATATAAAAAAAATAAGAAGAGAAAGACAATTAATACCTTGACTGGGAAAATCTTTTCAGTCTATGTAACTTAGGTTTTTTATCTAACCAAGTCACTTTAATTAAGAGGATCGTGAACTCGATTTTCCACATTTTTACTGTAGTGTGTACATTGTACATTCAAGCACTACTATTCACATAATTATTGTATGTATTCGTATGTGTAGGTATGTACACTCGCTCATATTATGCAGACGCCAGTCTTTATTTCTTTCAATGCACTGCTGCTTGGAGGCATAGATTTTTTTTTCTTTTAGTTGATGGCTTTGTGCGATTAGCACATTTAGCCAGTGTCAAAGTAATTTTTCTAACAAGTAAAGTAATACTAAAAAAAAACAATATTTCTTTCCGGTATGATGATGATGAATGATAATAGAAATGAGAAGTGAGAAATGATATACCCCCCAACCCCTCGAGTATCTCAGTAAAGATGTGGGGCTTTACTAAGTCCTCGGACGGACTTCTTGAGAGAATTTTAAAAGTGACTTTGCACTGTTTTGTTTCATTTGCCAACACTCATGCACACTCACAAACACTTAACGGTTAATAATCCACCATCATTTCACATTAATATTCGACATTACACAAATTTTTGAAAATAAAACAAAACCGCAGACATGACTCTTCGCTTTCCCGCCAAAAACTATCAGATATTTATCGTGTTGTGGTTTTTCTTTTTTTTATATTTACGAAATATGATTAACATTAGCAGTCACCAAAGAGATTTAATATTATTGGTAATGTCTTTGGCAATCCCAGACTAGGCGTGTTAACCATTGCGGTGACTGCGGTTTATAGGTTGATATCGGTATTTATCGGCCAGCGTCATTCATTATTTAATCTGTTACCATAACCACAGAGATATAAATAAAATTATACATGGCTTTATCGATTCTCCTTATCTACTAAGCAAAATCTTATTGAAATGCCCGAGAGCCAATCTGCGTTCTCGCGATATATTTTATGTTCCTATCAGCCGGACAAACTATGATTTTTTTTTAATGTATACCTATACATATATATTGGTATATATATATATTTAGCCTTAAACTGTCAAAATTTAAATCGTTGATTAGGGATTCATCCAATTTATGAAGCCTAAAATTAGCATCTCAGTTCATTGAATTTAAAAGTTTAAAATTAATACCATACATTGTTTTTGATTAAGTGTTCTACATTGCACATACTTAGGTGTAATTGTTTGCTCAACACTCATCATCAGCTCATTTGATGTCCCCACTGTTGGGGCACGAGCCTTCCCTATGGATGAATAGGGAGAACGGGCCGTAAACCACCACGCGGGCCCAGTGCGGATTGGCGGTTGTTAACGACTGCTAATGCAGCCGGGACCAACGGCTTTACGTGCCTTCCGAAGCACGGAGGTGCTCGAGATGATAAATTTTTGGTCACCCATCCGATGACCGGCCTTTGCGAAAGTTGCTTAATGTAATTAATGTAATGTATAACTTGCTAAGTGTAAACTTCTTTGGCAAGTGTAAGATTTTATATGTTGTATCTATTTAAATGTATTTAAAATGCTGTTTGTTTCCCAAATAAAGAAAAATAAAATAAAATATATGAATAACAATTGCTCTAATGGCCAATCGTTTGAAGTGCGTGCGACCTACTATGCCAAGTAAATAAAACAGTTATTTAAAATGTTCAAATTTTTTACGCAAATTTTGTTGCGAACAAATTACAATAACACAAATGTTGAAAAAATTTGAACCTGTACCCTTCTGACAGGTTCTAACCAGCCGGCAGCCCACCGAAATTATTCAACACTTTTTACTTTGAAAGCCAAAAGGCGCCCATTCAATGTCAACAACTCGGCGGGCTGGTTAGAACCACGATAGCTCAATTGGAAGAGCACCTGACCCGGTATGTCAGAAGGGTGCAGGTTCAAATCCTGCTCGTGGATTTTTTTTCAACATTTGTGTTTTTCAAAACAATTATATACTAATTAGCCATGTGGCTATGATGAAATATGAATATCAGGATGTAGGTAACTCCCTAAAGATTCCTAAGATGGAGCGCACTTCCGTAGCGCAGCTTATGTGGTGCAGACAATAAATAAAATCAAAGGAATAATATTTTTTCAAAGCATACCTACCCAGATCCACCTAGGTATTATTAGACAATTGGACATATTGGACATTTACAATTTTTATTTAATGCTAGCACTTTTCCCGCGACTTCGTCCACGTGGATTTCGTATTGTACATAAAATACTTTGATACCCAAATAAAAAAATTTAAAAAATCAAAATAAAATATAGTCTATGTTACCCACAAGGTTTAAAGCATTCTATCAGTGATAGAATTTTTGTGATTGATCTAGTAGTTCCAGAGATTAGCCCCGACATACAAGCAAACAAACAAAAGCACAAACGTTACCAAAGTGTTAAAAAAACGTTAAAAAAGTGCTTCTGGTATTATTGACAGGCTTAAATAAGATGGCTAGAGGGCGGACTTAGAGTTATCAACTTATCAAATAAACCGATCCAATATTGAATAACAATTTTATATCAGAAAAAAATATGTCATACTATCCATTATAATTATCATTGTTAGATATTAAATTGAAATATACAAACGTAGTTGAATATAACAATAATGTTATTATGTAGGTACTCAAAGCCCTTGTATTTTGTTAATAGCTAGGAACTTAATTTTATTTATTATTTTGTGGTTTTGCTTTACACTATTTCTGTCTATGTATTAATAGTATGTACCTTAATGTAAATAAATTAATAAACCCTTATAATAGTTTTCCATTTATTAACAGCTAAACAACATTGAAATGTCGCTCGCACAAGAGGTCGCTTGACCGCCCGGCATGACGGACTACACTTAGCACGGGGGGGCAGGGACGGACTCGGCGCTATAATAATAATAATATCAATTTCAACTTCAATTAATTATTTATTGCTTTTCCATATGTATTACAAGGATTTTAAAATAATGTATGGCAGCAAGAATTAGGGGAGAGGACGTCTGATGTGCTTGCTTTTGTTTTTATTTATATTTATAATTTTGTAAATTGTCTTTAAAATACTCTTGTAGTGTATAGTAACCCTTTTTTGTAAGTAACTGTATATCACCAGCCCCCACTGCTGGGGCACGAGCCTTCCATAAAGATGGATATGGAGAAATGATGATGGAGGAGGGAAGATGGATACGGCGCTATGCCAACTATTTATTAAGACTTTTTATTTCATTTTGGAGATAGTTTCCTCATACACCTTTTCAGCGTGACACCGGACTTTTTTGGGGGCGGCGAGAAACTTAAAGGGTTCCTCAAGCCGTGTGATCGAAACAGCGTCAGAGGGTTTCTGGAGGGAATGGCATCAAGCATGTCCCCTTTGCCTACTAGATTCTCCAAGGAGATCGGATCGGATCGGAAGAGTGCATTGAGGCTTGCAAGAGTTGTAGATATAATAAGAGTAGGCGCGGAACGAGCTCAGTGGCACTTGGTGGATTCTGAGATTTCCCCACAATGCAAATGTCAAAACCAGTAAATGTGAACGTTCTAAAACAGCAGAACCGTGGTCGTGAATCCAGGGCCTCAAAATCAACTATTTTTTATATTTGGACTAGTATATGAAAAAAATTTCGAACCACGCCACTGAGACACAAAGGTACCTGTTCAGATGCTTTAAAGAAATTTGGCTTCTGATTAGTTCTGACATACGACTTAAATTGAAGTATTAAAATAACAGAGTTATGGCCCTGAATACAGCCCTGTCGATCACACGTGTGCACCGGTGGCCCCACATGGAAGCTGGCATGGTTAAGGACAATCAGATCCAGGTCAAGTGGATAGTAGGCACTAGCACTAGATAGGTATAGACAGACATCTAGGCAGACACACATCGTCTTAGATAAATGTACTGTAAAATATAGGGGATGACATTAAATAATTCTTTACTACGAGTAACTGACAGCCGGCTGTTGACTGGCCGCACCATGGCAACCACTCTACTATACACTGATCAATTATGGTCCTGATGAGCGCTTGAAAAACGGTAGGCGACTTTGGAGACACGGAGTCACAATGACGTTTGTGGCGATGATAGTACCTAAATATTAACTACAAATATTTTGTAACCTTAATTTAAGACTTAAGGTTCATAGTGTTAGTTTAAGTTATTATTCCAGGCTTGATTATTGATGCTAAGATATAAATGTACACGATCTTTAGATATCTTAAATATTAGAAATGAGATTTATATAAGGTTTTTATAGCTTATTGTTTCAAAATATAATAAGGTTTTAATGTAAAAAGTGTTAACTCAATTGGCGTGTTCTTTCCGTTTCCGGGCTAAAAGAAGGGACGCCAATCTGGGTCTATGGTAGGTAGGACGCATGGCGGACTTTAACAAATATAAAGGATAGAAAATATGATTAAAGGATAAATTAGTTTTATTAGTTTATATTAGGGGTTAAAACATGTAAGGAAATGCTAAAATATGGACTTTATGGAATAAATTATTTTAAGGAAGATTAGTATTTTGAATTGTTGACTGTCTGATGTTGTTGATACTGTTCTATGTTTTTTCAAAATTTAAATCAAGTTAAGTCGGCACCTGAGTGTAAGCGACGTTTTCGAGCCAGGTGCCGAGTTAACTTGACTGGGTAATAGTTAAACCAAGACTTAGGCGATTCATAAGTTTAGTGCAAACGGGTGTGTCTTTTATTAATAAGTATTATTCAACATAAAAAATTAAATGGCAATTTTAAGCGAGCAAAAGATTTTTTTTAAATAATATTAGCCATAACAACAACTCAAACTTTCAACTATATAAGTAAATGCATAAAAACTAGCAAAACAAACCTTCAAGAACACCGCCATCTAGCAGTAGCTAGCTGAACTACCAAAGAAAAATAATTCATCACGCGAGAACGCACGCTTATAGTTTCAACGAGCAACGACAGATAGAGCTACGCGTTACAAATTCTCAGAACGCGAGCAGTCCGCAGATAGCTTAGAAAGTTGCATTATTACGTAAAATAAACATACATTACACGAGAGTTTACTTTAGCCAGACAGAAAGGAAGCGGCAAAATGATGCTTCTGTAATCCGATTGTAAATTTGTTGAGTTAATAATGAAACATCGTTTTGGGACAGCGCGAAGAGGTGATGCGCAGCATGCTTATTTTTCATACATAGGCTACGTACTATGAATAAGATATAATCATTATTTATCATTAATACTTTGTATAAAAAAAATAAGTAATTAGGTAGGTAATGGCACCAGTCTTTGGCAGGTGCCAGAGATCGACACTTTTAAATTCTTTAATTATTAAAATAATAGGGGTCAGTAACTGATAATAGTCTTTAGCAACAAAATCTGTTATTTTTGGTGACGAAAGCTATGTCGAACATAGGGCTTAAATTGTCCAACAATGGTGCCACTGCGATAAATGAGAGAGATATTAAACAGACTACTGAACGTATATCCGCTAACGTTACGCGAATGTAAAATCAATATAAATAACTGGTTACTAAAACTAACGTACCAGCCCCCCAACCGCGTAACACTCTCGCTTTCGATAGCTTTGTAGGCGAAGCCCTCGCCTCGCTTTCTAATATAATATCGAAATATAATATCGAATAATATCGAAAGCTATAGCCTATAGCTTTCGATATTGCTTTCATATTGCTTTCGAAATGACAAGATGACGCCTCCTCCTCGCCTCGCCTTCAAAGCGATCGAAAGCGAGAGTGTTAGGCGGTCGACCCCCTGGACACCGAAAACTTCTTGAGCATTTGTTAGACAACAGAAACTCGCTGGCTGATTTTATTCTTAGAATGTTTATTTTATAACGACACATACTGATCCTCTTAGTGGTTTGCTCACCGATCCCAAGACTAACATCGTAGGGCGAAGAGGCTCATTTAGTGTTTGATTCCACTCCCTAATTCCTATAATACACTCCCCCCCTTTCACACTACACTCTCACTATAAATACAAAATACACCACACACACAAGCATTCACACCACACACACACACAAACATTCTCACCACATACACACACTCACACAAACACACTTAGGTACCTAACTTTTACTGATTTTGTAAAAATGTTTAAAATTTAAATTTAATCTCTGTTACATTCGGAACGTTCTGATGCCTCTAAAATTTTGGAGGTGGGCGCTAACAGCTGCGACACAGTTGAGAAACCATTGTGGCTGCTATCGTACACTCATCCTGTAAAAGTTCTGAATAAAAAATTTATTTATTATTAAAATTTATTATTTATCTAGTTAGTATCTTATATTATGTACAAGATTTATTTTACATAAATAAGATTCAAACATAAAAAGACCGTAAGAAATTTTGCGTTCACGAATCACAGTATTTTTGTGTGCGTTACCTCAGCGTAAAAGTGTCGTTTTTGTGACTTTTGATAAATAAAAGTAGGTTCCTAACCTACGTTAAATTAAATACTGCTTAACATACGGCAAGCAGAATTACTTGTTATAGCCTTGTTAATATGAAAGTAAATAGAATTCAAACATAAAGAGATCGTATTTTGCCAACGGAAAAATAACGATTTTTTGGCTTGAATACCTATGTGAAATGAATATAAGTACACGTTAGGCAGTATTACGTTGTAGGTTCACTTTAAAACAACTTAGGGTTGTTATTTCAATCATTTTAATTGAATAGCAATACAAATAGAAACACTTTTAACAAACTTTAAGAACGCATCTTTTTCCCCGATCCGATCCGAACCCTTGAGAGAATCTAGTAGGGTACGGGGACACGCACTAGTGCGTGATGCCGTTCCCTCCAGAAAACCTCCGAAGGTGATTCGTTTCATACGGCTTGAGGAACCCTTTAAGTTTCTCGCCGCCCCCAAAAAAACCCGGTGAAGCTGCAAATGCCGTCTGAGACAATCAGTAAACTCGCTCCAAAAAAAAACTACTATGTGGAACTGTGAGAATACTGGGCCCAAGAGCGAGAAAAATATGAATGACAATTTGAATAACGAGTTGTTTACATCTAAAGTACAATGAATGGCAATGGGTAACGTCTTTGTATTTAAAACACACGTAGTAGCTAATCAATGAATGGATATAGGTACCTACCTACCTAATAATATCGACATCATCATCATCATCAGCTCATTATATTATATCCCCACTGTAGGGGCACGAGCCTTTCCTATGGATGGATAGGGAGAATGGGCCATAAACCACTACGCGGGCCCAGTGCAGATTGGTGGTTGTTAACGACTGCTAATACAGCCGGGACCAACAGCTTAACGTGCCTTCCGAAACACGGAGGAGCTCGAGATGATACATTTATGGTCACCCATCCGATGACCGGCCTCTGCGAAAGTTGCATAACTTCAGCAATCGGAAACCGAGCACGTCAACCACTGCGCCATCGAGCTCCTCGACATAAATATTAATAACTAGCTGCCCGGACAGACTTCGTTCTGTAAAAAGCAATTCTTTTTCTCTTTATTAAAACTTTCCGTGTGCCGAATTGGTCGAGCCGTTCTCGAGTTTTGCGCATAGCAACATTCATTTTTATTTATATAGAATGATAGATGAGTGATAGGCGTCATTGAAATCAAGTCAACGCTAAAAATGGTGGAAACACCACATTGCCCAATGCAGGTTAGTGATCACAAACCCGGGCTATGCATCAAAAAATACGAAGCTTTAAAATTAAGTAAATTTTTTTTCAACGCTTGGTTAATGCAGACAAATAAATTATTTCAATATTTTCATAATTATTTTTCATCATCATCATCATCATCATCACCAGCTCATTTTTATGTACCCACTGCCATCTTTCATATGGATGAATAGGGAGAACAGGCGATAATCCACCACGCGGGCCCAGTGCGGGTTGGTGGTTGTTAACGACTGCTAATGCAGCGGAGACTAGTGCCTCCCGAAGCACGGAGGGGCTCGAGATAAAAAATGTTTGGTGACCCATCCGACGACCGGCCATTGCCAAAGTTGCTTACCAAAGCTATCGCAGGCCGGGCGCATTAACCATGCCCCATCGAGCTCCTCATAACTTATGTAGAAACGTATTTTTTTCGATTCATTCCGGGACCAAACCACATACCTACAACTCCTCATACAACCAGTCATCCATCTATTTTCGGTGCAAACAAACAAACAGAAACGCCAGCAAAGACTGGCCAAGTAAAACAGGGCATGGCGAATTTGACGCGCACGCGCATAAAAATAGAAAAGCAACTAGTACCTATCACCATCATCATACCTAGCTCCTTTTATATCTTATAGTTTCCTGAAGCTTGGGGATGGTATAAACACAAAATTTTGTCTTTATATTGTGGTATAACTCAAGCGTCTCCACATCTCCTACCGTAGATTATCCAAAACGTTCGGACTGGATCGGGAGCGGTCTCTAAAAGCTTTAACTCGGCTCAGGTTGACCGAGTCGTGGACTTGGCCAAACCAACTAAATAACTAACTAACAAGTAAGACACGTTTGTTAAACTCAGCGTTTTACACTGTTGAATGTACTTATCATCATCAGCTCATTTTTATGTCCCCACTGCTGGGGCACGAGCCTTCCCTATGGATGGATAGGGAGAACGGGCCATAAACCACCACTCGGATCCAGTGCGGATTGGTGGTTGTTAACGACTGCTAATGCAGCCGGGATCAACGGCTTAATGTGCCTTCCGAAGCACGGAGGAGCTCGAGATGACAAATTTTTGGTCACACTTCCGATGACCGGCCTTTGCGAACGTTGCCATTGAATATTGTTGTTGGTGTTGAATATACTTATAAAGGTAAGTAAAAAGTCAAAAGTATAATGCGTCTTAACCCATTAATCATTCCATCCATTTTGGATCTGTTTCATTATGTCACTGCGCACATTATTCTTCTTACACGTGCTAGTGCCAGCATATTCGTCTCGTGTTCAGTTTCGACTGAGACCAATAATAAGGAGACTTTCTGCAGTCTCCTTATTATTGGTCTCAGTAAGCTTCATACAATCACGCTGGAGCAACGCACACATAGACAACCTCGCAACAGCTGCGCTCAGACTGTTCCGAGTTGTTCCGAGATCCGTGTCCGTGTGAGGGTCTATGTGAGCGCGGTATGTATTAAAGATTACCTTCTGGGTCTGCTTATATTGAGCTGGACGAACAGACAGCGTTACACTACATTGATTGAGGTAATGAACTGGCATCGCGGTTCAAGTACCCATTAATGATAACCGTTCGTGTGTTGTTTTTTATTTATCATTGCGTTTTAAAAAGAACAGCGTGTTCAAATAATAGAATATCTATACATATACTAATACGTGAAGCAAAAACTTTGTACCCCTTTTTACGAAAATTGCGCGGACGGAGGAGTATGAAATTTTGCACACTTATAGTTTATATAGAGAAGGATAGCAGAAAGCTAATTCTTTTTTTTAAATTATGCATAAAAAATACATTAAATCAATAAAACAAACATTACACACACTACCATGTATATGACACACGCATATACTTAGGTATACTCTTTCAAAAATTTCAAAAATGGAAGAGGAGCGGCGGAAATCTGTCAATGCCAATACAAACTCACATTCTATCTTTTTTAATTTTTAATTGCTTAAGATACAATCCGTGCAGCCTTAATAAAATTACGATTGAATTTCGACCACTGGGCGACCACTAGTTACGAATTAATTTACGATGAATTTTTTATATATATAAGTAAGTATAGTAGGTACCCTAATTAATTGATAATTCGGTAAGTTAGTCAATTATTTTCATCATAATTATATGCATAATTTTTATTATTTGATGTTTTGCATTCATTCACAATGCTATAATTAAGTAGTTACTTACAAGATAAAAAAAATACTAGAAAAAACCAACCAGTCTCAGGAAGCTCGAGATATATAAACATAGGTAATTATATATTGGACTAGTATTACAATAACTAGTTGCAATTTTCGTTCGCAAACAACCTAAACTGTAAAATGGTCTAACCATAAATCCATTAAAAGTTCGATACGCACCCACTATACGACACATGAGTATACAAGTGTTAATTATTACTAAATAGCGTTAAGATGTTTTAATATACACTGCACGAATACAGCAACTTTCGCTTTTAGCTGTTTATTAATGTACTTATTAGGCAAGTTACCGAAATGAATTCAAATTTTAGAGCCAGACAAGTTAATATATTCACGTGTAATAAACATTACAGTAGCCGTTACAGCTACGTAGGGACATTGTTTCCCTGAGTGCTTTCTACCGCCTTTACCACGGTGAATGCTCTGGGGAGCTCTTTGACCTCATCCCTCCCTCTCCATTTCTTTCCAGATCGACGCGTGCAGGTCTGAGAAGCCACCCTCATACCGTGCTGACCATCAAGACACGTACCAAAAAGTTTGGACAATCGTTCCTTCGCCGAACTGCCCGTATGTGGAATGCGCTTCCCGCACACGTGTTTCCCTCCTCTTTCTCTCCCGGGTTATTTAAGCGGGGCGTGAAAAAGCATTTATGCACGCCGCCATAGTGTGAGCGTTCGGCATAGCGTGGTTGCGCTGTGATGAACGCTTTCACTTCTTGGGCTTCACTGGCTGCTTTTCACCAGGCAGGGTGAGGCCATTTTGGCGTGCCACAACAAAAATAAAAACATTTCTGAAGATGTGTTCGATAAAACATCAAGCAGTTTATTAGAATTATGGCATTTTTTTTACATTTGCAGTTTCAACCAAGTTGCACGGGCTGACTTTGCAGATAAACTGTGTTAAGCTTTGTGAAACTGTGTTAGGTTATGTTAAACTGTGTTAAAATATTTAAAAGTGGGTAGCCACTTTCCATCAGGCCTACAACAAGGTGGACCTAGGATTTGGTGAAGATCGCAGGAAGCCGCTGGATGCGAGCAGTACAAAAGCAGTCCTTGTGGAAATACTTAATACCTTTGACCAGCAGTGGACGTCTTTTGGCTGAGATGCTGATGATGCTGATGATGATGCCCTATGCACGCTTACCGACTCAGTAACATCTTATCTTATCTTATCTTAGTGGGGCCTGCTGAGGTTTCCCTCTTGCAGTAGCACTTCGACCCATCGGGATCTTTTGTGCAACCCCGTCCTTTCACTCTTCTTCCTCTGTAAAGATAGATGCCATAAGTTTGGCCACGTCCTTAAGAGCGAAGAGCCTGAAGTCCTCCGGTCTCGGATAAGCCGACCCCAGGAGTCCCATTCTTTTGACTCAGTAACATAAAGAAAACATCAAGCAACTCTTTCAAGTAGTTATGCGTCTGAGTATGACATACTGGATTACTAATCAATCCGGAATTGGCAGTAACAGTACTCGGGTACAATCGACACTACACACACGTCAGCACTTGCACACCAATTTAAACCTTATTAGTTAAGGAATGGAAAAGTCTAATGTTATATTCTTGTGTCGTCTAGTGTTGGTGCTGCCAACAGGGGAGTGTGTTTACCGCGCTATTTTAGACGCCTGCGCAAGTTCAAGGGCTTGTGGTTTTTTATTTACGGACAGACACGAACGATACATGCGTTTTGTTTACGAAAAGCGCGGCGTGGTTTCAATTTTTTTATTATTTGATGTTATTTCAGCACTGGAAACGGTTGGCCCTCATTTCAACTGGTGTTGTGACGTTTTGCCAAAGATAGGAGCGTACCTGAAATCCTCAACCACTGAAGAACTGCCTATCTTGCATAACTGACGGAACACTGTTAAAATATTGTTGTTAGGGCGACAAGCGACCGACTAAGACAGCACTGTCTGTATGAATAAATATAAAGAAAACCATAATTCATTTCTTTATCGTCGTCTGCATGCGGCTCGTGCCACATTTCAAACCATCTGTGGTAATTCATTAATCTCAGAACCCAAAACCGAGTTCCTAGTTTAATACCTAACTATTGGGCTCGGTTTTTTTTCTGATCCAATCCGAACCCCTCGGAGAATCTAGTAGGGCACGGGGACACGCACTAGGGCGTGTTGCCCTTTAAATTTCTCGCCCCCCAAAAAGCCCGGTGAAACTGAAAATGCCCAGAAGCAGAAGAACAGTCAAACAAACACCTCAAAAAAACTCATTTTAGTATTTAATAGGACTAGTATGGCTCCTTCTAAGTCCGCTTAATATTATCTAAGTTTGTCTCAAGTAACAATGAGCAGCATCCATGTGTTCCGTCAGTTAATTGCAAGGTAGCCAGTTCGTCGGTGTTGAGAAATCTTTATCGCCACACCATCCACTTACCATTATCATCATGGAAGCGAGCAGCACAAAACCAGTCGTTGTTGAGATCCTTGGGGGGAGAAGGGTCTCTAAATGACTGAGCATCGGACATCACAGATGGTACAGAATTATATGATAGCACGTGTTTCATCTTAGGAAAATAAAGAAGAAACAAAGAATAAAGAGCAAACCGATCCGTTCTACGTAAATAATGAGTAAGATATTTAACATTACATGGAATGTCAGCTATCCATCAAGAACAATTATCAACGGTAATGTTACTCAAACTATTTTAATACTCACTCAAGTTATCTAAATAGCCGATCTCGTATCAGTAGGACCAAACAGATTTGAACTATACACCCATTAAAGATAAGATTGACGTTTGCATGAGTGTCTTCCAGTTTTTGCGCACTGTTTGGTACCGTTGTCCGTTATGTTACGTCGCGTCGCGAGATTTGGATTAAAATGGACCTCGTTTATTTCAATAACTACGATTCAATCAAGAGTTGGTTGCTTTTTGACAATGCTAACAAATGTTCAAATAATTTTTAACGCAAATTTTGTTGCGAACAAATTACAAAAACACAAATGTTGAAAAAATTTCCACGAGCAGGATTTGAACCTGCACCCTTCTGACATTCCGGGTCAGGTGCTCTTCCAATTGAGCTATCGTGGTTCTAACCAGCCCGCTGAAATTATTCAACACTTTTTACTTTGAAAGCCAAAGGCGCCCAAACAACATACAGAGCATCCTGGCGAAACCATCTTCGAGTTCCGCTATGATGCTCTATGATAAATCTAAATATAAATAGGATTACGGTTAACATTGTTATTATTCTAATTAGTAATGTTTTTGTCATTCTAGTTAATAAGGTTCGATGGAACTGACATGTTGTCATAGACAAAAGTTCCTAAAATAAATAAAGAAGAAAGAACTATTATTCTTTTTCTGTTTTAGCATGTTTTAGTCAGCGCGCACGCTGAGTCTCTTCAATTTTTGCAAAATTGATAGGACCGCAATTATTTTTCAAAGAGCCGCATGGGGCTCGTGAGCTGTGGTTTGCCGACCCCTGGCCTAGTCTAAGTAGAGTCGGTCCTGTGTAAAACTCGATGGTGCGATTAAAATGCGTGTTGTGTTCTATGATGTAACAAGAAAATTGTATTCTGTTAAGTTTAGCCTTGAGAAACAGGCAATATTTAGCACGTCGGCTTCGGCAGCGCTATTTTTTAGCAATCTGACAATTGGTCACGGTCAAGTTGCAATTTTCGCGGAGCCTACACGACCTTTACTGTCTCAACGTGATAATAGAAATCAATATGTCATCCATTCATTCATACCTTCTACAGAAACACACAAATGCAATATATTGTGTGAAGAAGCAACTTTAACAAAGTAGGTAATAAATAATGTATTTGAAACTTTTTCACAGACTACGAGTAAAACTAGGTTAATCCAAAACCTGGATTTAGACTAATAAACATGAGTACCTGTAGTGTTAATGTGAAATCAAGTTTAAATTAACATCACGGGTCACAGGCTTCACAATAGTGAATTTAATAACATTAAAATAATATACTGGCAGGCCTGCTTATACCTACTCGTATTCTTGCTCAAATAAAAATAGTCGAAACATCAAAAACCAAACTCCTTGGTTTTCAAATCACACGTTTGGCCGTTATCCCGGTTGTTGTCATAGGATAGTGGTCTTTATTACCAACCAAATTAGGCCATTAAGACCAAGTTATGGTCCAACCACTCCGTGCATAGGTAATATTCATAATCGCAATAACATGGATATGAAAAAGCCTGTGAGCCCCTGTAGTAGGACATTTTAGGCTGACGATGATTAAACATTGATGAGATAAAACTTATCTTGCTTTTCAACTGTGATAAGTCCTGCAGTTATAGTCAGTGAAAATATGTAAAATAAAAGAAACCCATCAGTTCAATATTCACGAAATGATAAAATCACATCGTTTCTTTGCTTATGAATAACTGATAAGAGTGTACCTAGTAGATTTCTCGATTTGCAAATCAACAACCTTTGCTCCACGATTTTGATAATAACTAACAACGGAACGTCTTTACCTCCATCAATAATAAAATTGAGTCATTGCAGCGATATTACTATTATTAATCTAAATTGGGACCAATTCTATTTTTAATCGATGTCTATTCCATAACAATGGTTTTTACTCGACTGTTATATAGCTTTTATACGGCTTATTCCCAAAGGTCCACGACTCTATTGTTCTTCTATTCCTATTGGGTCCATGAAATTTTAAAATATTTTTATACCACTGTTCTCCGACTAATTTGTGACGTATGGAGTTCCTTTTATTCGGATTATATGAAATGGTTAGTAGCTGGAATAGGCAAACATTTTTGATAATCTAGAATCCAATTTGATCGCAACCATCTTAATGCCTATTTTGGTCGCATAAAAGCAGCATGACGATGCTCCGTTTTACAAGACTTGAGGAACCATTTAAGTTTCTCGCCGCCCCCAAAAAAGCCTAGTGAAGCTGAAAATTACCAGTAGTGGCATCCGCAAACTCTCTCAAAAAACTAGTAACATTAAAAAAACTTTACTCATATATCATCAATCAGTTCGTGAGGTTTTTCAAGCAAGGAATTCGGAAACATAACATCTGTAATTATCGCTGCCTAGTTGTGAGATGTAGCGGCTTGGCTCGAACCCAACGAGCAAAGTTAGACACTAATTATGAAACGAAGGGAGATTACTCATCGTTGAAGAGAATAGGTAAATGGAAAAGTAGAGAGTGATCTTTGTTGGAGGCGACTGGCGATGGATGATAAATATGTATACCTATGCAATTTCGCAATACCCATTCTCGTTGTCATTGACGTGATCGAATGGTGAATAAAACTCGCACTCAGCTTGTAGTGTCTAATTAAAAAATTCAAAATTAAAAAAAAATATTTAAAAAAAAACTTTCACAAGTGTTTTTGAACCTTACGGTGGAGACCTTGTACCGAGAAAAAGCCGCAAGAAACTCTGCAAGGGCTCAAACTGCCTACTGTAGGCACCCTGCAAGCTGACTTTATTTGCCATGAAGCAGCGTCTCCTGTTTTTCTGTGCTCTTAGTGACAAACTAGGAGAGTTTAAATTTTGCCATACAATCATCTTCATTGACGTGATCAAATAACAAATAAACCACACACTAGGCAGCAAACACTGGTTAAGATACCGTTTTCTAAAACACCTGGAAGAAGTAAACCACGTTGGCATGCCCACTTACCCATCAGTGACCATCTCCACCCATTCTGGTGTTCTCAAAAAGCCATAATCGTAGTGCCTGCAATTAGTTTTGCGTTCGCTACAAGCTTATTTTGGCCTTTACAGTTTAACCAGGTATAAGAGCGGCGAGATATTTTCATTTCAATTGAAGTATTAAATATAAATTACCTACCTATCTTTACTACTAAGAATCTGTTGAAATACTATGAAATCAGAAGGTTTAAAATTAAACCCATCATACAAAATATTAAATCCCAGCCCCCAACACCATACTGCCAGACCAAAAGATACTGTAAGCTCTTTCTGCGTAACACGGAACGTACCTGATTAAATTTAAATGAGGGTATACAAGCTACTAACTAATTATGAGATGACCAACACCTCAGTCTCCCTGTGACCACGGACCCTGCAAAGGATTCGAAACGTCAGGATAAACATTAAATAATGTGTAAAGTAAAATAAACGCAACTAGATCCTTAAAAGTTGTTTCATTTAAACGCTTTGCCTATCTTTTAAGAAGTTTGTTCTCAATTTTGCCTCCACACTTTGATCAGCTTACAAGAAAATAGCATTGCTAAAACAATTCATTTCACCATGAGCACATACACACGTCTCGTGTTCACACTGCAATAAAACTGAAACAATAGTGCTTTAAGCAACGAATGGTAAGACCGCGCCGCGGAATCTGAATGCGCTACTTCAAAAACCTGTTGATAGCTCAACTTGAAGAAGTTCTACGGAAAACTTCAATAGAGCCCTAATTCGGTGAATTAGCACCAAGGTGCCTGAGCTGCCGGCGATGGGACGCACAAAGGCACCACGTCACGCGCGTCACGCACGACCCACGACACAAAATAAACCCACCAGGGTTTTTTTTGCGAGTTTCAGTCGCCAATCGAATACGTTTATGAAAACGAGAATTTGTATGGCAGAATTTTAACTTTTCTCGTATGTCAAATGTTCATGTTTAAACGTAGGTAATCGAAAGATCCCAGACTTTTATTGAGATAGATTCGGCACAAACTCGAGAAACTATTGAATACGGATAAGAGTCTTAGTTTAGAAATGGTCCGTTATTTTTATTTATTCTAAAATAGATATAGGAAAGTGACAGCATATCAAACGTAAAGATAGTACAGTCACTGACTTAAATATGTAACTGTTGTCAAGTGGTCCTTATAGGTTATACGAACTTAATTTGTAAGAAGTTGTCACATAGGATATTTGACGTTGCAATCTTGTAGTTGCAGATAGAAATTGTTGAACACTTTTTTTGTACAGACGCCTGCATATTAACTTATCCAAAACTTTACCGGTAGCATAGCGGTCAGTGCAGCCGTCCGGATTGCGGAAGACCCAAGTTCGATTTTTGGCTGGGTCGGGTGGGCGTTTAATTTTTTCACTGTATTTTATAAATATTTTATAAATATTTATAAAAGCTTCAGTTCAGCTTCAGCTTCAGTGCAGCAATAAGCACTTAAAAATTAAAAGTAAAATTTACTATAGCAGCGTTGTGTTATCAAATTGTGGTATTTCATCTGCAAATATGATAAAGATGATGAATAACCTTTGGATAGATGGCACTGGCCGCAATAAGCACTCAAAAATTGAAAAGCAGTGACAAAATTCAGCGCTTACCGGTAGCATAGCGGTCAGTGCAGCCGCCCGGAGTGCGGAAGACCATGCCCAGGTTCGATTCCTGACTGGGTCGGGTGGGCGTTTAATTTTTTCACTGTATTTTATAAATATTTATCCAAAACTGTAAAACTTCTTTACTAAATGTTCAACCATATTCCATATACAGAAAGTTCAAAGTCTATTGAGGTAATTTGACAGTTTGTGGGAGTCCCATGTGTAGACGTGTGTACGATAAAAGATTCTATCATGGTTAATATGTTAATAATTAAAAAGATATAGCATTAAATATAAGATCACATTTCATCAACTGCAAATATTTTGAGGATAAATTCAACAACATAATATAAATAAATATTATATATATATATTTAACTATTTGTGTGAAAAAACCTTAAATTTTTAATACGCTAGTTATCAAGAAACACGCCAAAAGACATTTTAATTTAAAAAAAAACACGGTTTTTTAAAAGTTTTTTAAAAGTTCGGTAGTTTAAATTCAAGGGAGCCGAAATAGAGAGGCCGCAATGCCTTCACCGCTTACACGTGCCCCTAGTTTCATTAAAAGAACCGGCAGAGAGGCCGCTATTAAAAGTATTACAATTTTTGTGGCAGGAAAAGTTAAAAAAAAAACTAGCCTTTTTTTTTAATTGCTAGGGCCTATTTCTCTGATATAATTAGATGTTTTGTGAAAATATTTACAGTTGATAAAAAGTGACCTTATACATATAATTTAGCTGCAATTGTTTAGATGGTAATTAATTATTGAATACTTCTCTGGTGTGGATATTGTTTTCGATTATTTTATCCATAGCAATACAGTTATGCTTACGACTGTACACATTATGCTATTTACATTCTTTATCAAATCTCGTTGGACAGCACTTGCGTCTGCGCAACTTTGCTGAGCGATTACCGCTGACGCCAAAACGTTGACATGACAGTCAAAATCCTATCTGATAAGAAATCACATTATTATTGTGACATTGTAATGTAACAGTAACGAAGGCACAGAATAAATAGATACAGAAGGGCGGTTCCATACAAACGAGCGATACAGGCGCACGCTGCACGCTCACATAGACGCATTCGGACGGTGATCTCGTCAGCTATACTCGTAGGTACTCGGGATCGGGATAATGCTAGTCGTACGGCGTGATCGCCAAGTCAACCGGGGCACCTCTCGATCCGATCTTCTCGGAGAATCTAGTAAAGGATGGGGACACCCTTGCGTGATGCCATCCATCTCCTTCAGAAGCCCTCTGGGATGTTTCGAGCTACAAGAACAGTTTAAGTTTCTCGTCGCCCACAAAACGTCCGGCTACACTTCAAAAAAATAGGCGGCCAACAGATTTTTTTTAACAAGTCCTTCATCTATGTAAATGAAAATGAATAACTGAAATGGCATGTACACGCATAACTTAAGATCTGCACAAAATTGGATAATTCTTTTTTTTGTGTTTGTTATTGTCAGGACAAGGTTTGTACAGAAGAAAATTATAAGGAAAAAATATATTTTTACTAAAATATGATTTTTTTTCAATATCATGATATGAAAAGTGAGTAAGTGAATGTGACAGAATGATGTACAATTCTTCAATCAGCATTTGACAACTTCAAACGGACAATACGTCATATGACATGGTACGCCATAAATAATATCAATCAAATAGAATTACCGCTTCTTTTGCAAAAGTAACGCCATCAAAAACATACTTTTTTCATATAAAAACTGCTGCGTTATTTAAATACGACAATAAATAGAAATGAGTTGACGTTTTTTGATTTTGTTTATAATTCTTTAACTTTACAAATCACAACATATTTAGGTACTCCACTGCCCCCGTGGAAATGCAGATGGTTATGTGTGCTATCTCCCTGACCTCAAAGGAGGGTATAAAACGTAGGTAATTAAAATCGCTTTGCGTCACAGCCGCCCTTCTGTACCTATTTATTCTGTGGTGAAGGTTTGCTGTTATTATTACAAACTGTGCGTTATACGGATTCCAATGTTTACCTTCACACTGTGTTTGGTTTGCACTTACCAGATGTTTAAACTTTAAACGTTCCTTATTAGCGCCTTATTTGGCGGGTAATTTTTGTAATGTTCAGGGTGCTAATCTAACTGCGAACTGCGAGTCTCATTCGCCATTCGAACACGTTAACGAAAACGAGAATTTGTATGGCAAATTTTTAACTCTTCTCGTACGTCGCCAGGAGGCGCTGCTTCAATGCCATACTAATTCTCTTTTTCGTAAACGTAATCGAATGAATACGAATAGGAAACAAAACTCACACTAGGCAACCGCGAGTTTTATTCACGACTAGCTGTGCCCTGCGGTTTCACCCGCGTTAATTAGCGACTGTTCCACACCTATTAGTCATAGCGTGATGTAATATAGCCTATAGCCTTCCTCAATAAATGGACTATTCAACACAAAAAGAATTTTTCAATTCGAACCAGTAGTTCCTGAGATTAGCGCGTTTAAACAAACAAACAAACAAACTCTTCAGCTTTATAATATTAGTATAGATTCAATTACGGTATTATGTCCCAGCAGACCTTTAAAAGCGCCTTATTTGGTGCATATTTTTTGACAGCTTATTGTACCTTATAGGTGGAAGAAGTCGGGAACAACATACTTTTTATAAAACAAAAAAATACGTGTTTTTATAATTTTAATTTTTGTATTCACAAATTCACAATGCTATATGTGGTCACAGAAGAGATATTATGTAGTGACAAGGTCAATAAGGAAGAGAAGAAAAAAACTTCAAAATAAGTATGTACATATTAAAAAGAAAGTCCTGACTGACTCATCAACTGTCAGCCCTACCATTTTTTAGGGTTCCGTAGCCAAATGGCAAAAAACGGAGCCCTTATGGATTCGTCATGTCTGTCAGTCTGTCCGTCCGTATGTCACAGTCACTTTTTTCCGAAACTATAAGAACTATACTGTTGAAACTTGGTAAGTAGATGTATTATGTGAACCGCATTAAGATTTTCACACAAAATAGAAAAAAGACAATTAATTTTTGAGGTTCCCCATACTTAGAACTGAAACTCAAATTTTTTTTTTCATCAAACCCATACGTGTGTTATATCTATGGATAGGTCTTCAAAAATGATATATGATGAGGTTTCAAATATATATTTTTTCTAAACTGAATTATTTACGCGAGAGACCCTTCCAAAGTGGTAAAATGTGTCGTCCCCCCTGTAACTTCTAAAATAAGAGAATGATAAAACTAAAAAAAATATATGATGTACATTACCATGCAAATTTCCACCGAAAATTGGTTTGAACGAGATCTAGCAAGTATTTTTTTTATACGTCATTAAGTACGGAACCCTTCGTGCGCGAGTCCGACTCGCACTTGGCCGGTTCTTTAAAAGATTATTAGACCTGAGTGCCTAGTGTGAGTTTTGTTTACTATCCATATTCATTCGATTACGTTTACGATAACGAAAATTAGTATGGCATTGAAGCAGCGCCTCCTGGCGGCACACGAGAAGAGTTAACATGTTGCCATACAAATTTTCGTGATCGAAAAATTAAAGAAAAGCTTTATAAAAAGCTTACTTATTATAAAGTGTCTGATAACATTGAAGACAAAACGGGTTTAAAATACTCCAATCACTCCAACAAGTATTTCTTCTAATTTAACATATTTTTTAGTTATTTTATACATGTAATTTAACGTTTATTGTAAGTAAATGTAATGTAAATTTAACGTTTTATGTAAGGACCTTTATATATTTTATCAAAATTTAAATTAATTCTTAAATAGTATCAAATGTTCAGAAAGTATTGGCTTGCTTCTTACTATAAAATAAAACTGTGAATTAAGAATGGTACTTTTATATCTTTTTTTTCCCTCTTTATTTTAATAAATTTAAATAGAATGTTGTGCTCGGTTGTTACTGAAATGCAAATGTAAAAAATTGTATGTTTTGATTTGTATTTTGTTACCTACCGTGCCAAACATAAATAAATAAAAATAAAATAAATGTATAACTTGGTAACGGCATATATAATTTTGTAAATGTCGTTACTTAATTAAACCTGTCGAGTTTCTTGCGCCCATTCTTCTCCACAACTAAAAAATAGACGTCCTGAATGGGTAGTAGGTAAAAAAATGTTTGGACGATTCAAAAGCACTTTTTCTAAAGTTTATTTGAATAAAAAATATTTGACTTTGACTTTACTATCTTTCTTTGTGTTACTTAATTACCTAGTAATGCTGATATATTGTTTATGTGGAAAAGCTTGTGCCCAGCAGTTGGACATAAGTTAAAAATTACAATTGCATTAGCGCCGTAAAGATTGTGCATCATTAAGGAAAAAAACCGGCCAAGTGCGAGTCGGACTCGCGCACGAAGGGTTCCGTACTATTATCTATAAAAATATTTTAAGTTTCTACCTCTTATCGTTATTAAAACAATAAAAGAAGAAAAAAATCACGTTTGTTGTATTGGAGCCCCCATTAAATATTAATTTTAATTTAATTTAATTATTTATTTTTAAAGTGTATGATCAATATAAGATTTAGCGTCAACCTGTTGCCGTTATCAATATCGAGCAAAAACGAGCAAAAAAATCACGTTTGTTGTACGGGAGCCCCTTAAATAATATTTTATTGTTTTTTAGTATTTGTTGTTATAGCGGCAATAGAAATACATCATTTGTGAAAATTTCAACTGTTTAACTATCACGGTTCATGACATACAGCCTGGTGACAGACGGACAGACAGACAGACGGACGGACGTCGGCGGAGTCTTAGCAATAGGGTCCCGTTTTACCCTTCGGGTACGGAACCATAAAAATAATCATTAAATAAACAAACTGACTAAAGCGCGTGTCACCCAATGGACGGACCATTTAGTTACACACTAATTTCTAAAACAATAATGTTTTCGATAAGTGGCATAACAGTTGGTCTAATGATTAATTTGTTTGATGTTCAAGCACTTTATAGTGCTAGTTTATTCTACATTCTATCATGTCGACGAAAACGTGAATGTGGATCGCATTGAAGCATTACCTCTTTGATGCAAGTTTTATTTTTTAGGTTTTCGATCACATTAATATTAAAGGAAAGTAAATAGCCTATAACTGTCCCACTGCTGGGCAAAGGCCTGCATCATTGACATCAAGTCATCACTACAATTGATGGGTAATGACTAATGGATAATGGTCATGACCACCGTTTTTTTTCTTAAGAAATACAAATTGGCAGTAGGGTTACTCTTGAGACACAATTCCAACGCGATTGATATGTATCGATATTGGGATAAGTTTCGCAATTTCGAAACGCCCCATCTCGATAATAATTTGTTCACTCAATTTCCACGCAATTTAATTCCAATGTGGCGCTATTATCGCTTTTAAGAGTGCCATTTGAATTTTTTAGATTTGGGATTGGAAATTGATTTTAGCAATTGTGTTTCAAGAGTAACCCACCAGGTCGGTCCGGCTTTCGATTAATTCTAAATAACCATATGCAAAACACTAATTTATGTATTCACAAACATATGTATAAAAATATTAATGTATCTATCTAGAGATGACCATTTTTTCTAAACCTCTACAATCCAATCTGTAGCTATCATACTACCATTAGGCATTGTTGTTGTCACCATTAAACAACCGAACCAGTATTGAGTAGGAAACGCACCCATGGGTTCCGTACCTTGAATATTTTACCCTACACTAAATATCGTAGAGTGCTTCTTTTTCTTAATGTCTCGGTAATAATCGTATTAGGAAATACCGAATATGAATTTCCATTTCCATTATTTATCAAATGGCTGGACGACATCAAAAAGTGGACTGGACTTAGTTATCGTCAATTAAAACAAGCTATATGGGATCGCAGATAATTTTGTATACTGATCTCCAAACTTCAGTATGAAGATGGCACAATGATGATGATGAATAGATATACCTACCTACTCTAAGTATAACTGATAGAAATCAGAAGACTGCCGAAACACAAAGTTTGCCGAGAGAGAAAATAGATGCACTACCTATACGTAGATTAACCGAACATAAATTTTATCACCGTCCAAACCTTCTGGAATGACAAAACATAAATATTCATTCGACCAAATTGTATGGAACAGCTGAATTTTATTTTCGAGTTAGGGAGTTGGTCCAATAGTAATAGTTGTTCCTTTGTACCACGGGAGTCATCTCAGAAGTTTTGGACAGTGATAAAAAAGTCAACCTGCATATATCATGGCGACCACTTCGACTCCTAGTCGGCACGGCGCTGCTGATGCGCCCGAAGATGGCTAACATAACCGATAGGTAAATAGCAAAAGTAGTTCAGTTTAATAAATTGTTTTTTTATGTTAAAAGGAGGCAAACGAGCAGGCGCCACCTGATGGGAAGTTATCACCGCCCGCCGCCCATGGACACCCACCCGCAAAACCAAAGTAATCGCAGATGCGTTACCGGCCTTGAGGAAGGAGTTGAATCTTGAGGAGGGAGTAGAAATTGGGAGGGGGGAGGGGTGAGAGATGGGCCTCCGGTACTTTCACTCACCGGACGAAACACAACAGCAACAAGTGGCATTTTTTCACGCCGATATTCTGTAAGAGGGTGGTAGAAATTACGCCGGACGACTGGCCCATTTCGTGCTGCAACGCAGCGTGGCTTACCAGGAATGGTATGTTATTTAAAGAATATTCGAAGCATGCGCTATTGAAATACCTTTGTTCGGCTGTATAATTATTTGCATATACAGAACTCCAACATACTCAAACTTACCTCGGTTTTTAAAATACTTGGAGATTCTTTTGTATAAAATTATAAAGTATAACACAAAGAAGATTATACTGACCGGGGATCTCAATATTGATACATTGAAAGAAAACAGTGCAACGAGAGATCTAAAAACTTTACTAGAAACTTTCAATCTCGATCTACATATAAACATCCCTACAAGAATTAATTCATGCATAGATCATATTGCTAGTAACTTAAAAGATCCAAAATGTGATGTGCACAGTTTATACCTATCTGACCATGACACGGGCCAGACACTAGAGTTTTACGTTTCTGAAAAAAAGGACACGCCAATGTCCTACTACAAAGATGTTAGAGAGTTTACCGAAGAAAATATAATCTTATTTAAGAAATGCATGAGTAGCCTTAGTTGGAGTGACGTGTATCAAAGTGACACGGATCTCAATAAAGCTTTTAACAAATTCTACGAAGATATCTGTCTGTTTTTTAACTTATGCTTTCCAATGAAAAGAATAAAAACGACTCTTAATGTTTCAAAACCAAAATGGATAACAAAAGGAATAAAAGCATCTAGCGTCAAAAAACGTGAGCTTAGATTTAAATACTATAATAATCGAACATCAGTTAATAAATATAATTTTAAGAAATATACTCAATGCCTTAGAAAATGTATCAATGAATCGCATCGAATAATTAATAATAAATTTATAATGAATTCTAAAAATAAGTGCAAGGCCTCCTGGGATATAATAGGGGATAAAACGAATGGCACAAACACACATGAACAAATTAATAATATAGTTTTAAATGACGTCACTATTAGTAATCCTAATGATATAGCAACCACATTCAATGAACATTTTATTAACCAATGTAATGGACAAAACCAAAGCATACATTCAAAAAAGACTTATATAAATCCACAAAATGAAAGTCTGTTTCTAGTGCCATGTTCAGAACAAGAAGTTATTAAAATTGTTAAGTCTTTGAATAATACTGCGGCAGTAGGTATTGACTCACTTCCGACAAGACTCTTCAAGTCATGTATATCAATACTTTCTCCGGTAATAACCTATCTTATAAATCTATCGCTAATACAAGGAACATTCCCGGAAGCTTTAAAAATTTCAGTAGTAAAGCCCTTATTGAAAAAACAAAATAATAAACAAGACATTAATAATTATCGTCCTATAACTCTGATACCGATACTCTCTAAGGTATTCGAAAAAGCAATGGCAAACCGAATTACAAACTTCTTCGAAAAACATAATATAATTGCAGAGGAACAAAATGGATTTCAGAAGAATAAATCTACAACCTTAGCAACTTTCACTTTAATAAAAACAATAACCGAATATATTGACAACAAAGTACCTACGGTGACGGTATTTTTTGATATGAGCAAGGCATTTGACCGCGTTAATCACCAGATGCTCTTGCTAAAATGTTATCAATATGGAATCAGGGGAATAGCGCTTGACTGGATCGCTAGTTACTTGACTAATCGTCAACAATGCGTGCAGGTAACTAGATCTAATGCTACCAATGAAATAGTGTCGTATAGATCTCCTTATTTAAAAAATAAACAAGGTGTTCCTCAAGGAAGTGTTATGGGTCCGCTTCTGTTCCTTATTTATATCAATGACTTGCCAAAATCTATTAATTATCAGAGTATTCTATTCGCAGATGATGTATCAATTATTATTCCACAGCAAATAGACACTTTAAATTACGAGCATGAAATAAACATAGGTGTACAAAATGTTAATAATTGGATGAATCACAATGGACTTAGTGTAAATGTCAAAAAAACCAACTATGTACAATTTTCTAATTATAAATCAGAGCGATTAAAACTGAGAATAGAATGCGACGGGAGAGAAATAGAAGAAGTGAATGAATATAAGTTTTTAGGAATCACTCTCGACAAAAACTGTAACTGGAAAACGCATGCTCACAACATTTGTACAGGGCTGAGTAGGTTTGTGTATGCGTTAAAGCGACTCAGACATACATCAGGCCAAAGGGTTGCCCTAACCGCCTATCATGGTTACGTTTTATCGGTTTTGAGATACGGTATTATATTATGGGGGAACTCCCCGGACATAAATAGGGTATTCATTATGCAGAAGAAATGTGTCAGGGCTGTTTGTGGTGTAGGGCCAATTGAAACATGCAGACCGTTATTTAAGAATCTGAGATTGTTAACGTTAGCCTCTATATATATATTGGAAATTGGAATGTTTATTAGACGCAACCCAATACTATTTGAACCGAGTGGGAGATGCTTACGGTTACGGCCGAAAGACACAGCTTTGTTAAAAATGCCTCCTCACCGTAGTGCATATTTTGAAAAGAATTGTTATGGCATGTCGATACGTATTTATAATAATATACCTGTTGATATTAGAAAGTTACCTTTAAGTAAATTTATATCGCAACTGCGTAGTTGGCTAATAATTAAATCCCCGTATAATCTTAATGAGTATTTTGACATTAAATGATGTGATAATTTGAATTTAAAATAAAATGGCAATGTATTTGTTTAATTTTTAATGATTTTGAAATATTTATTCTTATTTTTATATTGTCACTTAGTTCCGATCTGTATTATTATTTATTATTAGTGATTATGTGTATTAGTAAAATAATTCATAAATTAATACTTAATTGTTATAATTTTGCACGCCAAATTGTGGCAAAACATGCTGGTTTTATTTATTTAAGTCACGATCTGTACTTACCATGTTTTATGCAAATAAAATATATTCTATTCTATTCTATTCTATTCTATTCTATTCTATTCTATTCTATAACCAAAATTGAGATCTCCAAATGAACACTGTATGCTATTATTCAATGTTATTTTTTCATGCTCTTCAGTTTTGCGCTTCAGTGGTCATTTTGTTTTGGTATTATAGGGTACGGTACCCTAAAAACTGCAGAGTTATTCTCATTTCTAACGTTGCGCTGGTTACAGACACCAATTGTGTCGGTCACATGACTGTCTGTCAACAACAAGTATTAGCCAACGTACAAAATAGTGATCAATTCGAAAATGTGTAGCGATTGGTCAGCGCTCTGCTACAAAATAAAGAGAACCCAGAAGGTAAGGTACGTACACACTGCGCTCGAGCAACCCACACATAGATTTGTGTCTGACAGTCCGAGCGCAGCGCAGCTGTTCTTATCTTATCTTATCCTAGTGGGGCCAGCTGAGGTTTCCCTCTCCCAGTAACACTTCGACCCATTGGGATCTTTTGTGCAACCCCATCAACTCTTCCTCTTCTGTAAAGATAGATGCCATAAGTTTAGCAACGTCCTTAAGAGCGACGAGCCTGAAGTCCTCCGGTTTCGGATAGACCGACCCCAGGAGTCCCATAATTTTCCTAGCCAGAGAGTCGCAGTCACACAGTAGGTGCTGCATTGACTCCGTTTCCTCTCCACATGCCCTACACAAGTTATTTTTTGATAGATGCATTCAGTGAAGCATTGGTTTTGTGGCGTAGTGCCCTGTCAAGGCACTGATGGTTAATCAGGCCTGCCTTCTACTGCCTCCGCATATGAACTTACTCCGTCCTAAGGCGTTTTCGCCTAGGAAGGATTACCCGGCTGCTCTTAGCGCAGCTGTTACGGTATTCCGTGTCTGCGAGAGGTTGTTTATGTGTGCGTTGCTCGAGCGTGTTTGTATGAAGCTTATCTTCTGCAATCTCCTTATTTTGTGGCTCCGCCTCACGAAGGCTTGTAGGGTAAAGCCACCAAGGATTACCTAACCAATACCAAATAGTACGCACTACCAAAGATAGGTTTGGTTTATTTGACGACCTCCGTAGCAGAGTGGCTTGCACGCCGGACTTTGGGCGGCGCTAACTCTGAGGTCCCGGGTTCGATTACTGGTCAGGTCAATGTCGAAACAGAATTTTTCGATACTGTGTCCAGGTCTAGGTGGTTGTGGTACCATCGTTGATTCCGATTACCGGAATACCTCGTATTACGGTAGCTATTAAGTACTCGTACTTAATAGCTACTTACGTTGGGAGGTATCCGTATAAGACGGACGACGTTGTCTAATATTTATTTATATTAATTTATTTATAGGTAAATATGTAATTGGCAGACACACATTTATACACAGACTTAAAACATTACAAGAAATTCTCTGACAGACAAGTTTCTTATGATGATGAAGAATATTATTATTATTAGTAGCATCAGCCAGCACTGCGTACTATTTGGTAATGGTGTTTTTTAGTGGCTTTACCCTACGAGTATATTGTAGTCTTAACAGATAAATTCAATCTAGACCCGAGTGTACTACCACACTTTGACCTTCCAATTAGAAATGAAACACTTTTTGAGGATCAACTCGCGTTTAGTTAAAGATACCTATTATACGTACGTCCTGTTCGTATCCATCCATCCGTACCAAGGGGTTTGCTAAATGCTAAGTCTTTCCCTATGCGAACCGCTAAAGAATTTCTATTTTTATATTTTGTGTGTTTATTTATAATGGAAAGTGTCCTGCTAGATAGGGCATTTTCCAATATTTTGACGCTGTAAGGGAGAAAAGAGCTTGACACTTGCTGAGTTTCGCCGGTTCTTCTTAGTACAAGGTCTCCCGCCCCGAGTAGACTTACGAACCGATGGCATAATGACGTTCACAAGACCTAAATTGAATAAATAATTTTGAATTATGAATTTTGAACTTTCAATTGAATGCGTTACCTTTCATGTGTTCCCTGATCACTACAAAGTACTAATCACTCACTAGGCACCTTCTTTTTCTTGGAGTTTGCTGATAACCTCAGGCTTTCTTTACAGCGTCGCCAGACTATCTATGGGACGGCGAGAAACTTAAAGGGGTTCATCCAGCCGTGGGACCGAAACACGTAGGGTTTCTAGGAAATGCCAGCAAGCGTTTTCCCGTTCTCTACAAGATTCTCCGAGGGGTTCGGATCGGAATAGGAGCGAAACCCGAGGGCGTTTCTAAGGGCTAGAACCTCGGATCGGGTTGACCGGGTCGGATCGTGGGGAAGGCACCGATAGAGTAAAAAGAAAACAATAGATACATCATATTTTACGGGAAAGATTCAGAATGCGAAGCCGAATGACGCGAGGGGAGCACGGGCGGGGCGAGCGGGAGACAGATATCGGCGCAAACCCGTTCACATTACTTTGGTCCGGTGGTTTTACAGTAACTATTACCTAATCTGTGGTTTTACTAGCACTTCGCCAGGCCTACGTCACTCCATGTACTTGCGCGCGTTAGATACCTACCGAGCGGCTTACCGCCGGCGATATAAAAGCCAGTGGACTGTCGCAAGCGCTCGTTATCGTACACTCGTTCGCTGTGCACGTTGCGTCATTCATAAAACATCGATCATTTGTAGGTATTCTGTAGTTATTATTAAATAAGTATTGTAAATAGTGAATAAGTTTAATATAAATGTTGATTGACATTTGTGTGTTTTAGATTATTGTAAATAGTAATTTTGTGATTAAAAATCGCGTTTTAATAATATAAAACAATGCCACCTGGCAATTTTTGTGAAGTTGATAATTGTAAATCAAACAAAAGGAATAAAAACCTGTAATTTTTTAGTTTGCCTGTTGATGAAGAAAGGTAAGTATCTACCTAATGAAACTATTTTAAGTATAGGTACATTATAGATACGTACTTATTTGGATGAATTTATAGAATAGAATAGGTTGGTTTTAATTACTTACTTTCAACATTAAAGGCGGATTTTGAGTCACAACATAAAAATATAAATCTAAAAATGTATGAAACAATGTATGTATGAAATCGATTACGTTCCGACTTCGCGATACGACACGTCAGACAAATATAAATGACCTGTGACTATGTCTGCATTAAAGTTGTGACAACACGTTTGGTGTGGTGGTTAGTGACCCAGCCTGCCACATCAGCGGTCGTGGGTTCGAATCCCGTTAGGGGCAAATGTTTGTATGATGAATGTGGATACCTATTTTATACTCGAGTTATGGGTGTTAATACTCGAGTTATAAGGAATATAATCCATCTCTATACCTACTCAGTTCTCTTTCATATCATAACACTTTCATACGAAGGAAAATCTATATTCCAGCAGTGGGATATTTTGGACTGATGATGATGAAGATTTATAACTAAGTAGGTACCTAATTCATTTAATATCATAGGTAACATTATAATGTTCTCTCATCAAGATCAGTATGAATGAGTATATTCTATACTCATTCATACTGATCTTAAACAATTGAGCTTTTCAATTTATCATTCATTTTAATTTAGATTACAAAGCTTAAACAAGCCATTTAGACACAGGTTAATTTAGGTACAAGTTATTGTGTGTGAACAATATTTTTATCGTAGCAACAGCCCTATCATTACTACGATGGCAGCAAGGCCGCGCGGCTGCCAATCGATAACAACTCTATAGTCGAGCCTATTAGGCATAATTTAGCACGCAGCGGTCGCCGACGCGTCGCGACGAAATGAAGTAGGCTATTAACGCGGTAGGTATACGAATTTTTGTAGGGAGTGATTTATCTGTTACGAAGTAACTATTACCTAATCTGTAACTATTACCTAATCTGTGACTTCGCAGTGACAATACGCTCGGTAGAAATGCCGGGCTCGATATTTTTGCCGGACCCAGGATATAATAATATATAATAATAATAAAAGATTTATTTGTTTCTTCACAATTGGGTACTTAAAGCTAAAACTATATTTGAAAAAAAAAAAACATTTGCAAAAGCCCAAATTGTGAGGAACTGGAGCCTGAAATAGGTTTCCAAAAGGAAATCTGTCCCTACAGGTCACCAGACCCCCCAACCGCAGACTTCGGTTTAAGATAATGTGAATAGCTTCATATAAATTGTACAGCCACTAGCCTTTCCGGCAGATTTACCGGTCAGGCAAATCTGTCGGTCCGGAGTAGTGGGAACCCGGCCTATGTGTGCGTTGCTCGACCGCTG
This sequence comes from Eudonia mercurella, assembly GCA_963082485.1. Classification (NCBI taxonomy): domain Eukaryota; kingdom Metazoa; phylum Arthropoda; class Insecta; order Lepidoptera; family Crambidae; genus Eudonia; species Eudonia mercurella. Next base: position 1,753,705 of record OY720048.1, read on the forward strand.
TATGTATTATGCTCACCTTCTGGGGTCTCCTTATTTTCTGACATCAAGTAAAGTGAAGCCTTTATATTATATTGAATTTTGCATTTAACAACATCTAATGAGGCTCTCGTTAGGCGGCTGGATCAAGGGCCTGATTCAGAAGGCAGATCTCCTCGATACGACACGCAGTGTGAGGAGGTTCCTGTCTCTAGAGCCCTAACCACCGGTAGCTTGGATCCTAGTCCCGATGCCGGCGGACCTCTATTTTTTTTATACTTTTAAATGTTTTACTAATTTTGTTTTTAGAAAATATTTAAAAATGTAAATTTATATGAGAAAAAATAAATAAAGGAATTAGAAAGAAAAGTAACTTACACCCATACAAATTGCAATAAAATATCACATTAACAAAATAAATGGTGAAGTGAAGTCATTTGCATTTGAGTAATACTCATCGAACGAAAAAAAGGTAAGCTAGATCTGCATAAGTGTTTAAATATTAATATTGTAACTATATAGCTAAGCTAATGAATACATATTTTTCACGCTACCTCTATATACCATGGTACCAAGTTCAGTTTGTACAGAAATAGGCGTTGGTCATATGTTTACGTTCAAGCACTGTACTGAATGATAATGAGAAATTATCGGTAATTATAACTTTAAGCAGTCACTAATTAAATTTTTATGACTTCGCACACACATGTAATTTTACTACGATGGAACAGAATGACCGACTTCATTTTTAGGGTTCCGTAGCCAAATGGCAAAAAACGGAACCCTTATGGATTCGTCATGTCTGTCTGTCTGTCGGTCCGTATGTCACAGCCACTTTTTTCCGAAACTATAAGAACTATAATGTTGAAACTTGGTAAGTCGATGTATTATGTGAACCGCATTAAGATTTTCACACAAAAAAAGAAAAAGACAATAAATTTTGGGGGTTTCCATACATAGAACCGAAACTCAAAATTTTTTTTTCATCAAACCCATACCTGTAGGGTATCTATGGATAGGCCTTCAAAAATGATATTGAGGTTTCGAATATCATTTTTTTCTAAACTGAATAGTTTACACGAGAGACACTTCCAAAGTGGTAAAATGTGTCCCTCCCCCCTGTAACTTCTAAAATAAAGAGAATGATAAAACTAAAAAATATATGATGTACATTACCATGCAAACTTCCACCGAAAATTGGTTTGAACGAGATTTAGTAAGTACTTTTTTTTAATACGTCATAAAGTACGGAACCCTTCGTGCGCGAGTCCGACTCGCACTTGGCCGGTTTTCTTAGTAGATTATGTGCAAAATTGGGAATACCATGAGGCTATACGCTTTGACAATATGCCAATGATAAATGACTGATGACAATATGACAATATCACACTGATGAGGTTACTTAGGCATAAGCTAGTTCTTACTCTATGGAGATCTGGGTACAAAGAACATGGAACACAATTTATGGAGATTGGAACTATACTGTGGGCTTAGGTTATTATTGGAGGTATCAGGACTCCTCATTAATAAGATAATGTGTCAACAGCGCATCTAATATAACAAAAATAAAAAGAACAAATAAATAATATTATGTTTACCTTTTTGTCGGGAAAGTGAAGTGTTATGTCTGCGGTTTTATTTTACTGTCTAAAATTTTTGTTATACCGAATATTAATGTGAAATAATGGTGGATTAATCGTAAATGTGCATGAGTGTTAGTAAATAAAACATAAATAATGCAACGTCTATTTTCAAATTCTCTCAAAAAGTCCGCGTATGGGTTATTTACTGAACCGATGTTATCAATTTGTGGTATTCATCTGCAAAGATGAATCTGCATGTCCATCGGTTGCAATCACCTTTGGATAGATGGCACTAATGTCGCTCTAAAGAATTTCAAAAATCAAAAGCAGTGACAAAATTCAGCGCTTACGTCATCCTTCCCGGTAGCATAACGGTCAGTGCAGCCGCCCGGATTGCGTAAGACCCAGGTTCGATTCCTGGCTGGGTGGGGTGGGCGTTTAATTTTTTCACTGTATTTTATATAAATATTTACTTACATATATACCTACTTAGAAAGTCAAAAAATTATTAAAATAAAACAAAAAACCCTACTGCTGCGAATGTGTAGCTGTGTTATCACTGAACGTTAAATTAATCAATCTGTTTATTGATCACAATCATTTGCAGCTAATTGCAATTAATTAACTAAAGTACATAATAGTATGTGATTGAATACGGCCACTGGCAACCAATAATACTTGCAATGTGACTTCAATCAAACATACATTCAAGATACAACGATGATAGATTTCATGTAAATGAAGTCGTTGAATTGATTGATTGATAATAAAGTGCTGTAAACAAGATATACCTATATCTTTAGCAAATTTCGCCAACATCAGCAGTGACCAATTCTCAAGCTATGATATCAATTACGAGAGCTCCTCTTTCTCTTATTCAAAGTCATTGGTAAATTATTTTTGAAAAAAATAAGACAAAGGTTTGAAAAAAATTTACGATAGCATAGTTGGTAGTGCACTTGACCCGGCATGTCATGGGGTGCGGGTTCGAATCCCGCTCGTGGAATTTTTTCAACACTTTGTCTTTTTTTTTATTATTTGTTCGCAACAATATTTGCGTAAAATTATAATATGTAAATAATTTATTTTTGACACCGGAAATTCTTTAAGGGTATGTAGTAGGTATCTGTTAATTTAATTAGGAATTAATGCTAACATATGAACGATTTGTCTACAGGCACTTTTCAATTATAGACTACTTGAGTCTTGATTTGCACCCAGGACAATTTCTTCATGTGGTCAAGATTGGTTAATAGACCTTTTGCTTGAGAAGACCAAAAGAATATATGAACATTTTGCTTTGTAGCCGATCCGATCCGAAATGCCTGCACCTATTAGTTTAACGGCGTCTGCACTACGTTTGCTACTTACTATGTATTTTTTTTATAGAAAGTTTGACAAATTTCTCGGCTGCCCCATTTCAAAACCTAGTAAGGAAAATTTTTTGTAAAAAGAGGTTTTTGCATTAATCTTCCAAATATTGTAAGTCCCTACACAATACAAAAACACCAGCATTGATATCTAAGATATAAACATAGATATTGAAGCAAATATTTATAATATATAAAATAAAAAATAAAAATAATATAAAATAAAATATGTAATATACACATAAATCAATACATCAATAACATTTCATGTTTCGTATTTTATATATTATACAACCGAAAGATTTTTTCTTACCCAAGATAAATATTTTTCGAAGGCTAACCTATTTTACGTTTATACGCTCTCCTGTAAAATTTGCTTTTAGGTCCTTACTAGGTTTTGAAATGGGGCAGCCGTTCTGATTCTACTCTGGGCACACTAGCGCCACCAATTGATAATTTGACAATTACTAACTGACCGGATCTTTTTTTACACATTGCGTACCGTCCGACAACAGGAAAGCATCCATAGTATTTATTTAATATTTGTGCACTACTTTTTGTTGCGTGGTTTTTCACAAAACGGGTTATCGCATTTATTTACAAACAATGGCCACTGTTGGTGTTAGCGAATGAATACAAAAGCAAACCTAAAAGTAGTGCATAATTATTAAATAATAGATGTTTGCCTAGTGTCGGAAGGTCCGCAATGTTTGAAAAAAATCCAGTTTAGCAGTTATCAAATTAAATCCATTAGCGGCGCTAGTGTGCCTTACCCTTCGCCTTAAGAAAACGGTTAAAGACCCACACACGTATCTATTAGATGGGTACCTACCTATTCTCTCTTTTTTTAAAAGAGAGTTTGATGATTGCCTCAGACGGCATTATAGCTTGACCGGGCTTTTTTGGTGCCGGCGAGAAACTTAAAGGATTCCCCAAGTCGTGTAAAACGAAGCACCGTCAGAGGTTTTAGAGAGAACGGCATCACGCACTAGTATCCCGGTGCCCTACTAGATTCTCCAAGGGGTTCAGCTCGGATCAGGGAACGGAACAACCCGAGGGCGCCTCTAAAGGCTAGGACCTCGGCTCAGGTTGACCAGGCCGTGGTGGTGGTGAGAAGCGCCCAGGTACAAAGCTGTACCTGGTATAGTAGAGCGCGTGTGAACCGGCTCGTCGTTCTCTTGTCCTACGAGTGCGGTGTCTTGGGCCTTAACTAGTGTGCATCTTCAGTGCATTCTGTAAATGTGTATAAGTGGCAATTAGAGAATCGGGCGGGGGGTATAGCACTCTTGGTGTTGAAATTGCAAGCGTCCACGGGCAACGAAAACACCACAATATAAGGAGACTTTCTCCTTATTTCCTTATTTTGTGCTAACACTAGGGTTGCCAACTATACTTTAAAATAACTTTATATATATACTTTATTCATTTTAATAAAAATAAAGTATGGAATATACCCCGTGTGGTGCCGGGGGTAAAGAGTTGCATCACGCCATCACTTCCCGTGGGTGTCGTAGAAAGCGACTATGGGACCATTCCAGAGGATAGGCAGCAGCGTCTCTCTGTGATTATTCTCACCTTACTGCGATCGCCAACCCGCCTGCCAAGCGTGGCGATTATGGCAAATTCCCCTCAAAATTATTTATCCTTGAGGGAGGCCTTTGTCCAGCAGTGGACGTCTTTTTGGCTGAGATGATGATGATGATGATGGAATATACCGACATAATGCGTGCGTTTGAACGGTATATTCCTGTTGACATAATTCCTGAAGTACTGAATGATACTCAGACTCAGGTGGAGTGAAACGAAACGCAACGTTAATTTCTAAACGCGCCCTTTATAAACTGTCACTGTCAAAGAAATTGTCAAGTTCTTGTACCTAACATTTAAATAAATAAATTCGGAAAATACTTTATTTTTTCTTCAAATCCTTTTTTTTATAGTAGTTAGTGATAGATTTACTTTAATTTCTTGAAAAATAGTTGGCAACCCTAGGCTAACACGCATAATAAAAATAACGAATTTTCTTATTTTTTTAGGTTTTTTACTAAGGTTTTCTATTAAACTTCTATCATTCATATTCATATTCTATAAGTACACCGTGCCTATGATGTTATGTAACGCCATTTGAATGATGCTGCGTTCATTCACCTTCCACGCTTTGTTTCCTCATTAAGTTATCGTCATTGATACCGCTCTGCACAATGTCATTAATAGTTGTCACTAATTGAATAACGACCGAGTTGGAGTTGGTAAACTGCAAATACCTAAGTATTTAGTATGTTTTGAAGATCATGTTGAGTTGAGACACCTGCAAACATTAACTGCTTTACCACAAAACGATTGGCTAAGGTTCGAAAACAGATGTTGTAATATATTTAGATAGAGACACAATATTTTAAACACGTAGGGTATTAAGCCATTTTTTTAACTTTAAACACTATTTTGTAGTAAAAGGGTTAGTCTTTTTAAAAGACCGAGTTGGAACACTTGCAATTATACCTATTTTTAGTAGGTATTTTTTATTTTGTTTACACAAAACAACAGTCATCTTAGCCTATTGTGACCCCGCCAATTTAATGTAAGTCACCATGAGGAGGTTAAATGAGATTTTTTAAACTACAGCATCATAGAAAATTATATTAGGTACCTACCTAATAGTGTAGCTATGTAGTAAGTAGGTTAGAGAGGGCTACGTTCTTAGCTCCAGCACAAAATAAGGAGACTCCAGTCCAGTACCTATATGCTCGAGTAACGCACACATAGACAATAACCTCTCACGGCACGGATCTCGGAACATCTGGGAACAGTCCAAGCGCAGCCGTTGCGTGTGGTTGCGGCTTCAGAGTTATAAGTAGAGTTTGTATGGTAAATATCTACCTGCCTACCTTTTACCTACCTAATGCGATACGAGGTCTTATTATTCGATTTTGATTCGACCACGCGAATTTGTATGGAAAAAAGTTAACTATTCTCGTAGGTATGTCGCCAGGAGGCGCTGCTTTATTGCCATACTAATTTTCGTTTTCGTAAACTTAATCGAATGAATACGAATAGTAAACAATAATCACACTATAAGGCACCATCTTAGTAAACCGCTACAGGTAATGTAAAGTCCTACCTAGGAATAGGTACTTACTTATTTAAATAGATACGTAAGTAATTCGTTATGATAACGAAAATGTTACGTAGGTTATTTAAGTAAAATATTATGTTAGTAAATAGGTAGGTATGTAGGTAGGTACTTTACCTACCTACCTACTAGACAAATTATACCCTATTTATGGCAAATAAACAATTACAATTACAATTACAAATCAACTTGCTACAAAAAGTTTATTTAGGTAGGACGGTAGGTATTTTCTTGTTGATTAGATAAAATATCATAGTTAAATGTTACGTAATGCATAACAAGATTCTCTTATTACTATATGACTAGGTTAATTCGTTTAATAAATAATACTTCATTACCTACTTACAAACATCTTGTTAAGTACTAGGTAAACTATCGACGTTTTATAGAGTTGTTTGATTTCAAACTTATTTACAGTCAAAACTAGTTTTTACTGGTAGGTATGGTATCTATAGTTGCCACGACAAAATTTAACGTTCAGCTTGCGTTTGAACCACACACGAACGTAAAAAGGAACGCAATTTAAAAGGTTTTCTTGAGGGAACGGCATCACGCACTAGTGTCCCCGTGCCCTACTAGATTCTCTGAGGAGTTCGGATCGGATCGGTTGGGTTACCACCTCTTTTCAGGACGAATAAAGTATTTTTTCATTTTGTTAGAACAAAAATAAAGTACCTAGGTACATAGCATAAAAAAGAGTACTTATTTATTTATTTGTCCTTAAAACGTATTTTTTGTTGCTCTTTGCGACATTTAACAAATAGGTATTTTGTGGCTGTGGATACCAGTTTATTTAGTCTCATATGTACTCATAACCAGTAACGAGCCAGTAACAATCACTTTTACGTAGGTAAATAGAGTACCTATTTTAGCGTAGGTACTTTATTGGTGTCGTAGATTATAAAGTACGCCTACATGAAAAAGAGGACAATACTCTATTTTAGTGTAGGTAAGGGTCGCAACCCTAGTCGGGCCCTACCCCCGTGCCCTGCCAAGTCCTTATGGAATGGGTGGGGGGATGGGGATGGGGATGCGGTAGGAGAGTCCCACCCCACATAAACATCTGCGTCTCCCCAGTTTTCTCCAATAAGAAAAAGGTAGGTAGTAGGTAGGTACCTACGTAAGTACCTAATACCTATAATGGATTTGTAACAAACCTTTTCCCGATCAAACAAAGATCACATGACTGAGTGATAGTGACCACGGGCCCTGCAAAGGGTTCGAAACTTCGAAACGTCAGGATCAGGATAAACATTAATAAAAAATAATGTAGATACCTATAAAATGAACGCGAGTTTTTTTTTGAGTGTGCTGATTGCCTCAGCAGGCGGCATTTTCAGCTTCACCGGGTTTTTTTGGGGGCGGCGAGAAACTTAAAGGGTTCCTCAAGCCGTGTGAAACGAATCACCTTCGGAGGTTTTCTAGAGGGAACGGCATCGCAGTGCATGTCCCCGTGCCCGTGCCCTACTAGATTCTCCGAGAGGTTCGGTTTGGATCCAGGACAAACGCGAGTAGATCCATAAAAGTTGTTTCATTTCAAACCATTGATTGCACTTAGAACGAATGCTGCGAGGTGCGGCCACCTCCCCCTAAAAATAACCTGCCACTTTACTAGAAACACTAGAACTTTGTAGACAACTAACATGTGTATTTAGGTAGGTAGGTATATCCCCTTGAGCGTTCCATTGTTATCGACCACCAGGTGGCCGAAAACAATTAAAATTATATTGTGTCTGGTATTCCGAGCGCGCTCGAGCTCATATGGTACCTAAGTAAGACTGTAAATAAATACTTAATAAATACTTGTGAGGAAATAATGAATAAAAAATAAAAAATTAAAAATAATTTAGGTAAGTAGATAAGTAGGTAGGTACCTAGGTAGGTATGTATGTGTAGGTACCTAAATTTCAATAAAATATAGATGACTAATCTAGGACTACGTTATATACCTACGGCCTCGATCGATTTACAAACTATTATGAAAATAGAAGCGCGGGAAACATACAAATATTTTAAATGTTTCAAAAATGACGCGTTCCTCGTTCAAAATAATTAAAGTGTGAAAAAAAGCATGAAAGATTTTACGAAGGGTTATGATTATGAACCTAATTAGTATTCCAAATAAACATTACAATCAATTGACAAAATATTGTCCGGCGAAGGAATTAATGATTGCGAAACAGGAGAAACTAGGTTCTTTGCCAAGTCCAGTTTTCAAGGTCGCAGCTTCGGAGAAATTATTCGCAATAATGTGCTAAAAATATTCGCATTCGTACAGCAAAATAAGAATCGCAAGAATCAATATTGTCTTGTATGACTTGAGGTTGGCTTACCTTTCTGTTGCAGGAACGGCTTTTGACTTGAGCTCATAAAACATGAACTCTTGGTGCTGTTGAGCCGCTGTCATTTCATCCAGGATCTTCTGATCAGTGGAGAAATCGTTCGTCAGAAGAGAAGCGAGATCGTAAGCCATATCAATACCAGATTCATCCATTTTACAAGAGAAACACAAACACAAACTTTTGCACTAAAATGTCTTTTTCAGCTATATTAACATGTTTCAAGGCGAGTAAACGAAACTTTGTGAAAGAAAATGGGATTTAGTTCACGACAGCATCCATTCTCCCAGCTGTCTACCTACTTGTTGCTATTGTTGACTATACAGACGTAGGTATATAGATAAGTGATAAAAAGCATGACTATAACCCATCTGTAAATAATTAACATGAACATAGCACATGTTCCATAATAGATACAGTCTTCTTAAATAAGTTGTAATATACTGTGATGTAAAATTTTCTGTCGTGGCAATTAAGATAGATTGAAATGAATAATACTCAACATTTTGTAATTTTTTAATAATGCTATGCAAAATCTTCATCAGTTTTTTATTGTGTACAAGATTTGCTACATTTTATTATAGCTTTGTGAGGTTCTATAATATTAAGTAAAGAAAAGAGATTTTAAACACAAATCAAATTAAATAGATATTTGTGGCTGGCTACATTTTAAAACACCTACTTTCGTTCAGAAATTACAGTGAAGTAATAAATAATTCGGCCTCTTCTTTGATTTTTAAAGAAATTACGATTTTCATTTTATAAACTCAATTTCATTTTTAAAGCCTTTATTTATTTTTATAATTATAACGATATTTTTTTTATATTTATGTTTAATCGCTTATACAATTCGAGTTCGGAAGGTACTGAACGAAACATTTTACTACTAAAAGTATACCATGTATTGGAAGGCACACAATTTAGTAAGATTATGATTTTTTTAAGTTTTTAAAAGTATTAGTAAGCAAGTAAATGAATATCATTAAACAACGATTTTTATTTCCACCTAAACAAAATTTAAAATAATCGTACATTGCAGTAAGGTAATACACAATAAAACTGTATTGGCATCAGGCGTCCTTGACAATAAAGCACTGTGGCTTTGGTATTCGTCGTGTACAGGACAAGGCCTTACCGGCTTTCTTGGCTTCCAATCAAAATTCAAAATTCAAAATTCAAAATCATTTATTCAGTTTAGGCTACAAATAGCTCTTATGAATGTCATTATGCCATCGGTTCGTAAGTCTCCATCCATGGGGCACTGAGTCTCGTTACTCACATTCTCAAAGTCAATGGTAATGGATTTCAAGTAGGTACCTGGATGATGATTCGTTGCGGGTGGCGGTGGTTTGAAGCTCGGTTGCAACATTAGTTAGCTTCATTGCTGCATTTGAGGAGCTCAGATGGAGGCCGATGGGCACCATGAATTGAGCTGTTGTTGATGCGCGTTTGAAGTACCTGAGTGCGTGGTGCTCTCAACTACGTCATTCAGTGAGCATTAATAACGGCCAATATACCTTACGCCCTGGAGCCTCCATGTTTTTACGGCAAGGGGCTGGCTGGTTTAACTTTGGTTTTTTGGGTGAAGGGTTGTTGCTTGTTATAGGATGCGACGTGTGTTAGCACCTTCACGGCGTCGCATATTCATTGCACAATTACTGGACTGCTGGGTGCTGCTAGGTCTGGTGCTGAGAGTGCCACGATGCAGACACATCTTTATTGAAATACGTTTGCACCTATTGTTTACAAAGAGCTCTAAACTAATAATCTAAAATAAATTAAATGTTGTGATACCTGAGCTAGGTAAACCCTGTTTTTCAGGCGAATGTGGGCTTAGTCTAAGTTTAATTTAAATCAAAACATAAATGAATATAACAAATAACACGCTAAATTACAATCTAATGTAAAGACATAAATAAAATAATAATAAGTTGATACACACAAAAATAAGATATTCTTCTCAGTTCCAAGACATGAGAAGTGCGAAAGAAGTGGTGCCGTATTATGAAACGCGATGATCAAGTAACTCTTTTCAGTTCATCTTGTTACGTTTTATTTTTTTTTCATAGTACAAGCCAAAATAGATAGTTAAAAATCCATTATAGAGCATTTTGTTTTCAATAAAGAATAATAGCAAAGGCATGTACCTTCCAACTTTTACTCCACGCACCTTCACACCCATGAAATCGGAGTTATTTGTAAAAAAATGTTTGGTAAGTTATCAGACTGACCTCTTACAAATCCATTATCCATTATTACAATAAAAAATATATGTATACACTGTGTTTGTTTGAGATGTTCGCTCAAGGATGAGTAAACAGCGTATGGCGGTACGAACGCACGGGAGGCATCGTGTCGCGTGACGTATTACATATTACGTAATACATATATTTCAAAAATTCAAAAAGTGGCCTGCTTTGAATGACCTACTAAATACGTGTACGTTAAAAATAACATGAAATTTTAATGTAGGAGACGTTCTCATTATATTGTATGACATTAATAGATGTTTTTAAAAAAGGCTGGCAACTTTGTTGACTACTAACGCGTTGCTGTGTGTGGCTGATGTTAATGTTAGAGCTGTCAAATAAATTGTCTGAAAAAAGCCGCTAAAACACGCGCTGTTTTATATTTAACTGAAATATTTTATTGATTGAAATATAAAATAATAACGAAATGTCGAAAGCACACCCGCCAGAGTTGAAAAAGTAAGTAATTATTTATGATTACTAACCTGTAACCATTCAAGCGAAACTTAACATTCAAGTTTTAAATGGATTAATCGCCATTTGTGTCTATTTAAATGATAATAATCTGTATTGTCTAAATATTTTAGAACCAGCGTTCTTTATATTAACTTAATTATAACAAACTATAGTTTTTCAAAGTGTACTTTTATCCTAACCTTACTCATTACACTTACAGTAAATTTTAGACCTTTTTAATATTGCCATATCTGTGTTCGATCGAATGTTACCCAATTGTTGCAACTATACTATCTAAGATAAATAATGCAATCATAAACACATTGGACATAAACAAACTGATTGCAAATTTCAGATTCATGGACAAGAAGTTGTCCTTGAAACTGAATGCCGGCCGTGCTGTGACCGGAGTTCTGCGAGGATTCGATCCATTCATGAACCTGGTGCTGGACGAGTCAGTGGAAGAGACTAAAGATGGCCAGCGTAACAACATTGGGATGGTGGTAAGTTGAATTGACTTGTGGCGGCTCCACCTACCGCATATGCTGCACATTGACACGAAGCAAACACCTTCTCAACTGTGTCAACAGATGACGCCACAAACGCATACCAACGACGTCGCCCATACTACGACAACAAAATAGTATGGGAAGCCTGCATCGCGGTAGCGAAGTTTCACCGTCTCCTTCGCTATATAGGTATAGCACTTTCAACTGACATCCGTTGGACCTCGGTCCCCGAGCTATACCACCCAGCTCGGAGGAAGATCTTCCCTTTGCCCTTCCTCAATGTGGCATTCCAATCTACCACAGGCTTCCCTAAAGACTTTAAAAAATCAAAAAACCTTGATATACTTGAAAGATACCTATTATTTTAACAATAGGAAGTACATGAGAGTAAGGGCATAAGCTCACAGTCGAACCCAACATGATAAGAGAAGAAAAAGATTGCTGGACAAGGCTTTTGCCAAAAGGCTCATTGAATAAATATGGGAAGGACTGGCTGTTTTCTTTAAACTATACTCTCTCCCCCTCATTCTTTTTGTGTTTTATTGGGTGGTCCATTCCGTTACTTTTCTTGTCTACTTCAACTTTAGCTCTCATGTAGCCTGTTCACCTCCATTTCAATAATTATAGAATTAATATAGCAGATTACTGTACCAAAGTGTAGGTGTCAACTGCCCCGTGGAGAGTGTGTACTGTCTTCTTTATTGGCATAGATATCGCTGCTCTGTACCCAGTTAAAGGTCTTGTCTCAAAAAAGTTATTGTATTATTTGATAGACTGGCATAATGCTGGTGTGGATAAAAAGTGATGATATAACTAATTAATAACTTGATGACACTCAATCTATTATGTAGAATAGGCAGCATTATGCAAGATAGTATGTTCTAAATGCTTGTTAACCTTTTAATGATATTCTTTTTTATTCTTTTCAGGTCATAAGAGGGAACAGCATCATTATGTTAGAGTCATTAGATAGAATTTAGATCATAATTTTAGTTTTAAGACAGTACTACTAATTTTTTATCTTAAGATGGCAACGTTACTGAATTGCTGAAGTAATTTTGCCTATATTAACAATAAATAATTAAGCCAAGGTTGGTATTGTTTTAATTTTCTTAAAACCTATTTTGTGTCTATTTTTATAACCTGATATTTACCCTTTTTGTAGCTGCCTACACCTTCAAACAAACGTTATTGTTCTTTGATAACAAACATGGAATTAAACCATAATTTATAACATGCATGATTAGAGTAGCTGTGGATCGTGCTCAGTGGCGTGCACTTGGAGAGGCCTATGTCTAACAATGTACTAGTAGTAACTATTAACTAATCTGTGCTAGTAGGCTAAAGATGACGACGTGATGTATTGATATTGACCATGTTTGCACAGTACAAACACCACACACAGTAGATCAGTGAAATGTGGTGCTCTGGGTTCGAATAATACGTAAATGAAACGCAGTCAATAATTAACTTGAAAAGAATATAATTGAAACGCTTTGAACAATTCGGGAAAGCAACTATTAGCATCCAGTCAAAAGGAAAATAATTGAAAGTGAGGCTGTATGTGCTATATCCTATTGTCTTCTCGAAAATCAAAGCATGTATGGTGGCTGACATTGGGTATGTTCCGATATACACTGCACTTTCCAGTGCTCTTATTGGCGAGAAATTTGTTCCGTTATGGACTTACAGTATACTGCCGCTTTGTTGTGAACATCAGGATGACGGGTGTACGTCAATAAACAGTGATTCTATACACATGAAAGCAATGTTCTAGCAATGTGAGGAATGTGCGTAAAATTTAAAGCAATGTGCTTTTAAAAAACCAGAGTTATTTCAGAAAGTTAGTGAGCCGCCAGCCTGTTATCAGAATGACGGGTGTATTTTTAATACGAGCAAAATACTTACTATCTAAGGATGAAAACATTACCGTAGCAATGTTCCGGCAATGTGCTCGAACGTACCAAAAGTAGAATCAGATGCGGTGAAAGGTTTAAAAGCAATTTTGAAAATAAAAGTTCAAAAATTTTACGCCTGCTGATTTCATACAGGCAATCCGACGAATAGTGTAAAGAAACATTTATGCCACAGGAGTTTCTTGCAGTGCAATGCAAATGAGATAACAATTTCCAAATTTTTCCTTTTATTATTAAATACCATGTATAATTGTATGTATATGGATTCCGCTATGCATGTTGGTGACGCAGAGCCTCCACATACATACATTTTTTACTAATCACATTATTAGATAGAGAATAGTTTGACAACTCTTTTGAAGTAGACTGATTAGGTATACGGGCTTCAATTCCAGACTGCCGAATTCACGCATTTCTCGTATATTGATTGTGGTGGGAATATTAAATTCCACTATTCGCCGGATTGCCTGTATGAAATCAGCAGGCGTAAAATTTTTGAATTTTTATTTTCAAAATTACTTTTAAACCTTTCACCGCATCTGATTCTGCTGTTGGTACATTCGAGCACATTGCCGGAACATTGCTACGGTAATGTTTTCATCCTTAGATAGTAAGTATTTTGCTCGTATTAAAAATACACCCGTCATTCTGATAACAGGCTGGCGGCTCACTAACTTTCTGAAATAACTCTGGTTTTTTAAAAGCACATTGCTTTAAATTTTACGCACATTCCTCACATTGCTAGAACATTGCTTTCATGTGTATAGAATCACTGTTTATTGACGTACACCCGTCATCCTGATGTTCACGCAGTATTCTAGGGAAATATATGACCAGTGGTCGGCGTAGGTAGTGCCATATGAGGTGAATGACCACAAATGTATATATTAACATGGACATGCCCCGGGGTTTAAGATTTCAAATTCGATATTGAGTTTACTTATTTTTAACATTGGTAGAAACTATAATTATTGTACTGTTTTCTGTCTCTTTTGCACGAGTGGTTACATAGCATCGACAGATGCTTTTATATGAAATCCCAATTTTGTTTTCTTAGCAAGTACAACGCGGGTAAAGCCGTGTCAAAAAACTAATATTATAGTTTGTTCATTATAGCTTGATATCCGTGACAGATAAAAAATTGTCATGCTTAGGACTGAGTGAAACAATACTGAGATAATTGCATCAAATGATAATTTAAGTTATCAATTGAGTATCATTACCCTAATGAAGTACTGTTCCTATCGAATGTGCCAATTGATTTTTTTTTCTAATTTTTAGAAGTTCTATATAACTCAAGAAAAATAAACGAAGACTAACCAATTTATTAATACAGCTCGAAAATGAAAAATATGACGTTAAATTAAGTCGATTGGCAATTGAATATTGATTGAGCTTCACTTGGTTTACCTTCCCAACACTAGTATTTATTTGTAATGGAATGATCTTTGACTTCTTGGCGGGAAAGTGAAGAGTCATGTCTGCGGTTTTGTTTTATTTTCTAAAATTTGTGTTAAGTCGAATATTAATGTGAAATAATGGTGGATTATTAACCGTTAAGTGTTCGTGAGTGTGCATGAGTGTTGGCAAATGAAACAAAACAGTGCAACGTCACTAATCAAATTCTCTCAAGAAGTCCGCTTGAGGACTTAGTAAAGCCCCACATCTTTACTGAGATACTCGAGGGGTTGGGGGTATATCATTTCTCACTTCTCATTTCCATTATCATTCATCATCATCATTTCCATTATCATTCATCATCATCTTTAGGATTATAATACTAATGAAATTAAGAAACTAATGACATGGCAGCATGGTCTATGACCTTAGCCGGTTCCTCAGAGAACAAACTATAAAAAAAAAAAAATGGAATGATCTTTTAAATTATGTTTATTTTATTGTAATGTTTTAAAATTGTGATAAATGTGTGTTATGCGAAAGTTTTTTGGGATAAGCATTATTTAACGTATAAAATAGAATTACAAAAGTAATTGTCATTTAATAAGTGATGGATTATTAAAAAATTATGTTATTTTAATGTAGTCAAATAAATTCATACGCTTTCAAAAAGTTACGTCTTCAATTTTGATGACTTCTGTCGCAGATTGTACAAAACAAACTTTATTGTACATTTAGACAATTACGACCTGTTGTCAAGAAATAGTATAGACATATATAAATCACTACAGATTTAAAACAGTGTTTGTACTAGTAGTAGTTGATCGTAACGCTTATAGCAACGAAATTGTTTTTATGAAACTGCTGTCCTCTTATTGCTAACAAGATAAATATTTATATTAAAAAAAATGGTGAAATTTTTAGGGTACGCACATTTGATTTACATAAATTAAATGTAGGCAATATTTGATTATAGGTGATTTTCACAATCCCGGGATTTTGAGACGAGAGTGAGAGGGTATGTCCACGTTCTGCCACGATCAACGAATCTTGTTAAGAAGCACTACCTACGTCGACCACTGTAGGCACTGTATATGACATCATAAATCGTCGCCATTTTTGTACTGTAAGCACTGGCATTTTCGAGGTAAGGTGCTCTCAGTGCATTGATCACGAGAACAACAGCGTCCAGAAATGACATGGATGACAGTATACTGGACTGCGTTCCGTTTTAAACAGTAACCAGTATAGTTAAATATAAAGGAACGGCTTTGCAGTATACTGAATTGACGTCACACTTTACAGAGCTCGCAGTGCATTTCGGAATATACCCATTGACAGACATCATTACTGTCACTGTCAGTCGTAAAAACTTTCTGACAGCTTAGTGACAATTTGTTAGTACTTAGTCCGAAATACAAGCAATTAAGTAAAAGATAATTGTCGATTTATTGATATACATTCGTTACGCCTAAACATACACAATGATTTAGCTCTAATCGTTACTGTTATATCGCAATTAAATAAATACATTTGGTTATCGGTTCCTACGTTTACAGCTGTGAGTACCGTTTTTTGTTTATGTTCTATGATTATGATTCATTCCACATAATAGCTATCGCATTCCAGTTTTAATGTATTCACGTTCCTACTTCTAAATGATCAAATATAGTTCGGAATATTGGGAATCGATAAAAACTGTACATTGTTACGAGTTTCTAAAAATGACAAATAGGTGTTGTTATCTTGAATCAGTGAGGTCAGCGAAATGGTTTTAGGTCATCTAACATTCTGATTAGACACTAGGTTGTCCGTCTAATTGCATTCTAATAAATATCCTCTGTGCAAGCTGCAATTAAATAAGCAATTACTGCTCAGAAATATAATTGAGTTGCTGTGAGAAGGCACATTGTGTTCACTATAATAATATGGATGGTGTGATTTCACTGTGGATAAAACAATAAGAAATGGGAGACATACATTTATGTAAGTTTTTATCTCTTGTATAACTATTAGATTTTCATAATTATGGCATGTTATTTTAAATCAACTTTAATGTTAAAAGTATTTTATAATTACATAAACTTGAAAGTGTTAAGATAATAAACAAATTGAAAAAAATTTAATTTGGAATAATAGAAAAGCTTTCGGTTCCCTATACTTACACCATTTCTGAATATAAACCAATTATTTATTTGTTTAATCCAATTAAACATTTCTATCGTAATAAAATCCATATCGTCGTTGAAACTGCAATACTGTGATATTGCAGTATCAATGACGATATACGTCATCCATAGTTTAATAGCCTCTGGTCTTGTGGTTATAGCACTAGTCCCAAACCTATGGTTTTGGATTGGATTCCCATCCCATCATAGAATTGATATACTGTACTTTGTTTGCCAGTTCTATCTGTACCTAATTCGAATGAAAGCTTTAATTAAGTAATTTCTTTATTGTAAATACAATCAATATAGCACTTATTGCTGACAAATTGTAAGTAGTGAGTAAAATAATGATTCTGTAAAATAACCTATTAAGTCCTCAACATTATTTACTATTAACTTAATATAATTGTAAAGTTACTGTAACTTTGACAATTGTAAAAAGGTGCAATGCCTGAAGTCTTCTAGTTTTAAATAGACAATTCCAGGAGTCCCATTATTTTCCTATCCAGAAAGTCACAGTCGCACAAAAGCATTGTGACAATTTTTCTCTCATCGTGCTCTACACAAGCTGTTTGTTAATAGTTGAACTTTATGCAGTATTTTGGTAGCAGTGTGTTGTCAGGGCACTGAGGTGCAATTTTTCAACCTCTTTGGTATTCTTGAAATTGATAGTGACGTGAGAATATACTATAAAATTTTTGCATCATCATCATCATCATCATCATCTCAGCCAAAAATATATATTATGTTACAATTAAATTTTTAAGATAAGTACATAGTTTAACACAGAACACATCTGCCTATAGTCTGGGAGACTGATTGTAGATTCGACATAGAAAAAAAAAAAAAAAAAAGTACATAGTTTGAGTTCTGTTTGAGAATTTTTGATGTCAAATCAGTTACTTTGAATAAAAGTGAGAGCCCTCGTAATGAATGTCATAATGTTAGAATTATTAATGATAACAGTAAATTTTTCAAAAATCGCCTTTTTATATTTTCAATAAGGCTTCCTTTCTACAATCTTTGCTGAACTTACTCTGAACCAAGGTGGTTTAGTTGTCTTTTAGGCAGCGATCCCTAAAACTTCTTCCTGTTATAATTATTAATTTAAACTGAATGCACACATTTTAATACAGGCAGCATCCTTATGCAGCTGCTATAAAACTTTGCATATTGTCGTTGTTGTTGATGTTAATAATAAAACAAAATTTAATAAGCAAATAATATATTGTTAATATAAAAGGATAAATATATGTCTAACTCATCTCATAATTTGTCTCATGGTATGATATAATATTTATCTCTATTACGAAAATAAATAAATGTTCAACTACATTCATAATAAGTCTGATAATAGAGTCATTCACAATTAATATTATAATAATGAAGCATTTCAAATTACCTAATTTGGATCAAACAATTCTTATTTGTGTATCAGCAAAGAATAAGTAATAAATAAGTATGGAAACAAATCTCTTTCACCAGTCGCTTTCAAGGTTACGATAATAACCTACTGACTTTTGTCGGCCTAACCAACAAGTCAATCAGGGTCTTGATTCAGCAATTTGACAACATCCACCATTGTGTCTCAGTGTCCTGATTTGCACTATAGGAAACACAAATGTGGTAATTTTAAAAAAATTGCAAATTCAATGCAAATAAAGTTGTAGTAGTATTGTTAAATAGCCTATGTATTGTCCCGCTGCTGGGAAAGGCATCTATAATTAAAATTAAGTCTTCAGTATAATTGATGATGGTATTGGTATTATCACTGCACTTTCCAAATGCATGTAGATGATTGATCATAATGGCCTGTTCTGTCTATCCATCCATAGGGAAAGCTCAGCCCCAGCAGTGGGGACATAAAAATGAGCTGATGATGATGATGATGATTGATCACAAACCCGCATATGCATCGAAAATCCGAAACACACTTTGCGACTCTTGGAATTGAACCTAGGACCTTCAGTTATCTGGCTCTCGGCTACCGAGGCGTTTATTATACAAACACTTGAAAAATGGCACAGGGTAACCAATGTCTGCATAGCTTAATATACAGGGTTCATGTTTAAGTTTCCAAAATTTTCTCTATATGACCTTTATACTACATGAACGCAATAAATTATTTGATTTGATTTTGATTTCATTTGACTTTTGATTTATAAGGTGGTGGGTTCAAATCCCACTTAAGAGCGTTTACGCCGCACACTAGCGCCGCCAATGAAAAAAAAAACATATCTAGTAATTAGAGATAGAAAATCAAATTATGCTCAACAAACTATTTGAACGAGGTACTTTAGCATTTTTACGTCACCTAATGAACATCTGATACGTTATGGTTTAGTTAAATACGGCGTTATAGTTAAAAGTGGCCGTTTTTAGCTGTAACGTCTTATTTAATTAAACTATAACATGTCAGATGTTCATTAGGTGACGTAAAGATGCTAAATTACTTCATTCAAATAGTTTGTTGAGCATAATTTGATTTTCTAATTACTAAATATGTTTTTTTTTCATTGGCGGCGCTAGTGTGCGGCGTGGACGCTCTTAAGGCAAGTTGTCATTTTTAAATTGCCTTGTATAAATCTTAAATATTGTATTACATACTTTATTTTACTTATTAATTTATATATTTACAGCAACAAAACCGGAGGACATGGCTGATACATTGGACCCGCTGTCGCCTAGTGTGAACTCCTCAAGATCACCAGGACTGATGCATAAACTAAGGTTACGACTTGGAAGAGGCAGCCCTACCGGCCGATCTGATGGAGAAGGTTGGTATTTAATATTTTTTTAAACACATACAATTAGAATATCCGAGTATAGCTGATACATTGGACCCTCTGTCTTCTACATAAGAAAGTGGCAGGTAGCGTGGGGTTTAAGCGTTAGAGAGAGAGAAGCGTGAGAATGGAACATATCGGCAACCGTCACGCGTGCCCGATAGCTCTCTCTCTCTCTATGATGATAAGGCCGAAGGTGGAAGCGTCCTTCACCCGAGATCCTCAACTACTGAGGCACTAGTTATCTTATCTCTAGCTGCCGGAACACAACAATGCTACAAACATTGATGTTATGACGACATATTTAGAAAAGTTGATTCCGCTCGTAAAAAAAAAGAAGAAAAAAAAAGATGGTGTAACCATGACACCATAGTGTAATGATAAAGTGTTTTAAACTATGGTCAGTTAGCCTCTTGACCTATTAAATGACAAAAGCCCGGCATCCGTATAACCATCGCACTTCTGTCCATTGTTTTCAAAGAACTCCCAAGGTTATTAAAGCTATTGATAATCAGAAACAGTTGTTATTAGTAACTGTGGAACTGTGCACCTGTGTGCACGTCTTGTGATAACAAATATATCAAAGTGGGGTGTCAATTCGGATGACGTAATGGAGAAAGGTGAGGAGTTTACACAGTACCGGATACATTTTATACACAGATGGAATATCGTCAGCTCATGATATATTATAAAAATGTTAATATTATGATGGGATAGATAGTACGAGTATCCATATAATGGACATAACATGTAGCGACAGAAGAGTAAATGATAAGTTATGTGATACTAAAGCTGTACTATTTCTTCAGTCTGCATGCTCAGCCGAGGACTGCAGAGCCAGCTGCTTTCGCGGCAGAAAGCGCATGCACAAAAATGTATAAAATTAAAAAGTTTTATGTCACAGCTACGCGTGGCCTGGATAGCTTGTCCTTCATAGAAAAACACAATCATCAAACAAACAAGCTTAGCGCTCCTAATCCTAGGACGGGCAAAGCGTGTTGCGGATTATCTGATGATTTTTTTTTTCATTTGTTAACTTCTCATTAATTAATTAATAATAAACCATTTTTTTTTACAAATAACAAAAAAATTACAGTTAAAATCTAATCAGGCCGCATCAACCCTAATACCTAATACACACATTTTGTTTGTCGGCGTCGCTGCGCGTCGTCTCCCTCCAGCCCTGTCAGAATAACAGCGCTTCTACGGTACTCAGCCCATCATTGAGTGTCGTGGGGGTATTATGCTGAGACAGGGTCCTTGTTGGCCTCACACTACTTTTGTTTATATTATCTTTTAATTGTTTTTTCTTGTTTTCCTTTCTTATTCTTATTAACGTTTGCTTTGTTTTGACTGTATTGTATCTTGTGTGTGTGTGTGTCAATAAATATTTTTCTTCTTCTTCTTCTTCTAATTTGGAAAGTGGGAAAGCGTTATGATTAGGTAAGCCAATTCCCATCAAGACCAGTATATTGATAGTGATGACTTGATTTTAATGATAGTGGCCAGTATATAGGCTATTTACTTCACTTTACATGAAAGAACGTTCTGTTTCCAGGGTACGTGGAGTTCGGTGAGTTCCGAGCTGAGCGGCCCGCCGTGAAGAAGGTGGGCACCTTTGCGGGGGTGTTTTGCCCCGTGGTACTGTCTATGTTCAGTGCGCTCATCTTCATACGAATGGGTAAGGCATATTAGACTTTATTCTTTGCGTTTAAGATTGATATTTGGCTGACAATGGTGGGGTCCATTTAAATGGGTGGTGACATCAGAGGTGAGCACCTTTTCGGGGGTGTTCTGCCCCGTGGTACTGTCCATGTTGAATGCGCTCATCTTCATACGAATGGGTAAGCGACAATAGACTTTGTTCCAAGCGTTTTAGAGTCGATAGTTCGTATCTAATGATGGGGTTATTTTGGATGGCTGGTGACAACTTAGGTAGACACCTTCGTTGGGGTGTTCTGCCCCGTGGAGCTGTCCATGTTCAGTGTGCTCACCTACATACGAATGGGTAAGGCATAATATACTCTGTTTCAAAGGTTTTAGGGTTGTTAATTGATTGAAAAATGGTGCTCTATGATAGCTAGTACCTAAGTAGTTGAGGACTCCGGGTTTATAACGGTTCCGTATTATCCTGGCGGCACGGAGGGGATTTACAGGCATTTTTAGTGGGTAGGTATACCCCCTCTTCGCGGGCAGCGGGGAGAGTCCCACCTCACATATCTCATATATCTTGTTTTTATGATTGTAGATATATAAAATGTATTGCAAATTTTTTTGCGAGCATATTACAATTTTAAAAAGTGATGAAAAGATTTCCACTAGCGGCATTCGAACCCGCACCCTCTGATAATCCGGGTCAGGTGCGCTTCCAATTACGCTATCGTGGCTCTGTCCAACCCGCCTAAATGTATCAACACTATCTACTTTTACATTGTAAGCCAACATTGTATTTCTCAATCAAAACTGGTTGGGTTTTCGAACCTCTGCCCAAGGTTATACGATATCTCCCTGGTGACGTCACCGCGTGACCAATCGTGGTGAGATGTCAGCTGACCTTGGAGCGGCGTATGGGGGCGTCACAGATTTGTGGCCGATCAACGATGATTTTTAGCGGCAATTGATCAGAGTGTCTTTTAAAATTCAGTTACTGGGTTCTGCATGCAGTTTGGCAGGAAATAGCAAAGTTTATTATCGTACTATTATTATTATACGTGTGCCTAGTGCGAGTTTTCTTTGTCATTCGGTCATGTTAAATAAACGAGGAAAAATAATAAAAAAGAGAGTCTAAATAAATTGAAAATTTATTAAAATAGAGGAATAAAAAATAATAATTTGAATTTGAATTTGAACCATGAAAGGATCTTAATGAGTCATCTCCAAAACGTGTTTTGAATCCCTTTAGATCAATTTAAAGCACATGCCAAAAAACCCCCCCTTATGAGTCATTATCATCATCATCATCAGCCTACATTAGTCCACTGCTGGACATAGGTATCTCCAAGTGCACGCAACCGAGCACGATCCGCGGCTCCCTACTCGTACCTACCTTATGAGTAAAGGTTATAATGTAGATTTTTATTTTTATTTATCTATATGTCAATATGAATTATACATAACCTACCTTTACTTTCGTTAAATAGTTGTTTCTATACTGTATTTGTTGTTTTTTTAAACTCAGTTTTTGTTATCATTAAAAATAAAAAAATAAATCAAACATTGTTGTGCCGTGTTCTGATTTGAAAAGATTCTAGTTTTAGTAAAATTACAGGGCATAGAGGCATAGTGACTGAAGCTTCGGGGTTGGTAATGCGTGCGTTACCCTTAGTGTGACAACAGGTGGGCATTATGCACATTTACCGACGCAGAGGGGTGGTAAAAAAAATTAATATAATTAATTAAAAATAAAATAAAATATGTGATATGTTTTACTTTTGGGGCAATGTTAAAGTATGTGATATGGTTCAATATTTATTGAAAAAATTTAATAGTTGTTTCATAATGTATTTATTCCATGTCACTTTTAATTCCGAGATCACCGGTGAGATTGAATAATCGTCCAGTTAAATAAAATAAAAATAACATTTTGTTGCAGGTTACCTGGTCGGTAACGCGGGGTTGTTCGTGACTCTTGCGCAGTTTGCACTGGCATACTTGATCGTTGTATTCACGGTCACTTCAATATGCGCCATTTCCACCAACGGTGCTGTGGAAGGGGGAGGGGTTTACTGTATCCTTTAAAATGATATAATGGTTCATTACCATCACCATCTCATTTTATGTTCCCATTGCTGGGGCACGAGTCTTCCATATGGATGGATAGGATTATAAACCACCACGCGGGCCCAGTGCGGATTGGTGGTTGTTAACAAAGTCAAAGGAATTTTTTTTTATTCAAATAAACTTACGAAAGGTGCTTTTGAATCATCCATACTTTTTTTACCCATTCAGGACGTCTATTTTTTAGCTGTGGAGAAGAATGGGCGCAAGAAACTCCACAGTTTTAATTAATAACGACAGCTAATGCAGCCGGGACCAACGGCTTTACGTGCCTTCCGAATAACGGAGGAGCTCGGGATGATTCATATTAGGTCACCAATCCGTTGACAGGCCTTTGCGAAAGTAACTTGACTTCATCAATCTTAAAAATAATACGAGGTAATTGTCTACATGCCTTAACAATGTATGATGTCCTGAACATTCTATCAGTTATGATAAGTCGCACACTGGGGCCAGAGTTTGGTGGCGCGATTGGAACACTGTTCTTCTTCGCGAATGTGGCGTCCAGTGCCCTCTGCATATCTGCTTGCACTGAAGCGTTGGTGGAGAACTTTGGACCTAATGGTGAGTATATAAGATTGGTTTTTGAGTAAAAGTAATTAGCCATTGTAATTGAGTCATTGTAAAATTGAGAGTGCTAGCTGTTGTGTCATTGAGTTTCTAATTCACCTACAAACTGGCGTGAAGAATTGAAAGACGTGTTTAAGGGATATAATAGTGTTTTGGAAGCTAATACAGTATATAAAATTCTTTCCTTTTCATAAAATAAAACAGCGTGCTAGTTGTTCAGAGTTTGTGCCATAAGAAGATTTCAGAGAGTTCTTTATTCTATAAAAACTGAATAAGCGTGTGCGACACTAATTTAAAATTTGTCTAACGATTTAGTTACCTAGATCTATACATTATGTAAATTTTAACTAAATTTTAATTTTTAATTTAAATTTTTAAGTGCTAATTGTTGTCCTGAAGCTGAATTAAATATTTATAAAATACAGTGAAAAAATTGAATGCCTACCCGACCCAGCCAAGAATCGAACCTGGGTCTTCCGTAATCCGGGCGGCTGCACTGTCCATTATGCTACTGGGAAGACATAATTTTTTCACTGTATTTTAAAAATATTTAATTAAATTAAAGTAAAAAAGACTATAAGAACTTGTAATTATTATTGTTACGCGCGGATCTGCCAGCCGATCGTTCCAATTCGTTGATCCAGCTTTGAGGGTCGTGCTGTTCGCTTAGGGTACCTGGTGGGCCACTCGGCGGGCATCTCGGACGGCTGGTGGTACCGCTTCCTGTACCGCTCGCTGCTGAACGCGGCCGGCGCGGGGGTGTCGCTGGCGGGCGCGGCTCTGTTCGCGCGCACCAGCCTCGCCATCTGGCTCACCATGCTGGTGTGCCTGACCAGCGCTTTAGCCAGCTTCTTCATCACTCCCATCTCTGAGGTTAGTGTCTGTAAACACTTCTCTCTCTATCTAGTTACCGGCCAGCACCTTAGCTCCATTCATCGACACCGGCTCCTCTCTATCTAGTTACCAGCCAGCACCCTAGCCCCCTTCATCGACACCAGCTCTGCTCTATCTAGTTACCAGTCAGCACCCTAGCCCCCTTCATCGACACCAGCTCTGCTCTATCTAGTTACCAGTCAGCACCCTAGCCCCCTTCATCGACACCGGCTCCTCTCTATCTAGTTACCGGCCAGCAACTTAGCCAGCTTCTTCAACACCCCCAGCTCTGAGGTTAGTGCCTGTAGTCACTTCAATTCAATATTAAAAGTTCTAAATAATTTATTGAGTTTAGACTACAAGTAGCTCTTATGAATGTCATTATCGGTTCGTAAGTCTGCACAGGACAGGAGACCTTGTACTGAGAAGAACCAGCAAGAAACTCAGCAAGGGCGAGCTTCTTCATCACCCCCCAGCTCTGAGGTTAGTGCCTGAATCCGTGTCTCTCTATCTAGCAAGCTATTATACGAGTCTAGCCAACTAGCTGACCATGCTGATGCCTAACCAGCAGGGCTTGGAAACCGGTAAATTTTTTGAACCGGTTTCATGAAATTATGCATGGAACTTTATTAAAAAGGTTACGTTCCATTGAACCGGTTTTTGAACTGGTTTACAAAAAAATGGGTTTTTTAATAAACCGGTTAAAATTTAAAATGATAAATACTTGATTTACGTTTTTGACCCATATTGATAGGATGCGCGCAACTATCAAAATGAGGTAGCGCTCGCGACGCAACACTGGTGCGCGCCGCGCGGGTATTTCGTCTAACAAGTTATAACAAGTAGAAATAAACCGGTTTATTTAGGTTCGAAATATCGCTCCTATTTGGTTCCGCTCCGGAACGATACTTTACGATAGTACCGGATTTACCCTAATGAAACCGGTTAATTTTGAACCGGTTTCAAGCCCTGCTTACCAGTACTCTAGTTAGCTTCTTCATCACCCCCGGCTCTGAGGTTGGTGTCTCTATCCACTATCTATCTCTATCAGCAATCGGAACCGACGGTTTTACGTGCCTACCGTAGCGGATGGCATAGTGACATTCGTAAGAGTAAATTTTTGTATCCTAAATTGAATAAAACAAATTTGAGTTGTAAAGCACCAACTTATTCCACTCCATTCAGTTCATGTACGTTTGCAACACCAAAGCAATCCACGCGTGCATTGCTAACCCTGAGGTATCAGCCCCCCAACCGCCTAACACTCTCGCTTTCGATCGCTTTGAAAGCGAGACCCTCACCTCGCTTTCTAATATAATATCGAAATATAATATCGAATAATATCGAAAGCTATAGCCTATAGCTTTCGATATTGCTTTCATATTGCTTTCGAAATGACAAGATGACGCCTCCTCCTCGCCTCGCCTTCAAAGCGATCGAAAGCGAGAGAGTTAGGCGGTCGACCCCCAGATTTCGTCCTATTAATTAACCTCTGAGATGGCACGCAGACATAATATGTCTTCTGTCAAAATACCCTAGAGTGGCAGGCAGACATATTATGTCTGCTCTGGTTGGGTCGCTTGGTAACTCTGCTAAATAATAGTGTGTAGTGAGCCGGACTAGAGAGAGTGTGACAAAAGACTCTATGATTAAGTAGGATAGCAATACAATCGACAGTTGTTGACGTTTCTTAGAAAAATTAAACAAGTCGACCCTTTTTATGCTGCCACTTCATGGTCAAGAGTTTTAGACTCAGTGTGTAAAAAAAAATTATGAATACTTGCAATTTTATAATAGATTATTGTAATTTAACGTGTAATGTTATAAATAAAAGAAATATTTCTTTAAGAAATGGTTTGATTTCTACTGTCTTGGGGTTTTCATCAAAACGGGGAAAAAATGCAAACCTCTCTTTTTAGCTCATCATAAAAAAAAACAAATAGTTTCAATTGTAAATATTATGTATCAATCAGTTAGCTTATTTCATTACGAACACGTAGACACATGATACAATGCATATTCGCTTCCTAACGTCTGGATATTACTCTTAATGTAACCCGACACCCAAACAGCTGACTACCTGCGGGGGCCCATCGCCACTCGACGCCATATTGGTTTCTAGTGTCTGCCATCTTAGAGGCTATGTAATTTCATCTATAATTTTGTTAACAGATCGATAAACCAGATACCAATCACCTGGTGAACATCACTCAGTTTAATTACACTGGCTTAAGTGCGGAGACGTTCGCATCCAACCTGTATCCGCAGTACGGCCGCGACTACACCACGAGCGACGGCACGATGGTGGACTTTGCCTCGGTGTTCGGGGTTCTGTTCACGGGCGTTACCGGAGTCATGGCTGGAGCTAATATGAGTGGTAAGGATATTTTTTTACTACACAACAATAACTTAATATGAATACGTATTGAAAAAGCTCTGTGAAATATTTTAGCGTAGTTCCTAATACTAGTGGTCGCCCAGTGGTCGAAATTCGACCGTAATTTTATTAAGGCTGCACGGATTGTATCCTAAGCATTGAAAAATTTAAAAAGATAGAATGTGAATTTGGATTGGCATTGACAGATGTCGGCCGCATTAAAGACAAACAATACATGTGTGTCAAATTCATGGTAGTGTGTGTAGTGTTGTTTTTGTTGATTTAATGTATTTTTTGTGCATAATTAAAAAAAAATGTTTACTTTCGGATAACCTTCTCTATATAAACTATAAGTGTGCGAATTTTCATACTCCTCCGTCTCGCGCAAGTTTCGTAAAAACGGGTACAAAGTTTTTGCTTCACGTATTAATATATAGATATTAGTGAAACTAAACATAAGTCTACACAAGAACCCTGCAAGGGCTCTGCAAATTTTACAGTAACTAACTTTACTCTGTGATCAACGAATACCAATACACAATTTCACAAGTACTCTCTAAGGTTTATATTTACGATCCTTTACTCTTCAAACTCCCAGGTGAACTGAAGAACCCAGCCAAGAGTATACCAATGGGCACTTTAACCGCGTTGCTGTTCACCGCGATCTCGTACGCGGCGCTCAGCTTCCTCACCGCGGCCACGTGTTCCCGCCAGCTGCTGCAGAACAACTACGTGTACCTGCTGCCAGTTAACGTGTGGCCGCCCTTCATAGCCGTGGGTGAGTCGTAGTTACTGTTCTTTGAGATTTCCTTCGAAAGGCATTTCCAGTTGGTATCGTAAAATGGCCTTTAACTACGTCATCGGCCTATCTTAGTCCACTGCTGGACATAGGCCTCCCCTAATGAGCGCCATAGCGCCCTGTCCTCAGCTTGACGCATCCAGCATCTGCCTGCAGTCTTTCGTAGGTCATCATCCCAACTGGCCGCAGGTCGTCCTACACTACGTTTACCAAGTCGTGGTCTCCACTCAAGAACACGTTTACCTGAAGTTTACCTGAGTTTACCTGAGTTTCTCTGAAGGATAGGATTCGTAACGAATACATCCGACAGAGAACCAAAGTCATCGACATAGCTCTAAGAATTAGCAAGTTCAAGTGGCAATGGGCCGGCCATATCTGGCGAAGAGCCTTTAACTTACTAAACATTATTTTAAAAAAAATGTTGAAAAAATTTTCACGAGCAGGATTTGAACCTGCACCCTTCTGACATACCGGGTCAGGTGCTCTTCCAATTGAGCTATCGTGGTTCTAACCAGCCCGCCGAAATTATTCAACACTTTTTACTTTGAAAGCCAAAGGCGCCCATTCAATGTCAACAACTACCGTCACTAACATCCGATCATAATATTTTTACAAATATCAAAGATCAGTTAAGAAGTAGGCAAGCTATTTATAAAATGTTCAAATAATTTTTAACGCAAATTTTGTAGCGAACAAATTACAAAAACACAAATGTTGAAAAAATTTCCACGAGCAGGATTTGAACCTGAACCAACCAATATTAAGCCAACGTTGTGAGTTATGGCCTGATATCCCTATTTCCAAGGAGTTTTCGCCTTTCATAGCTGTGGGTATCTTATCTTATCTTAGTGGGGCCTGCTGAGGTTTCCCTCTCGCAGTAACACTTCGACCCATCGGGATCTTTTGTGTAACCTCATCCTTTCACTCTTCTTCCTCTGTCAAGATAGATGCCATAAGTTTGGCAACGACCTTAAGAGCGAAGAGCCTGAAGTCCTCCGGTTTCGGATAGGCCGACCCCAGGAGTCCCATTCTTTTCCTAGCCAGAGAGTCGCAGTCACACAGTAGGTGCTGCATTGACTCCATTTCCTCTCCACATACCCTACACAAACTATTTGTTGAAAGGTGCATTCTGTGAAGCATTTGTTTTGTGGCATAGTGCCCTGTCAAGGTACCGATGGTTAATCGGGCCTGCCTTCTACTGCTTCCGCATATGAACTTACTCCGTCCTAAGGCGTTTTCGCCTAGAAAGGATTTGGAGTGTTTCATACCCGGCTGCTCTTCACATTCGATAGCCGTGGGTAAGTCAATTAGAATGACGTGAGATATGGGTGACCAATATAAAAATATCTGGAGCTCCTCGAAGCTTCGTAAGGCCACAAAGGCCTTTAGAAAACATAATAAAAAAAAACATATCTAGTAATTAGAGATAGAAAATCAAATTATGCTCAAACTATTTCAATGAAGTAATTTAGCATTTGTACGTCACCTAATGAACATCTGATATTAATATGTCAGATAAACCATAATTGGTTTAGTTAAATAAGACGTTACAGCTAAAAATGGCCACTTTTAACTATAACGCCTTATTTAACTAAACCATAACATGTCAGATGTTCATTAGGTGACGTAGAAATGCTAAATTACTTCATTCAAATTGTTTGTTGAGCATAATTTGATTTTCTATCTCTAATTAGAAGATATGTTTTTTTTTTCATTGGAGGCGCTAATGTGCGGCGAAAACGCTCTTAAGATGTTACATCAAATGTCATCGTTGAAAATTTGGGACGTAATATTTTTTTTTCACCAGGTATGCTAATGGCGACTTTCTCCGCTGGACTGTCAAACCTCATTGGAGCATCGAGAGTTTTGGAAGCGCTGGCCAAAGACAATATTTTTGGTAAGTCGAAACAAGGTTATAATGTTATTTAACAAAAAAAATAGACAGAGATGTAATGTATTGTTTTTTACGACTGGAATTCGAATCCGTAATTTCTTTTTTACAGCGTCAGGTTATTAGTAAAGTTCTCTAACGTAAACGTAGACATTACAGACTTACAGGCTTTAGATTAGTGCATTCTTACCGCAGTTATTTTTGTGGAGCAACATCTTTAACTTTTGCGATCACTTGTTGCTATTTGATGAATGTTGTCCATCGCATCCCTGTCGCCAATAACAGAAATAAACAAAATGTAACAAAGTGTAACTTCTGCAGGCAGCGGACGTGTGTCGTAATGTTATCGATTGTTGCCACTTGTTTCACTGTTTTCAAAACTTAGACAATGTACAGACGCCTTCACAGGTTACCACTGTCAGATTTCCTCAATAGACTTTAAACTTTGTTACTAAGCTATATGGTTGAAAATATAACTTTTTAAACTACCATCGTCACTTCATTATCATCATCATCATCAGCCTATAAACGTCCCACTGCTGGGCACAGGCCTCCCACATGATCAGTAGCACGTGGGGGTATTGAGCCATAACCCACCACGCTGGCCCAATGCGGGTTGGTGGGTTTTAACGACTGCCATCTTACGACAACAACCGGGAACAACGGCTTAACGTGCCTCCCGAAGCGACCCGGCATTGCGAAAGTTGCTTAGCGGGCAAGATCGCAAGCCGAACGCGCTAGCCGCTGCGTCATCGAGCTCCTCGTCCATCCATCCATCGTAATGTAAGTGACATTATAATAAATACTATTAACGGGATTATTACCATGTTTTTTGTTGTGTTTGAGTATCCGATATTTCGGCACAGTTGCATGCGCCATGATCACGGATGTACTGAAGTTATTGCGGGTGGGTGATTTTGAGCAGACAAAACGATCTACCCTCTTCCTTAGTCGTTTTTTGCGCTCGATACTCGTACCACTGTCTCCTAAGTCACTATTCACTCGAACTTGTTCTCGACACACTACACTGACCGTATCAGGTCGCGAAACGGCACTTTTGTTCTTTTTGCGGTCTGTACATAAGCTTATCACTGGATTCCAGATACGCGACAGTTTGAACCCATCTTCGCGATTGAAATTTTTGTATTTTGTAATTTCAATCGCTTCTCTAACCAATCTAGGTATGTAGTGGCGTTCTGTCGAAATTATCTGGGGGTTATAAAACTCAATCCATGAAATATCGGATACTCAAACACAACAAAAAAACATGGTAATAATCCCGTTAATAATATTGATTCTAATGGTTGAAAATGTATTGAAGAAATTTGACAGTTTTGAATAGCTTGATGTGCAGTCTGTACTTAACACGGCAACATAAAATACTCGTACTAACAACAAATTACTTTTTGTTATCGAATGTTGCCACTTGGAAACGTTGCTCTACAAATAGAAGCTGCAGTGTGGTGTGCACCATTACCAGTGATCGGAATAGGTAGGGCTAATTCACCTAAAGTTTGAAGAACGGACAAAAATAATGGAGACTTCCTTATGACAATATTTTTTTTCGTAACAACTGTCCGGGTTTCCGGACATCGCATAAGAACATTAAAAATAATATTATTAATACAGTAATTGATTTTATTACTTATTTTGTATCCTGGATCTTTTTTATTGTTTTCTGGTAAACGAACGGCATTGTTCCACTTCCGAGAAATTCGAGGCTGCCCAAGTCTTGCAAGACATGAGCGAGACAAGAATAGATTTAGACACCAGCAAAAAATAAGTTTAATCCAATATATAGCGACGAGATTGTCTTTCATTTTGGAAAACAATAAAAACGTGTCTACTTATTTTCGGCAATTCCGGGATAAAATACATTACTGTATTGATAATATTAATTTTTAATGTTCTCAAGTGATGTCCGGAAACCCGGACAGTTGTTCCGAAAAAAAATATTGTCATGAAGAAGTCTCCATTAATTTTTGTCTATGTTCTTCGAACTTTAGGTG
The DNA here is from genome assembly GCA_963082485.1 of Eudonia mercurella. Taxonomy (NCBI): domain Eukaryota; kingdom Metazoa; phylum Arthropoda; class Insecta; order Lepidoptera; family Crambidae; genus Eudonia; species Eudonia mercurella. The sequence goes on from OY720048.1 coordinate 1,785,881, forward strand.
AATTAGCCCTACCTATTCCGATCACTGACCATTACAAACATACAGGTTATTAATGTTGAAGTAACACCAATAAATTTCTCCTGTAGGTTTCCTCCTACGTCCTATGGCGACTCACTCGGGCAATCCTGTTCTAGCAGTGATCATGTCATGGTTGCTGGTACAGATCGGCATTATGGCAGGCTCGCTCAATGCTATAGCACAGGTATGGAATCAAACACAGGGGGCGATTTTTGAACCGGTGATTAGTTATCACGCTATGATGTCTATTACAAATGCTCCTTATTCACTTATTCAAGACAATTGCTGAGTTTCTTGTCGGTTCTTCTCAGTACAAGATCTCCCGCCCAGAGTAGACTTACGAACCGATGGCATAATGACGTTCATAAGAGCTATTTGTAGCCTAAACTGAATAAATGATTTTGTATTTGAATTTTGAATTTGAATTTGAATTCAAGGACACCTTATTTTACTTTCATTTCGACATCGGGTAAAATACAAAAAGCGGCCCCCAACATATTTTTATGAAGAAAGTTTGCTTATACCATTAAACTTCCTTCTTAAGGGGGTGCAGCGCGGACGCAAAACTGCGAGTTTCAAGTTTCTTTATGATAGCGAGCGAGCGGCGCGTGGCAGTGGTGTGACAACGGCGCACGACAAGAATACGCACGCACACTAATATCTGTACAGAGTAGGCTGGTGATTTAATTAGAGCAATGTTTACTTTCATAAAATCATAGGCGTTTGGGTAAAAAATAATAAAAGTATTAATATTTTCATGTTCATATTCGTTAATTTAAGTCCTCGCGCGCCATATGTACGCATGGTCGTACGTAAGGTGGCCCGCTAATTATACCTACAGCGCGGGACGGGTTAAAAATAAGACAACAGTGGCCTGAGGAATATCAATACAAACATTTTGATGTCGGATCGTTGTTTGATTTGTGCTATATTTACAAAGTTTCTGAAGAAATAAGTTTTTAGATATCATTACTTTTACGTATTGTTCATGCAGTTTCTGGGTATTTGTTTCAAATTCCAAGACAACCATGGCCTTGTGAAAGGATCAAGCTAACCTACACTAGTCCTTTTAATGTATATGACCTATTCAGCGCCTAGCACCAGTGACTTAAAAACACGTAAATTTTCGAAATTCCGCGCGGCACCCCCTTAAGCGCGCCGGACTTGTTTGAGGGCGGCAAGTCGTGTGATCGAAACACCGTTAGAAAGTTTCTAGGGGGGATGGCATCACGCAAGTGTGTCCCCGTTCCCTATTGGATTGTCCGAGGGGTTCGGATCGGATCGGGACTGCCAGCCTAACAAGATGGGCAGACCAACCATTTTTATCATCATATCTCATCATCGGCTTATTTTTCTGCCTACTGTTGGGGCACGGGCCTTCCCTATAGATGAAAACACCACAAGGAACGGACCATAAACCACCGAGCCCAATGTGAATAACGACTGCTAATGCAGCCGGGACAACGGCTTTACGGGGAGCCCTTTCGGTCGCATAATCTCTTTCGTCATAATTTAGTTTGGCATAACAGTTTCAGCATAAAGTTTTCTCGCATAATTTATGATAACCAGAACGTTATAAATCCATAATGGTTTCATCGGCATAATTTTAACTTACTATAATTGTCTTTATCACAATTTTAATCAGCATAAATGTAAAGAAAATAATTGCTATACGTCTAAATTTATTTTATTTATTAGACAACAGAAACACTAGCTGCCTTACTCCTGTAGGTCACGTGATAGGTTAGAAATTTAAGACATTCGCGAAGCACGGCGTAGCGATTGTCTTGAATTTCGAAGTTATTTTTTTATTTATTAGACAACAGAAATCTAGCTCCATACAAAAATTGTTGGTGGGCAGATGCCATAAAATAGATGATGATGTACTCGTTTCACAATCACTTATGATATGACATGACTTTTTATTTACATATGTTATGATTAGTAATCGTTATTGTAAAAATATTTATACATGAACATTTGATGCTGATATATCATTATTATAAAATAAGTTATGGGGAAATAAAGTATGCCTAATGATTTACTCTGAATGAACGTTATGCGAAACGAAGAGAATGCCAAAATACGTTATGCAGCCTTAAAATATGCCTCTTCAATTTATGCAACCCCGGCTTTACGTGCCTTCCGAAGTACGGATATCTCTACTACTTAATCTACATACTACTATTCCAGTGGTGGGACGTTTTTAGAATTCAAACAGTAATTAATGCAGTCCCTCTGTTCAGGTCAACTCCGTGCTGTTTATGACTAGCTACTTCGCGATCAATCTGGCGTGTCTCGGTCTGGATCTGGCGTCCGCACCCAACTTCAGGTATTTGTGAACAATAATATCTTTCTATTCTTTAAAGTCAATAACAATAGTTAAAAATAATTATTTGGGTAAACTTTAGAAAGTAAAAAGTAAATAGCCTATAACTGTCCCACAGCTGGGCGAAAGCCCCCATCATTGAAATCAAGTCATCGCTACAATTTGATGAGATATGACTTAATCCCATAAAAAATAAACTCTAGAAAACAATATAAAAATAATCAGGAAATAAAAAAGACTGAAAAAAGTGTGATTTTTGACCGTTACAAAGTACAAACTATATGACATATCATACATACTAGTTTTTAATTTGAATTATTTAAAATAAAATGATTTCACTTTATCTTCCATACAAAAAGGTAATTTTTAAAATTATATAAATTACAGATGTCACACTCTCAGATTTAAGGGGTTAACCTGTCATCTGCCGCGAGCACTGATCAGTTCCATAAACAATTAAAATTCTATTGTGTCTATATTCACGGTAGATGACAGGTTAAAGAAGCTATCCCTAATCAATAAAAAAAATATTTTATTTGAATCGCCTCTTTGTTTAGTGGCTAAGACCCAGAGACCCCGGGTTCGATTCCCAGCGGGGGAAATGTTTGTGTACTCGGTTTATTGGTGGTAAGGTATCTTATCTAAGTAACCATAACTTCAATGTTGTAGCATTATTGTGTTCCAGCAGCTAGAGATAAGGTAGCCAGTGCCTCAGTAGTTGAGGATTCCTTGTGAAGTGCGCTTCCACCTTCGGCCTTATCATCATTTAACATCAGGTGAAATGAAAGCTAAGTGCTTAACGGGAGCCCTTTCGGTCGCATAATCTCTTTCTTCATAATGTAGTTTGGCATAACAATTTCAGCATAAAGTTTTCTCGCATAAATTATGATAAGCAGAGTGTGCATAAACATAGCATAACCCATAATGGTTTCATCGGCATAATTTTAACTTACCATAATTATTTTTACATAATTTTAATCAGCATAAATGTAAAGAACATAATTGCTATACGTCTAAATTTAATTTATCATAAAATACGAAACGCATAATGGATGTATCCATAACGGTTACGTATTAGTATATATTAATTAATATAGACAACAAAGAATAGCCCGTAAAAGCAAAATTTTTGATAAATACTTTGACATAGGGTGATACTTATGCCAATAAATGTTATGATTAGTAATCGTTATTGTAAAACATTTATGCATGAACATTTGATGCTGATATATCATTATTATAAAAGAAGTTATAGGGAAATAAAGTATGCCTAATGATTTATTCTGAATGAACGTTATGCGAAACGAAGAGAATGCCAAAAAAAGTTATGCAGCCTTAAAATATGCCTCTTTAATTTATGCAACCCAATATGGACCCGTGCTTACCCGGAAGGAGTTAGATAAATTATTTCCCTAGGCCGACCTTCAAACACTTCTCGTGGCTGACTTCTCTTCTCGGCCTGGTGGGTTGCGCGGCGCTAATGTTCGCTCTACGGCCACTCTACGCACTAGGGGCGGCTCTAGCTTGCTGCAGCTTAGTGGTAGCTCTTCATTTGCTGTCGCCCGCCGCTGCCGACCCCAAGTGGGGGAGCCTTAGTCAGGCCCTGATCTTCCACCAGGTAAGAAAGAAAGAAAAAAGTTAGGTAAGAAAGGTCAAAGGTCAGGCCAGCTACTTTGCTGCAATTTAGTGTGGTACACCTGTCATCTGCCGCTGCCGACCCCAAATAAGGGAGTCTCAGCTAGGCCCTGATCTTCCAGCAGGTAAGAAAGAAAGAAAGAAATTCAGGAAAGAAAGATGCTTCTCTGATGCAGTTTAGTGGTGGCCCTACTTGCAAACGAATAAAATTGGTGATTCTTTTCTTTGTCGCGCTACCAAACATTGGAATGTTCTCCTACTCATAGGGTCCTAAACCCGGCATGATGGGGGTGGAAAATGACTACATGAACGTGGGGGTGGGTCATTATGTCCCGGATACTCTATTTAAAATAAATCAGTGTCGTATTGAAGAAATGAGTAAAACTTAATTATAACTTTGTTGTATGAGGAGCTCGATGGCGCAGTGGTTAACGCGCCCGGTATGCGAGTACTGAGGTTAAACAACTTTCGCAAAGGCCGGTCATCGGATGGGTGACCAAAAGTTTATCATCTCGAGCTCCTCCGTGCTTCGGAAGACACGTAAAGCCGTTGGTCCCGGCTGCATTAGCAGTCGTTAACAACCACCAATCCGCACTGAGACCGCGTGGTGGTTTATGGCCCGTTCTCTCTATCCATCCATAGGGAAGGCTCGTGACCCAACAGTGGGGACATAAAATAGGCTGATGATGATGATAACTTTGTTTTAAATTTCATTACAAACTAAAAAAAATATATTTTTGGTCCTAATAGAACCTTATAAACATACTTAATTATATTTTTTTTTTCGTAAATTTTCCTATAATATCAACAAAGTTTGCATAATCGTCTGCGTCTCCCAGGGCGTAGTGTATGCCGAATGCGTTTTCACCTGTTTAATAGAGGTAAGATTAATCTCGAGCGTATAATAAAGTTGTTGTTTTTCGTTCCCATAGGTCCGCAAATATCTCCTGTTGTTGGACCCTCGTCGGGAGCACGTGAAGTTCTGGAGGCCGCAGATGCTGCTGCTAATAGCTTCACCCCGGCAATCGGCGCCGCTCATAGACTTTGTCAATGACCAGAAGAAGGTAGGATCCACCATTTATTCCTGCCACTTTATTACGTAACTAGCTGACCTGGCAAACGTTGTTTTGACATATAAATTATTGCTGCTCCACTCCTATAGTCATAGCGTGATGTAATATAGCCTATAGCCTTCCTCAATAAATGAACTATTCAACACAATAATATTTTTTTAATTCGAACCAGTAGTTCCTGTGATTAGCGCGTTCAACCAAACAAACAAACTCTTCAGCTTTATAATATTAGTATAGATTATTGATTGCATTTTATAATGGTACAATGGTAGTTAAAATTATAGTAAGTAAAAAACATAACTGTCGCACTGCTAGGCATGGCTTCCAGAATTTATATAAAGTCATCACTACAATTGATCGATTGAAACTCCTCGGTGACTGAGTGGCAAAGCGGCCCGGTAGCCGAAGGTCCCGGGTTCTATTCCCAGGTCGGGCAAAGTGTGTTTCAGATTTTTCGATACCTTTCGTTTGTGATCACTAACCCGCATTAGGCAAGCGTGGTGATTAACCAATTACCCAGGCACAATTATAACGACTAAAAATATCTAAATACTGTGCACATGCAGAAGGATTAATGGATGCAAGCAAAAATATACAATACTAGCTGACCCGGCGGACTTTGTACCGCTTTGCAGTTTCCATCATTGAGTTAAATATCTATCAATGGTTTCCAAAAATCATTTTTATTGGAAAATTAATTTTTTTAAATCGGTCCAGTAGTTTTTGAGTTTATTAGTTGCAAACATACATACATACATAAATACATACAAACACCCCCCCCCACCACACACACACACACACCCACACACCCCCACACACACACACACACACACACACACACACACACACACACACACACACACACACACACACACACACACACACACACACACACACACACACAGCATATATAGCCTTTCACAAAAAATAGGCTATCATATACAAAAATATTTTTTCAAATCCTACTGGTTCAGATCTAAAGTTTAGCGCGTTCAAACTCTTCAGTTTTATTAGTGTCTATATATTAATACGTGAAGCAAAAACTTTGTACTCGTTTTTACGAAAATTGCGCGGAGGAGTATGACATTTCGCACACTTATGTATAGTTTATATAGAGAAGGTTATTTTTTTAAAATTATGCATAAAAAATACATTAAATCAATAAAAACAACATTACACACACTACCATGTATTTGACACACGTATGTCTTTAATGCGGCCGACATCTGTCAATGCCATCCTAAACTCACATTCTATCTTTTTTAATTGTTCATTGCTTATGATGATACAATCCGTGCAGCCTTAATAAAATTACGGTCGAATTTCGACCACTGGCGATCACTAGTAGATATAAATTGTCGCTGGTAGTTCGTCACAATTTATTGATCAAAGCTTTAACCTATCGTCTCCCACTGAAATCTTATGATGCAATACTTGAAAACCGTTGTTTCCCGATGACACCATATTATGCCATGCTGGTTTGGCGTCGAAATATGCAAAAGTTACAGCTCAGCTTCCCTTGAAATTCTCACAGATTCTACATTACATTCCTCATTCATTCATTCGTGTCATTGATTAAATCACAAACGATTTTAAGCAAAGAGGCTCACAAAAAATACTGCGTCAAGTAGCCGGTAAACGCGGGGTTTCACGCGCACGCTCTAGGAATACCAAAGGTTAAACATGACTTTTGGTATAGAACTCTAAGAACTTTAAAATATGGCTGACTAAATAAATGTGTGGGTATGAACTGTTCATCTTGTCTCCAGGGCGGTCTGTTCGTGGTGGGTCACGTCCGAGTGGGCCAGCTGGACGGAAGCGGCGATCCGCTCGCCGCCGAACACAAGTACTGGCTCAAGCTGATCGACCATCTCAAAGTGAGTCGTCATCATCGCCAGCTAATTGCATGTCCCCACTGCTGGGGCACGAGCCTTCCCTATGGATGGAAACATCACAGGAAGAACGCGCCGTAAACCACCACGCGGGCCCAGTGCGGGCGGTGGTTGTTAAAGACTGTTAATGCAGCCGAGACCAATGGTTTTACATGCCTTTTTTTTTAATAAATATTTACGGGTAAGCACAGTGCTTTGATCTCACCTGATGTTAAGTGATGATAAGGCCATTTGGTGGAAGCGCACTTCACCCGGGATCCTCAACTAGTGAGGCACTGGCTATCTTATCTCTAGCTGCCGGAACACAACAATGCTACAAATATTGAATTTATGGCGACATATTTAAATAAGATGGTGGTAGCTAGCCAGGCGGACAAACAAGTCCTACCACCAACCAAACTGAGTACACAAACATGTACCCCCCGCTGGGAATCGAACCCCCTGGATCTAAACCTGTGGTCTTAACCACTAGACCACAGAGGCGGTTAATGCCTTCTGAAGCACGAAGGATTCTCTGAATAAGTGGTGTCTTTGGTATCCTTTTTAAAGAAATTTTAAATAGTTTTGGTATATAGAACTATGTGACGTTTTGAATTTAATTTATACTTATTGTTAGCAAAGATATATTCATTATTTTATGTTTTCTATGTAGTAAGACTAAAAGAACCGACAACCGCTGAGGTAAACGTGTTCTTGAGTGGAGACCACGACTCGGTAAACTTAGTGTAGGACGACCTGCGGCCAGGTGGGATGATGACCTGCGAAAGACTGCAGGCAGATGCTGGATGCGTCAAGCTGAGGACAGGGCGCTATGGCGCTCATTGGGGAGGCCTATGTCCAGCAGTGGACTAAGATAGGCCGATGATGATGATGATGATGTAGTAAGACTGTGTATTTTGCTGTAAGACTTACGAACACAAATAAATTTGAAAACTAAAAATAAAAACATCATTTTATATTCCATTTATGACATGGTACATACCAAAGTGTTTAGTGACTTTTAGTAACTTGTCATTGCAAATTAGTCTCTAATAACAACGTCCTTATAGACATCGAAAAAGGAAACCATTTATTCATTATCACAAGATATGGAATACCAAGTCGATACTGTTAACCGTTAATAAGTTTATTGCACCATTCATAAACATCAGACCTTTTTGGTAATCATAATTCATAACGAAATTTTTTTTTAATTCATACAAAATAAGATTGTTGCATTTTAGTAATGCCACGACGCTGGTCTTCCCAAGATGCCCAAAACACCAGTAAGACTAAACTAAACTGTCTAAATCACCATCCTCGCACGCAACCAGGTGAAAGCGTTCGTGGAGCTCTGCCTAGCGGAATCCGTCCGGAGTGGGGCGGCCCATTTGACGCGGCTGTCCGGCCTGGGCGCCATGAAACCGGACACAGTGCTACTGGGGTTCAGAGACGAGGAGCCGCCCAATGACTTCTTCAGAGAGTGAGTATGGATACTTAGCTACTTGTACTCAATAGTAAACGTTCTATATTAAACTTAGATTAAGCCCACATTCGCCTAAAAACAGGGTTTAATTAGGTCAGGCTCTTTGTTAACAATAGATGTGAACGTATTTCAATAAAGATTTTATTATTATCATTCCCTTATTTATTTTTTCTCATATAAATTTACATTTTTTAATATTTTCTAAAAACAAAATAAGTAAAACATTTAAAAATATAAATAATAAGGGTCCGACGGCATCGGGACCAGGATCCAAGCTACCGGTGGTTAGGGCTCCAGAGACAGGAACCTCCTCACGATGCGTGCCGTATCGAGGAGATGATTATGATGATCATTATTTATTATGAATAATATTATTTATGTAAAAAGGGAGGTAACATTAACATTAAAGGACACAGACAATTAAGTCAGTTGACAGTTTCGGTTACAAAATTAAAATACAATTTAAATTTAGTTTTGGTTAGAAAAATGCCAAACTACAAACACTAGCTGTCTGTATAAAAGTCAAAGATTATAAATTTTGTTATATCACCTCCCCACCAGCATCAACTCCCCCTACAAGACGGACCAGTTCGACCTCGACAACGGTTCAGTGGTGTTCCCTATCCGACGCGTGACGGACGCGCGCCTCCCGCCCGCCGCGTACGTGCGCGTCGTGGGCGACGTGTTGTGCGTGGACAAGAACGTCTGCCTGTGCCGCGGCTTCCACCGGCTGGACATGGCGGCTGTGGAGAGGTGAGGAGATGTGTCTTTTTAGGACTTTATTTAGGATGGACATAGAGCGGCGGAGAGGTTATGTCTTTCTGGGACACGTTATATTCAAACAGGTCTCCTGTAGGAAAGCAGCTGCCACAGCCCTTGAACGCTTTCCGAATGCTGATCCTGATACTCATGATCTTATGCTTTTTTGTAACTTAAGCAAAAGAGCATTTAAGACTGGAATGCGACCAGTGCAGCCTATTGACGCTAGTGACACCAAGTATATTACGCCGCGTTGCCAATCTTTTGTGTTTTTATAGACAAATTTTTTAGGTGTAGTAACTCTTCAAATCGGAATAGCAATGTAAAACAATGCTGCTTGTCGGTAGATATAGGTACTAAGGTGGTCGCTTACTATTCGGAATCTAGGCAGAATCTTACCTAGTACAGTGCGATTCAAATAGGATGGCGGCTGTGAAGTATGCTGCGAGCGCCGGTGTGCGCAGGTACAGTCAAAACTCCCCGCCCTGTAACGTCCCGCAGTAAAGTGTCAACCTTAAATTCGCTACTGCGACGCGACTTGTGACTAACTTCACAGCCGCCATCATAATTTTATCTTTAGGACTCTATAGGATTCCATAGGTTGGAAAGCAGCTACCACAGTCGATAGACGACACTAAGGATATCACACACATTTGGACATGGCGGTCGTGTTGAGGTGAGCAGTTGTGTCACTTTAAATACCCATAGGATGAATGAAGAAGAGGTTCGGTCTTCTTAGGTCACTTTTAGAGCAGAAGTCTTCTGATAGAAAGCAGCCACCGAAGTCCTTATAGGACCGCGATACCAAGGGTATAATGTAGCCGATCCTGAAACTAATTCTGTGTAACTTAAGTAGGAGTGTCTTATGGGCCGGACACAGCAGTTGGGGAAATATGAATAGGTTCTGTCTTTTAGGGTACTTCATATTGAAGCTAAGCTAAGTGAGCATACAGCTTGCCTAAAAGATGCCATTGCAACTTATAGAAGCTAGCGATACCAAGAGTATTACGCACGCGTTGCCTACCTCTTGTGTCCTTTGCGCTATTTTACTAGGTGTATTAACTCTTCAAATCGGAATAGCAATGTAAAACATTGCTGCTTGGCGGTAGATATAGGTGTATCGGCTGCTGGGGAGGCAGCCGTTACACCGACGGGGGCTGATGGGGAGGAATAGGGAGGTGACTTACCCGACGAGCTGACGTCGGTAGGCGATTCACGAAATAGTTCTCGTAGGTTCTGGAGCGGAGAGCTGATGGTATGACGTGACGTCACGGGCGGGGCGCTCGTTTAGAACTGAACGAGTGGTTGCACGTCTCATCCCATGTCTATAGAATGAACGCGCTGGCGCTGCGTTTCATTATACGTTTATGCCTCGTTCGTCACGTCTTGGCGTGAACAATAAGAACTAACTAAAGTGGTCGCTTATTACTACTCAGTCTTGGCAGAATACTACCTCCAGGTGAAAGCTTTTCTTGAAAAGTTTCTGTTTTGGTTCCAGAAAATCCCCGCATCTGAAGTACATAGACGTGTGGCTGGTGGAAGCACTTTCGCCGTCCAGCGAGGAGGCGTTCACTGTCCGTGCCCTGTTTACGCTACAGCTCGCTGCTGTAGTGCGGAGTGCTCGCGGCTGGCAGCATCTGAGACTACGAGCACACCTCGCCCCGCCCCGTGAGTATAGCCATTTTTCGACCAGGAAATCCTCTGGCAGTATTTCGATCACACAGCTTGAAGAACCCTTTAAGTTCCTACCGCACGTATGAATGTGCCCATTGCCCATATAAACAAATGTTTTGTCCAGAAACACAACACTTAAATAGAATTTGTTATCTTTACATAGTATAAAACGAAGTTCCAACAATTTTCATAGGTTTTATTTTTAGAAAACGTCGTTTTATCCGTAAAAGAATACCAAGCAAAGCACGGTCAACCAGGTACTATGACCGAGTGTGGCGGCGTCACCTACCTCATACGCCGCACATTACTCGACACGTAGAAACACCTTCTCAACCGTGTCAACAGATGGCGCCACAAACGCATACCCACGACGTCGCCCATACTACGACAACAAAATAGTATGGGAAGCCTGCATCGCGGTAGCGAAGTTTCACCATATCCTTCGCTATATAGTATATCGTAGCACCTCCAACTAACATCCGTTGGACCTCGGTCCCCGAGCTATACCACCCAGCTCGGAGGAAGATCTTCCCTTTGGCCTTCCTCAAAGTGGCATTGTACCTTCCATCAGGCTTCTCTAAACCGAGCATATAAATGGACCCGGTATGTGGCGCTGCTATAGGGTAAAATATATATACTGTATTAATTATTATAATTATAATTTGTCTATTGTTAGCCGGCGATTCTACGACCGCCGAGCCATCGCGAGGCAAGTGCGCCCAGGAGAGGCTGGACGAACTGCTCAAACTGTTAAGGATAGATGCCACTACGTACACGGTAAGCATGAGGAAATCAATAATTTATGCAAATCATAATAAGCATTGCTTGAGCTTGATGGCGCAGTGGTTAACGCGCCCGGTCTGCGTGACCAAAAATGTATCATCTCGAGCTCCTCCGTGCTTCGGAAGGCACGTAAAGACGTTGGTTCCGGCTGCATTAACAGTCGTGAACAACCACCGCACCGCACTGGGCCCGCGTGGTGGTTTATGGCCCATTCTCCCTATCCATCCATGAGGCTCGTGCCCAGTAGTGGGAACATAAATGAGCTGATGATGATAATGATAAGCATTGCAAATGTTTGGTCAAGTGTGAGCTGTAACATTAAAAGAATGCAGTGTTCACGTTCATGTTTTTACAAAAAAATAAATTGTACATACATGCGTGTGAGCGTGCGTGCGCGCTTGCGTGCGTGTGTGCGTGTGAGCTAAAATAAATGTCTGTTTTCTAGGTGACTGAATGGCCAGCGCTTCCAGAACCGAAATGGTCGAGCGATGGTGACTCCGGCGACAACAGCGTCTACCACCGAGTGCCGCTCAGTTATTTACAGACGTATGTATAGTACACCCTGTATCCGTCTATTTATTGAACACCATAATTTTGATTATATTAAAGAGTTAGCTTTTTTTTATAGATAGCTCGGCAAATGACTCCATCCCATCTGATGTTAAGTGGAGATGGAGTCCAGACGCGAAGATAACTGGTGCAGCGTGAAAACAAACGTAGCATCAGTTAACCTCACTGCCGGCCCACAAGGTGCTTCTTCACGCCTCTTTTGTAGGACCCCATGTCATAGGAAGGAGGGAAAACGTATGTTGGTAGACTGTTCCATCTTTTGGAAGTGCGACAAAGAAACGACTCACCAAATTTCTTTGTTGGGATGTGATATTTTAGACTAGATAATAATAGAATATAAATTTTTTTGTAACTTAAAATACTGTTTCTTATGTCGGTTATTCTCTAATTAAGAAAGAAAGAAAGAAAAAATAAATGAATGAATGAATGAATGAATGAATGAATGAGTGAATGAATTCAAAATTCAAAATTGTTTTTTCAGTTTAGACTACAAGTAGCTCTTAAGAATGTTTATGTCTATGCCAATGTCACTATGAATGAACGAATGAATGAAATAATAAATAAATAAATAAATAAATGTTTCCCACACTCACACCAATTATTTAGCCCCAACAAGAGCTTCCTTAAGAAACTCGTTATATGGTTAACTAGACAACGGATAAACATACTTAATATACTTAAATACATACTTATTATACATAGGAAACACCCAGACCCGAAACAATTTAGAAAAACAGGTATTTCTAAATTGACCCGACCGGGGATCGAACCCGGGACCTCAGAGATGGCGACACCATGAAAACCGGTGTGCAAGCCACTCGACCAAGGAGGTCGTCCAATGAATGATGAATGATAAAATCTGCGCAGACTTTTATCAAGGATCTCACGGATCATCTCGGTAGCCACTAGAATACCCGTAGTTCACGATAATGACGGTGATCCGTTTGTTATATCGTGCAGCGTGAACAACATCATAAAGCAGCGTTGCTCGGACGGCACCGCGGTGACGTTCGTGCAGCTGCCGCCGCCGCCGCCCGCCGCCGCCCCCGACGCCGTCTGCGACCAGTACTTGAAGGTAACATGCCAACTTATCTGATAGATAGATAGATAAAATCTTTATTCGGACACTATAGACACACACAAACACACGCGCATGCGCACGCGCACGCACACGCACACGCACACGCACACGCACACGCACACGCACACATACACATACACACACTGTAAACAATCGTAAAATAACAACAATTACACTAAAAACAAACAATTTCGAAACACAGTAAACTATTAAAAAATACAAAAATGTGTGTGTGCCGCTGCATCTCAAAAGGGTCGTTGCTCAGCGTGGTATTCACTCGCATAGCAAGTGAATCGCTGATTTTCAGCAACAACCTGGAGTGACCACGAGGACGGTGCCCATAACAATTATCAATAACGTGTTCATGAGCGTAGCCTTGACCGTGTAGTAATATAATCTAGAAAATTTATAAATAAATATTTTTTTTTATATAAAAGCTCTGTAGTGTATATTATGTTTAAAATTGACATTAAATTAGATAAGGATATGATAATATATAAGTAAAATGCAAAGTAAAATAACATAAAAAATATAATAAGTGTGCTATCTAGTTCGCTTTTGTTGCCGCCACCTACAAAAATCGCTTATAAATACCTAACTTCTGTTCGGCGAGCAGACGTTTTTTAAAAGAGAACTTAGAATGCAACTGCCTTATTGGGGGGAGGGATGTTGTTCCTTAGTTGCATGATATCCAAAACTTCCAGTGAAGGCAACAGTCGGATGTTGTTAAACCCTAAGTGGAGGACGTGTAGACCTAGGTGCATGATGAAAATATTTTGCAGAGCTGTTAAAATTCAATTTTGATTATTTGTATTTATCTGGGCCCGCGTGGTGGTTTACGGCTCGTTCTCCCTATGGTGTTTCCATTCATAGGGAAGGCTCGTGCCCCAGCAGGTGAGAACATAAGATGATATTAAATGTGATGTATGAAAAAAACTCGTCGTGTGGTGCCGAGGGTAAAGAATTGCACCACTCCATCTCTTCCCGTGGGTGTCGTAGAAGGCGACTATGGGACCATTCCAGAGGATGGGCAGCAGCGTCTCTTTGTGATTATTCTCTCCTTGCTGCGATCACCAACCCGCCTGCCAAGCGTGGCGATTATGGCAAATTCCCCTAAAAATGATTTATCCTTGAGGGAGGCCTTTGTCCAGCAGTGAACGTCTTTTTGGCTGAGATGATGATGAAAAAAACTATTTTTTTCCTTTACAGATTTTAGATGAATTCACGAAGGATCTCTCACCCACAATCCTGGTCAGAGGATTGAAGTCAGTCACCTCCACTGCACTATGATGCAAAGAGCTGATGGCATTGACGTTACCTACTATTATGACTAATAAAAATTGACTTTTATGTACCTAGCAATAAGGTGTAAATTATATTAAATCTATTTTATAGAAACGGGACATGATAATCAATCCTATTTTATGAGTATTGACATATTATGCTTATTGACATTATGAATTAGTAAGTTAAATGTAAAATTTTGTAAAATAGGTAAGAGACTCGACATTATCATATTTTTTATATTCATTATAGTTTTTTTTTGAACACAGATTGTGTAATATTGTGTACATTTTTGACACTTCAAAAGCTTTATAGTTGATATAGACAAGTCAGTTACTAGTGTCAGTGAGACATTGACTTCGAATGTAAACGCCTCGCCTTTGCGATGTCAGCACTGATTTGGTTTGCGGCTGACGCCAGTGACTGATGTGATGTAATTCAGAGCTATTCATTTCTTTCTGCAATAGGAGTCACAAATGAATTGTCAAATGTGTAACATCATCAACCCTCGCTCATTGTGTCGCTAAAATTAGAGATTTAAAATATATATATATTTTTTCAAACATGTTTATTATCTAAACCTGTCAGGAATTGACATGTAGACCAAATTTGTTACCTGGCTTAAAATGTATGTTGTTGCAGTTTTGGTAGCAGGGACAGACAAATACAACATAATACCTATTTAAAACTAGGTTTAACTTTACTCCAGTTTTAATATTAGTTTTTTTTTATAATTAATTTATTTGTGTGAAATATTTTATTAATTGACTTCTTTTAATTATTATTTAATCCGGATTATAACAATTTTGACACAGGCACATGCGCTATACTCATTGACGTGCATCTATCTGTATGTATAATTATAATAATATTTTAATTTTAATTTTATGACTATGTTAGTTTAAATAGAAAATAAGCTTTTCAAATATCGAATTTATCTTAATGGAATAACATGTTGAATCTTTTTATTGGTTTTCGACACTGATGTCAAGGATAATATCAAATTTATCGCCAGTGCCCTATAATTTACTAATGACGAGAAATTTACTTTTAATGACTTTGTTATAGAAGTAGGTATGGTCAGTTAAATAGGCATGCAAGATCGATATTTTTAAGTGCGAATCTTTTATCAAATAATTAAAGAAACTATTGATATACAGCGTGTTTTTAACTGGGGCAGAAGTCTGAAACCGAGATACAGGGAATCTCTCTTAAGAAACATTTAGGACTATTTTGGATCGAAAGGATTATTTCATTGTACTGGACAAAAAAAATCGGATCAGAAGAAGTCAATCAAATTTTATGAAAATGATTGCTCATTCGTACGTGAATTGGCCTCCATCTTGCTGTATTCAGGAATCTACGGGCAGATTTAAATAAATTGAATCTTTCCACTCTTGTACACAGTTGTGACAAGATTCACAAAATCGACCCTTAAACATAAGAATAAACAATAACACAGTAGAACGGAATCTTCTCGGACCGAGTCCCAAACGCCGCTATTTATATACCTACTTCCCCCTTCACGTCGTTACGTCCCTCTGTCGTCCAGGCGCGTTGCCAGGGTTGCTTACTGTTGAATATTGCTTACGACTACAAATAATATCGCTAAAATATAAGTTTTTCTTTACTTTGAAATCATTATTTTATTCTAGTTTTACAAAATATGAGATTTATAAATTATTATGTTGCTTACCTATCTACATAGATACTTATAAATAATAAGTTATAGTAAGTACCATACTAAATAAAGCCATTTAAGTAAGTATTACTTACTTACCTACAAATATAAAGTACAGAAAACGGAAATATAATATAAAGTACGGAACGTACAAACAGGCAAACGCCGACTGAGCATTACTCTCATATCGCGACCTTGAGCCCGTCCGGAGCGGGAGTTTGTAATTTGTAATTTGTAAAGTTGTAATTTTGATATTCCAATTTTAATACATAAAAAAAACCAATGTTAATTTTTAAATTATCATCATCAGCCCACTTCACTGCAGGACATATTTTAACATTATTAAATTGCATATCAATTTGATTTTAACTAAAATATTTTTTTTATTCTTTGTCTTTGCAATAAATATATTGAGTATTGAGTATTAATTGTAACTTTTGTATTATAAAGTTAATATTAACGTCAATTCTATTTAATTAACTATCAAGATTAAATATTATCCAATATTATACTTTGATAGGCTAGTTCGCTTAACTGCTAAAGAGTCAGATAAGTGTCACATAAAAGTCAATTTAAATTAACCCATGAAGAATTATTATATCTCAAAACCTTGTCTCTTTTATATTATTTACTTGTTGCGGGTACTATGAAAGTTGTATATACTTCATCTGGCACTTATAAGGAAGAGAATAAACTGGCCTTTCACTCTTATTACAATGAAAATTGTCACAAACGGCCTACTAAAGTGTTAACATATTATTTCGCTTGACTGTACCTTATTACATACCGAAAGGTTTTATAACATTTTTATTTTAGATATAATAGTTTGTAAGGCTGTATTATTATGTTTAAGCTTCTTATGAGTAATAGTAAAATTAGTAATTAATATATTTTTTTAATTGACTCAATTATATTTGCTTGTATATTTTTATATGTTCGTAATACTCCAGTAAAGTGACTTTTGGTTTGGTTAAAGTTTGGGGATTTCTGACACTTAATATATCCACTAACCCTATTTTAACTACACACGCAAAGATTACTTTGACCAAAACAGAATTTATAACGTTTTTTTAAAGTGTTTAGAAGAAATTGCATTTTTACCAAAAATAATGTCTCGGTGAATTATACAGTATAAATTTTAATACATTTACATTTGACCGCATAATCGCAGTTCTCATTAACGACCTTATCTCGTACGCAATAGAGGTGATGTTGATGCTACTTGCACTGTATGTGCGGTCGAATGTATAATATAGATAGAAGTAAATAATGTATATTATGTAACAAAAATAGTACCTAATAAAATTCTTATTACCTTTGATGCATATCACTATTGACAAGAAAAGTTTTTTTTAAAATTGTTATTTACATTAAATACTATTGTAATAAATGAAAATCTACGACCACGGAATGTGATACGACAATAAATTATATTTTAATAGTGTGGTGTTTTTTTTTAACTCATGTTATTTTTTTATTATTTACGGCTAAGCATTTGGCTTTCATCTCGCCAGATGTTAAGTAATGATAAAGTGGAAGGTAAGGAAGCTCACTTTACCCGGAATCCTCGACTAAAACACGAAATCGACTAATTCTGTTACTTGGCAACAAATTTCGACTAATTATCTATGCAAACAGATCTTCGTTACGTGGTTCCATTCAAGAGATACAGGTGTGGCACAGCTGTACTAACGCCAGTACAGTTGTGCCACAAAACCCGATCCAACCAGAACCCCTCGGAGAATCTAGTAGGGTACGGGGACACGCACTATTGCGTCATGCCGTTCCCTCTAGAAAACCTCTGACGGTGCGTCGTTTCACTCGGCTTGAGGAACCCTTTAAGTTTCTCGCCGCCACCAAAAAAGCCCAGTGAAGCTAAAAATGCACAATGGCAATCAGCAAACTCTCAAAAAATGTGCCACAAAAAACCCTTATAACTCTAAATCGCGAGACCGACTAATTATGTTATATGGTGACTTATATCGTTTAATTATCGACTAGAAGAAGCTCGATGGCGCAGTGGTTAACGCGCCTGGTCTGCCAGTGCGGAGGTTAAGCAACTTTAGCAAAGGCCGGTCACCGGATGAGTGATCAAAAATTTAACATCTCGAGCTCCTCCGTGCTTCGGAAGGCACGTAAAGCCTGGTTGGTCCTGGTCGGCTGCATTAGCAGTCGTTAACAACCACCAAACTGGGCCCGCGTGGTGGTTTATGGCCCGTTCTCCCTATCCATCCATAGGGAAGACTCGTGCCCCAGCAGTGGGGACATAAAAAATGGTCTGATGATGATGATGATCAACTAACTCCTGGCATAGCAGTCTGCTAAAATTTGCCTTTAGAAATACTTGAATACAATAACGTAGTAAATATTGTTTTTTTTCCATTGAATTTATAAAAGAATAGAAAAGGTAAAAATTACCACATATTCTTACACCGTTTTTAGGGTTCCGCACCCAAAGGGTAAAACTCTGCCGTCCGTCCCCGTCTGTCCGTCTGTCACCAGGCTGTATCTCATGAACCGTGATAGTTAGACAGTTGAAATTTTTACAGATAATATTTCTGTTGCCGCTATAACAACACACTAAAAAACAGAATATTCACAGAATATTGAGTTATATTATTAACTTTAAAAATAAATAATTACTTAAATTAAATTAAAATAAAATTAATATTTAAAGAGGGGCCTCTCATACAACAAACGTGATTTTTTTCCAATTTTTTTCTCTGTCTTAATAACGATAACAAATAGAAACTTGAAATATTTTTATAGATAATGGTACGGAACCCTTCGTGCGCGAGTCCGACTAGCACTTGGCCGGTTTTTATATCTGCATATTAGGCATGACATATTGATATTACCACATATTATACCTACACTTACCTTACCTACCAAAGGCTTCTATGTCACAAAGGCTTCTATGTCAAGCCTCCTAGACACTGTCTGGGACCAATTAGGCACGAGAGTGCTTGTCGCCACACCGCTGGGCATGTGCACTAAAAACGTGGAACGTTTGTCTTTCAGGGAGCGAGTTTTATACAAAATTCAATCACGTTAACGAAAACGAGAATTTGTATGGCATTCTTAGTGACATACTAGTAAAGTTATAATAATAAAATATTTGCCACCACCACCATCATCATCATCATCATCATCATCATCATCATCATCATCATCATCATCAGTCTACACTAGTCCACTGCTGGACATAGGCCTCTCCAAGTGCTCGCCACTGTGCACAATGAAATGCCATAAAATTTTCTATATTATAACGTATTTTGTTAACGTGATCGAAGGGCGAGGAGCTCAATGGCGCAATTTGCGATTCCTAAGGTTAAGCAACTTTGGCAAAGGTCGGTTATCGGATGGGTGACCAAAAATCTTGAACTCCTCCGTGCACGTAAAGCAGTTGGTACCGTTTGCATTAGCAGTTCTTTTACAACCACCATTTCTCACTGAGCTCGCGTGGTGGTTTATGGCCCGCACTCTATAGGGGAGGCTCGTGCCCCAGCAGTGGGGACATAACATGAGAGTTGATGTGATTGAGTGACAAACAAAACTTGCACTAGTCCCAGGATGCGGTGCCATAATAAGTCTCGCATTCAACACTTTCAGTTTGTGTTACGGTGTTGCCATTTCAGTGGCTCTATTTTTAGTAATGCGGCATTCGCTGGAATATCTGATTTATTTATTTGTTGTCACTTAAGGTCTCAAAAGCACTAGGTGGTCGGAAAAGGTTAAAGATATAATATCAGGAAAAGGATAGGTAATAGTAGGTGATTATTGGGCATTCTACTTCACTTTTTCTTAATCGTTCGCTCACTTCGTTCGCTCTCTCGAAAAAGTGAATTAGAACGCCCAATAATCGATATGGATTATTAGCTTTTCCGTTATTTAAGCGTAGCAACCATTTTATGTAGTCATTTCTGAAAAATCCTTTTAACACTGCAGTCAAATTTAATTTTTAATCATAAAATATAATGAAATTCTTAAAACAAAAAGAATCGTTAAAATTGGAATGTATTTGTCCAACTTCATTGACAGGGGCAAGTCGACATGGAAAGTTATTGCCAAATACAATTCGTTGTATTGTTTGCGGTCCATCTAATTGCGGGAAAACCAACATAGTAATAAGTTTATTATTACATAAAGATGGTCCACGATTTCGAAACCTGTACGTGTATTCAAAATCTTTGTATCAACCTAAATACATTTATCTCGAAAAAGTTTTAGAATTGGTTCCAGGTACATCATTCCACAAATATAATCATAATAGCGAAATATTGAACCCTCACGAAGCGTCACCGGATTCCATTATTATTTTCGATGATGTTGCTTGTGAAAATCAAAACAACATCCGTAACTATTTTGCTATGGGGCGTCATAGGAATATTGATTGTTTTTATATCAATCAAACTTACACCAAAATACCTAAACAACTCGTAAGAGACAATTCTAACATGATTATATTGTTTAAACAAGACGACGTAAATTTAAAACATGTTTATGATGAGCATGTAGGGTCTGATATGTCATGGCTTCAATTCCGTGAAATGTGTTCAACTGTTTGGAAAACACCATACAATTATATTGTCATAAATAAGGATTGTGAGCGAAATAAAGGATGCTATAGAATGACGTTTGATACATTTATAGTCGTAGATTAATAATTACATATACGGATGTTATAATATTTATAAATCATTTCCACATGAGATTTGGAGGTGAAAGGAAACCCAATAAAATGGAAAGAGATCTAAAGAGACAAATCATTAAATCAGCATCAGCTGTTAAAAGAAAGTTTGACATGATAAAGGATGCAAAAAATACAAGAAATAATACGTTAGAAACAATATTTAAACCCATAGTTGACCCTCTTAATATGATAGCAAATAAAAATGATGAAAAGCACCATGACAAAGAGACTGTTTATAACCCCGTATTTAAAAAAATAAAGAATAATGAAAGCGAAGCGTCGTATTCGTCTATTGAAGAATTTAACGAACTAAGTAGCGAAGATGAGGAAGAAAATCATGAACAATTCCGAACAACCGACAAAACCCTTACTGTATCACCTACTCAAGACCATGATGTGAGTGAAGGTTCGTTCAAATCGCTACAATCATCGCCAAACGTTAAAAGTCAATCTTTATCATGGTCTACATCATCTGAAGTATTTAGTGCTATACCTTTTGGAATAAGAAATGAACAAGGAAAACTTATGCTTGGAAAAAGTCGCGTTTATGATGACGGCACCACTCTAATAATTGGAAATCATAATTTGAGAAAAACTCTCGGTTTAAAAGAACTATTGTATAAAAAGAAACCAAATCTAGATGATATCACAGATAACGACCTTGAAAACTATAAACTACTACTTATCGATACTAATGCACACAGACGTAATTATGATCCATCTAAACCAATAAATAGCAACAAGGGATTTAAATACATGAATATTATAAAGCCATTATTCAAAATCTCTAGAAAACCAACCACTAGTACAGTGAGTATTCCTCGAGGAAAAGGTATTGAACTTGTAAAAAAAGTAAAAAGAAATACAGATTTAGTTTACTGGGATGATCCTAACGAGTTAGTAAAACGACTGCAATTACTGTTCGCATCACGAGATGCTGGTAACACTGGGTTAGATAATGAAATTATTGCAATCATCGAGGAACTTCACGAAGCCGGTATCATAAACAAAGAATAAAAACAAATAGCATCGGGAAATTTGTGCAGTATACTTACAGTAAACAAAGCATCGGGACCGCAATGAATATAGATAAATTCGGTCATCACGTTCATAAACGTTTACGATTATCTGAACATATTGATATCTATAACGATACGTTACAGAAGTCTGAAACGGGAGAATACGATTTAAAATCATCCAAACTAAAAGGCTTGTCGTCTCCAGACAAGGACGATGAAGCTGTAAATAAAGCATATTTGGATAAAACAGTTCAAGAGCTGAGAAACGAAATAAGCCAAGTAAATAGTCGTGTATTAATTTATTTAAAGAACTTGGAATCAGCGAGAACAGACCGTTTATCTTCTATGTTTTACTCAAAAATAGAAATAGACCGTATGATTCAAGCCAAACAAAAATGAGTAAGAAAGAAATTGTAGACGAACTTCACAGAGCGGCGAGAAGAAATTTTCCACGTCGAAGTACAATTATAAAAAGAATAGATGATTTATGGCAAGCAGACCTTATGGATTTTCAAAAGTACTCACAGTTTAATAAAGGATATAAATATGTTTTAGTCGTAATTGATACTTTATCAAAATATGTGTGGGTTAATCCTTTGAAGTCAAAGAATAAAAGTTGCGTTACAAATGCAATGCAAAATATATTAACCACTTCATCTCGAAAGCCCAAAAATTTACAAACAGATTTAGGCAAAGAATTTTACAATGAAAATTTTAAACAATTGACGATAAAATATAACATAAATCATTACTCCACTTACTCTGTAAAAAAAGCTGCAATTGTTGAAAGAGTAATAAGAACTCTAAAAAGTCATCTTTACAAATTATTTAGCATCTGCGGTAAATATCAATGGATACAAAAAAATTTGGAAGACGTTGTACTATGCTACAATAATACTATTCACCGTGTAACAAAACTTAGGCCTATTGATGTTAGCAAAGAAAACCAGTTGATTGTTAGGTCTAACATTATTAAATCACAAATTACCAGAAAACATCAAAAATTTAAGTTCCATCTTGGGGATCAAGTCCGGATAAGTAAATACAAAGGGGATTTCTACAAAGGTTATACTCCAAACTGGTCAACAGAAATATTTTATGATATTAAAGTCAATCATACAAACCCAGTTACTTATCACTTGGAAGACAAACATAAACAGAGAATTTTAGGATCTTTTTACGAGCATGAATTACAGAGAACCAAATTTCCAGATATTTATCTTATCGAAAAGGTTTTAAAAAGAAAAGGAAACAAACTCTTTGTCAAATGGTTAGGTCTCAGTGATGGTGAAAACAGTTGGGTTGATAAAAATTCATTGGTGTTTTAATATAAACTAGGCATTATTATTTATACGCTCACTTTATAATCATCGATGACGGAAGGAAGTGGTATTATTAACAACTTAATAAATAACATTCCGTTTGAGTTACATTTACCTGGATATCAATTTTGTGGTCCAGGCACAAAACTTAAGAGAAGATTACTCAGGGGCGAACGAGGTATAAATAAATTGGATGAAGCTTGCATGTACCACGATATCGCTTACAATAATAAAGATTGGAACGTTAGACATAACGCCGATTTAGAACTTTTAAATATGGCAAAGAAAAGATTGAAATCGAAAGATGCTGGGAAAGGAGAAAAGATTGCATCATGGATAGTAAAAAATGCAATGAAAACAAAGCTTAAAGCCGGAGCAGGAGTACGGTCATTCATGAAAGGTGTTAAAAAAATTCAAAAGCAAATGAAAAAATTAAAATGTAATGACAACCGCACGACTATAAAATATGCGCATGCAGCTGCAAAAAAAGTGTTTTCTAATATAAAAGGAATACGCTTCCCACGCTGCATTCCTGTTCCGAAAACTGGTGGGTTGTTACCCCTCATACCAATCTTTGCTGGTTTATCAGCTCTTGGTTCACTCGCTGGAGGTGCTGCAGGTATAACAAAGGCTGTTAACGATTACAAGGTTGCTCAAAAAAATCTTCAAGAATCTGAACGTCATAACAAGATGATGGAAGCCGTTGCACTTGGGAAAGGATTGTATTTGAAGTCTCACAAAAAAGGAGCGGGCTTGTACTTACAACCTCCAAAAAACTAATTAAACGGTTACCCAAACGAGCACTTACTAATCTAGATATATTAAAGCACTCAGTTCATATTCCATATTTTCGTGGCGTTTTTATGCGAGATACGTTACCATCAAAACCAAGAAAAATTGAATGTGCTATTCTAAATTTAGATAGTTCCAGAAATCCGGGAACTCACTGGGTAGCCTATGTCAAGCAAAATGAATACTGTGAATATTTTAACAGTTTTGGTAACTTAAAACCTCCGTTAGAATTAATAAAGTATTTGAAAGATATACACATAAATTATAATTACAAACAGTATCAAACTTTTGGCACTACGAACTGCGGTCATCTTTGTTTATTATTTTTAAGTAAGTATTGGAAAAATCATTTATATAAAGGTTAAAATTAAAATAACTTGACAGTATAATTATGTCTTTCACTGTATCCATAACTGGGCAGGGAGCCTCCCTCGTAACAAACTACTCACCTACTTTAGAATTACGTGGAGAATATGAGTGTGGACTTCTGTACTTTTCTACATTTAATTCTATTCCTAATATAGACGAAAGAAATAATAAGTTTTACTATGGTAATAATGAGGTCATTGAAATTCCAGAAGGATCATATGAACTTCAAGACATTTGTGATTTTTTAAAAGGCAATGTCAAGAATACTGCATTAAAATTGAGTTGTAATAATAATACACTCAAAACCAAAATATTCTGTTCAGAAGATGTTCACTTTGAGAAAAGTAATTCCATCGGTAAAATTTTAGGTTTTGCTAGGGAAACAATAAAGGCTAATATAAGTTGCGAATCTCGGTATCCAGTCAGCATTTTATCTACAACTATCGTGCGCATCGAATGTGACGTAGTTGGAGGATCATTCGTGAATGGAAAAGCAAGCCATATAATTTACGAATTTGTACCTAACGTGCCACCAGGCTATCGAGTTATTGAGATACCCAAAAACTTAATATATTTTCCAGTCAACCAAAATTCAATCAGTGCGATTAATATTAGATTACTAGACGGTCATAATAAGCAAATCAATTTACGAGGTGAAGAAGTACAACTATACTTGCACTTTAGAAAAAAATGATAAATTTCAATAAAAACCCTACCCCATCAGGTGTTCAAGTCAGTTCCAAAGGTGCATTTAATAAAAGAACACCGCTTTTATTAAAAAAGAAACTTACTAAAAATAATAAAGATTTCCTAAAGCTAGTAGGCTTGTTAAAATGAATATATTAAATATATCTCAGCCGACATCATACGACAACAGTATCGAGAGTTTTGAATATCATTCGTATAAGCCTTATGTAACAAGTTTCAACAATAATGATGAAATAAGAATACCAATCAATCAGCAAGATTTGTATGTGTTGCCGTCACGCAGCACTTTGTATATTGAAGGTAAAGCTGATGTATATAACAGTACCACTAAAGAAAAGGTAACAAGTATGCATTTTGTAAACAATCCAATGTTATTTCTATTTCAAGATATTCGATATGAGTTAAATGGAATAGAAATAGATAAAATAAAAAATGCAGGTATCACGACGACAATGAAGTCTTATTTGTCGCTGAATGAAAATGAATCCAAAAGTGCAAAAGTTTGGGGTTGGTCTCCTGCAGGAATAACCAATGTTACAAGCGGAGTTTTTTCTGTCTCAATACCATTAAATAAAATATTGGGATTTGCAGAAGATTATGAAAAAGTTTTAATAAACTGTAAACATGAGTTAGTACTGTTGAGAAGCAACACAAATGTCAATGCATTAAAATTGAGCAAAGAACAAATTGTGGAAAATATAGCTATAGATAAAATCGTTTGGCGTGTTCCGCATATTAAAGTGTCAGATCGAGAGAGAATTAATTTATTAAAACATTTAGAAAAAGATCGGGCCATCACACTGGCCTTTCGTAATTGGGACTTGTATGAATATCCGTTACTACCCAAAACACGTAAGCATACTTGGTCTATTAAAACTTCATCGCAAACAGAGAAACCTCGATTTGTTATTATTGCCTTACAAACAAACCGAAAACATAATGCTGGAATGTCAATGGCGGAGTTCGACCATTGCAATGTTCGTGACGTAAGAGTGTTTTTAAATTCATCATATTACCCCTACGAAGGACTTAACATCAATTTCTCTGACAACAAGTTTCTATTAATATACGAACAGTACGCAAGGTTTCAACAGTATTATCACGGACGTCGATCAGAACCGTTGTTGAGTTTAAAAGATTTTAAAGATATTGCTCCTTTATTTGTTATTGACTGTTCTCGCCAACAAGAAATGTTAAAGGGATCAATCGATGTAAGAGTAGAAATCGAAACAGATCAAGAGATACCTGATCAGACCGCCGCATATTGTCTTATACTGAACGATTGCATATTTGAATACAAACCGCTGAGTAGCATTGTGAAAAAGTTATCATGAATAACGAAACTATTATAGTGGATATGCAAGGATTTAAGGATTTGAAAAATAATTTTATTGTGAAAGAGTTATCAATAGCAACTAAAAATCATACGCAGACGTTCTTAATTAAGCCACCATATGCTTTTAAAAATCTAACAGATGAAGAAAAGAAGCAAGTCCGTTGGTTAGAAAGGAATCGCGGGCTCAAATGGAGCGAGGGATTCATTGATTACCGCGAATTTAGACGAATAATAGTTCCTTATTTAAGCAGTAAGAAGGTATTAGTAAAGGGATTGGAAAAAGGAATGTGGGTTCGCGAGCTATGTCAAGATTGCGAAATAATGGAGTTAGAAGAAAAAGGTTGTCCTAACTTTTTAAAATTATATAGTGATTACCATGTAGATGTAAATAAATTTAATTGTGAATATCATAAAAAAATGTGTGCTTTAAAAAATGTTCTGTGTCTAAAAAAGTGGTACACTTTAAATGTTACTTGATTTATAATTGTAATACAGTATTTTCCTCAATAAAATGTGTCTAAGTATTTTTTTGTTTTATTTACTAAAGGAAAAAGGGTTGAATGAAACGATCTTAGTATTCAATTAAATTATATTTATTTGAAAATTTCTTAAAAACTATAACTATATCCACAAACTTTTTTTGATATATTGCTAATGATAGCCTCTGTTTGATCCATTATGGGGTCAATATGCTCTGTTACCACATACTGCGCACATAATAATGGATCAGTATGATTTTTTTCCAAGTCTAACACTTCAATCTTTATTAATCGACGACCTTGAATCAGCGAACTTTTCATCACGTAAGAATGATGTTGCTTCAGATAACTTCTTTTTTGAGGTCTCTTCTTTGTGATATTTCTCATCACCTTGTTATACAGCGGGGAATCGCATCGCAATTCATCTGCTCTCCAATTCGGATACTCCTCTGTAAATCCCTCGAGCATATCTTGAGCGTTCTGTTCAAAAGTCGGAGATGTCGATTGCACGACCTCCTTGTTGATGCTGAACGACGAGTTCTCTTGAGTATTCTAAAAAATGAAATAAAATAAAATAATTAATTACATACATATAACCACAACAATTATCCTCGAAGGGTTAGTCAGAGACTAACATAGTCCACTTTTCACCAAATAGCGACACAATCACAGTAAGAATAAAATTATTTTATAATCGTATAAAACTATCTAAACTACTTACCATGTTGATATTATCTAGCTGGACTACTGACGCCTACACTTTGATAATTGAAATTAAAACTAATTTGAAACCCATTTATATTAATGTAGGTATATGATGACACAGCAACACTTGTATGTAGGTACAATGTAGGTTGCTTACTCGAAAATTATAAGATTTTGCAACAACATGTAATTTGCAATTTAGCAAAATAAAAAAACATTATTGATATTAATAAAAAATGATTAACTTAGCAATAACGTGACCTGATTTGTATTAAATAGGTTTCATATTACCTTATAGTCAGAAGAGTTGTATTACACAACCTACTCTGAAACTAACTTGTTCAAACTTGTTTGCGTTAGAATTTTCTTACTTATTTACCGTCAATGTTTTATTATAATAATGTATATACTAAATTAAATAAAAATGCAAGTTAGTTTGTTACTTTTATATTTTATTAGGTATATTAAAACAGCTGGGTAGGTACAGTAAATTTACATTACATTTCATAATATTAGTTACATTTCCTATTCAAACAATGAATCTGAGCAAAAGCAACTACATAATTAATTATCATTTTTTAATCAAAATATTGATTATATCTAAGTACTTAAGTATATTGAAATACGGGTTACAATACTTTATAACAAGTTCATATTATTTTTAATTCAAACAATGAATCTTAGTAATGATAATAAATAATAATACATTTTTTTTATTTCTCAAGCTCTAAGTATAATAAGATTTAAAAACACAGTGAAAACAATCGTTGTTAAAATATATAATCCCAGTGACCCCAAGACATAGTAGATATTTTATTTTTTAATATTACGCGTTTGTCGTCATTACCTGACAAAGCTATCTTGTTCTGTTCTTGGGTAAATATTTCATGCTTTAAAGATTTAAAAATAATGTTTTTCTTTCTTAAAAAAGTATTTTTGTCTAATACATTATAGTAATCTTCGAAATGCACATTTTTTAAAACCTGTTTCTGTATACCTTTAGCCTTTTTTAATTCCTCTTGTACTGTTTTTATACAGTATAATTTTGATCTTAAACCAACAAACTCAGAAATCAAATTTCCACCTAGTTCATCTTTGAAGAGACCCGAGACTTTTTTGTTAAGACTTGGTATACCGAAACAGTTATTTAATGGATAATTACTAGTATCGAAATATCTAAGGAAATTCAACTTTAAATCTGTATAAAAATCTTTGCTTTCTATTGAATAAAGAAAACTGTCAGTATCCGTATAACAAAGCTTTAATTTTTCCCCATAAAAAGGTTTCATAATAGAGTAATGAAAATCAAACATGTGACTTTTGGATATTTCTAATACAGAAAAGCCAATGTATATGGGTTTGTCTAAAGTAACTGTCTCAGGTTTCATTTGAACAGCTATAAAATTTTCTGTAAAAATTGTAGCACTATGGAAATTTGGTCGAGCTATTAGTTGCTCAGCACCGAAACTTTTCTTTGTTATATTTTTTTCATCATTCCACTTATTAACCAACTTCACGCTAACCCTTTTCTCAGTATCTTCTAATGTCTTACCAAATATACTATTGTTTAAAAGTTTGAAGAAATCCTGTTCAAATATAGATTTTGCCTTTTTCCGTAACTCAGTGTTCATATCAATATACTGTTTTAGGTATGGACTCTGATTGAATTGAATTACTCTGTGTATTTTTTTTAATAATAAACCATGTTTTAGGCATGTTTTCAGGTAGGAAAAATGAATGACATAAAAAAACTTATCGTATAAATTTGGTATCAATTTCGAAGTTTTAGATCCTGGAGGAGCAAATTTTTGAGCACAGAATGGAAAATCGTTATGATAATTATGCAAATGATTAGGGTATTCTAAGTCTACTTCGAGTATATAACCAATGTCCCCGTCAATAGGCATATTTTGAAAATCTATATTTGAAATTTCTAGTTCACTTAATAACTTAAAATTTGAATGAGGTAAATAAGCGCACATAGCATAACCATAAAGATTATTACAATCAATATAAACAAGGAAGTTATCACTTTTTGCGGGGTCATAAGTTTGTAAATACTTGTTATTGGCTTTCGAATATCTTGTAGAACATAAACATATACCACCGCGAATGCCTTTTTGTATCATTCTTAATATTTCCAAGTCATTTATTAATTCTAATTTAACATCTGTTTTTAATAGCATAGCGTCAAAACTCAGGCTAGGTGCTGTTAAGTAAAAAGAAGGATCCAGTTTATAATTCGTCTTACAAGTTTTTCGAAAACTTTCGAAGACGTCCGCTAGTAAAAGTACATCTGACTTAAGATATAAATCAGTGTATTCTCCAAGGCTCCGTAATTCAAAGGTTTGCCATACTCTTTTTGCATGTTCATAATCTGCTTTTGATATGTTACAATTATGCAATTTACTAAAAAAACATTTAAGAGGAGGTATTTCTTCCTCATCATAAGAATTCCAAGTAGTGACGTATTCGTAAGGATAAACCCCTTTACGTCTAAGTAAATTAAAATGTTCCTGAGAAGGAAAAAAAAATGTCAGATGTTTGAAATCAATTGTATTTAAATTTGCAACTAGCTTCTCTAGGCTTGTGCCTAAAAATTTAAAAGAATCGACAAAACGAACAGGCATGATAGCTTTGTTATTGATTTGAAAAAATTTGGTAAACGATATGTAATTTTCTTTATTTTTTGCAATCACTTGTATCCTACCGGATAATTCTCCTAACTGTCGTATGAAAAGATGACTGTCGTAACCAGCTAAATTATGAAAAAATATGGGAACGAACTTAGGCAAACAATATTTAATATTACAATAAGAATGAGCTGCACCACGATATCGCCCAGTAAGATGGCAGTGATCTTTTACTTTGTCGTCAAATAATATTTTGTTACAAAGATAGCAATTTTTAGCTTGAACAAAATTGGTTCTATCTTCATCTGTTAAGAACATAGGGATCGATGAATGTAAAATATTATAAATTACAGTAATATCAGATAGAAGGTTATCAAAAAAATGTTTCACACAGTCAGGTCCTCGATAAGACACATATTTATTAAGGGAGCTGTCGTAGGAGCATACAACATAGTAAGCAAATGCAGCTGGTACATGCTTTTGCGTAATCGTTGTGCAACTTGTTCCAGAATTTGATTCAACTGGCTCTAACAAAGATTCAAAGTCTGCGTATAAGACGAAGGGCATGTCTTGCATACGTTCATAATGTTCAAATTGTATTAGAGTTCCCTGATTAGGTAACGTTGTTGCTACACCACTGCAAACGTGAGCTTCGAGTTTAAGATTGTCGTCAAAAAATATCATACAATCCTCACATAAAAATATTTTGGAATGATGTTTAGTTAACTGCTTGCGAAGTAATTTAGATAAATCTTTAATTAAACAGTAATGTGTGCGTTTTCCATTTTCAAGAAAAAGCATGTTGACGTGATGTCCTTTTCGAAATTCACATTTGTACAGAGGTCCAACAACCTTAGTGTTATTTTTAAGGCCATAAACATTAATACTTATGTCGGGATTATTCTTTTCAAAAATTCTTATATCCGCGAACCCTACTGGAAATGTCATATTTTTGACATTAAGTACACTTTCAAAGTGCGGATATGCTGTCGTTCGGTGTGCGTTATTTTTTGCAGGAAAAAGTGCTGCCATAACACACCACAAAAAGCAGTAATCATCTGAATTTTTAATGTTGATACATGCACGTTTGTTTTTTATGACGCTAGGTAAATGTAAGTAACCCGAGGCTCTCAACGGGTTATATTTGTTTATATTTACTTCTAGATACAAGCTTCGTAAATAAGCCCAACCACTATCTTTTTCCTCAAATTTAACAAAATTATAACTTTGATGTAAGATAGTGTTTTCAGTAGCAAAAGATTTAATTGAAAGTGAATCATCCTTATGCAGAAAAAATTCACAAAACAATTCAAAATTTACTTTAAGGTTTGCATAAGCCTCAATTCGGGCTAAGAGTAAAAGTTTTACGCGGGAGCGTAATTGCGTTAAAAACTCAGCAGGAGTAAACACACGCATACGTTCTTCATCGTCACCGATGACGTCCTCGCATCGAATCCGGTACGACGCTATGCGACCGCGAAAAGCGCTATGAACTTTTTCGATACCTTCGCTCTCAACGACAGAACTATTATTCTTGTGTAAAATACTTTTTAAATGAGCAGAGAAAGAATTATTTTTAACGGATAAGTTGCAAGTTGAACAAAATATAGTTTTAACCATTATGATTTTTTCACTGTGTTAAAAAATTTACAAGAGGTTAAAGTCGTTTTTAAGTAAAATGTAATATTACATATAAAATGATCTAAAACCTAACACACAATATAAAAGTAAAACCATTTAAGTCAAAATTTTCCGAAGAGAGTGTAACTAATTATAATGGACCCAGCTGACTGTAACTATTTTTTGTTTTTATCACTAAAGAATACCCCCTCTTCAGTAAATTTTGATTTGGCTAATTTAACAAATTTTTTTATAGTCAATAATTCAGGAGACTCGGCTTCGCCTTGTAGTCGAACCCAAACTATTGCCTTTTCACACCTTTCAAAGCCGGTGAGACTGTGCACCTCCTCAGCGTTGTAGAGACGCAGCTCCGCCACCAGTTCACCGCTGAGCTTCGCAGTCCGACGCGTTACCCCGCCTGGTACACGTCGCGTTAGTACGCTGTCGTTGACCTGGTTTGTCTCGCGTGGTGGCGGCAAAACTTCGTCATCTGACTCCGAATCATTTAGCCAGTTTGAAGCGGAGCTGGACGCTTCTTGTTTTTTCGCAATCGTCGTTGAGGTCTTAGGCACCGACGACGACGAGTACAGGCATTTTTTCTTAGTGCTAGAAAGATAAGAAATGTAATTAAAAAACATACATTACTTTACTTATTAATATCGCCGATATACAAATAAGAAAACATACAATATGTTGACACATTTTTAATACTTAGTTTTAAAAGTAGTCAACGCAAATTACCTTATGCTTTCGTTGTCCGAGTCAAACAAATTGGTTGACACACAGCTTTTCTTGGCAGAGCGTTTAATTTGCTTGGTTTCAGACCTGAAATAACAATAAATATTAGAGACTCGATATTAACATTTGACATGACTCGACATGACCCAACATGATAGTAAATGCTAGGATGATTTAATAATAACATTTGCTGATCTAGGTCAATGCTCCTCTACAGACCTTCTATAATGACTTCTCTACACATAGAGAGAACGGACCACAGCCCACCACGCAGACCCAGTGCGGTTTGGTGGTGATAACGGTTGCAGATGCAGCTGGGATCACCCGCTTGATATACCTTCCGAAGCATATAGGTACTCGAGATGGTAATGGTCGACCACCCATCAGATGACTGACCATGCATGACACAACATATTAATAAAAAAATAATAATAATATTCAAAACTTACGAACATTATTTCGGTGTATATCTTCTGGATGATTCTCGGGGCGAGCGACGTCGGAGTACTGAAGCACTGACTAGTGGTCGAACTACTGGGCTTGGCGTGTCTACTAGTGGTCAATCTGACTTAGGAAGCACTGATACGACGACTACCATTTTTCGGGTATTTATTGGAGAAAAGTGTTTAACAAGCTATTTTACTAGGCAGGAGTGATCAACTTTTTTTTAATTTATTTTTAATTTATTTTTTTCATTTGTTTGTATACAACTAAACTACCAGTGCTAATTTTTAATTTCAAGATTACATACACCGTATGTAAAAACTGTTAATTCCAAATACTTTTTTTTTTTATTTTTACCTTTAATACATAGGTACTTAATACTTATTGGTCTTATAAAACACATCAATTCTAAGTAGTCTTACTTACTAGGTTTAGCCGATAGTTTGACCTTCTGTACTACAATCAGTTACGTATACGATATACACATAAATGCTTGCATTCATCAAACAAAATGCTGCTACTAGCATTCAACTTGAACTGAGCCTTTTTCGCGTTATAGTCAAGTATCTAACCACTACATTAACTACCAGTTATATTTTACGAGTTATATTTTAACGAGTTTACGTTTAAGCAAAAGTATTTAATCAAGTATTGCAATATAAATAAATATGTAGGTTTTATTAGTAGCAATGAAGTATTTACAAAATTGAAGCAATGTTGAAAACCTCTGGTTTTTTTAATATTCAGCAAATTATATAGTTTATCGATTAGTGTGAAAAGTTGCAGCGTAAGTAAAGTATAACATACATATTTTAACATTTGCTGTGTAAAAAAGGTCAGCAACCTTTCGATAAAGCGCTGACAGCGATTGTCCGGATGTGCAACATTAGGACTGTTTTCACTAAGCATGAAATTTATTAATACATTCCATCTCATGATCGGTCTTTACGAGAGTTGCTTAACCACCACAATCGCTGATCGAGTTCACCACTGCGCCATCGAGCTCCTCACACTCTAAAATTATTTTCGATGTACTAAACTAGACAAATGTCTCGGTAACTTTAAAGTTAACCGCTCGGATATCGAGAGACGCAGGTTCGATTACCGTGAGGCAGTCTATTTTTATAACTTCTGTGTTTATGTATATGAATACATAAGATGACTTATTCCCACAATAAATAAATCTAACCATATTTAATGGGTACGTATTAAAATAGACATTTGCATTAATAAGTTAAACCATGAAAAGGTACTGTTATGGAAATCCTATCTGATGACTTGTTGCTAAACGTGGCTTCAGCATGACATAATTGTTACCTGTTGCTCTGTCTATCCCACTTGTGGGAATATGGCGTGATGTTTATGTTATTATGAAAATTTATGTTTAATGCGTTTGTCAATTAAACAGTATAAACTTAGCTTTATCTTTTTAATTTTGTTTATATTAAAGGGTTATTCCCATTCTCCTCCAAGAAATTGTCCCAAAGTCCTCCACAGAAAAAATACGAATATAATAATTTGTTAATCGATTTTCATTCTCCTCCGTAATTAAAAAAATGGTAACCGGGTTAATCTCAAACTCCGCAGACAACTTCAGAAAATACTAATTTTAGCTACTCTGAGGACAATAGAACTAAAAAATTATACTAATATTTCATCAACATCAGCCTATAAACGATCCACTGCTGAGCACAAACCTCCCACGTGGACAATAGCACGTGAGGATAATGGGTCATAACCCACCACGCTGGCCCAATGCGGTTGATGGGTTTTAGCGACTATCATCTTACGACAACAACCGAGACCAACGGCTTAACGCGCCTTAGCACGGAGGAGCTCGAGATGTTTTAAATTTGATCACCCATCCAGCGACTCAGCATTGCGAAAGTTGCTTAGCGGACAAGATCGCAAGCCGAACGCGCTAGCCGCTGCGCTATCGTGCTACTATACTAATATTTAAATAATATTTTTTATAATAATCTTTGGAGGAGTCTAGGAATCAATGTTTGAACTTCTTATATTTTCCAAACAAAAGATTGGAGGCGTTTGGGAATAACCCGTATTAAAATTGTTTTTGTCAGCATTGAAATGGGAAGTAGTCGAACTCGTAGGTAACGTGTGTGAGTGTGTGTGTGTAGTGATTGCATACGTCGTTGTTGGTGGGATTGATATAAATAAGGTAACTAATAATTCCCTGCACAGTTGTCTGCATTGACTTAGATCAAAAAACACAAGTGTTTATCTATTATGAAAACCTTGAAAATGTGTTGAGTAGATCGGAGTCGATAAAGACAATTGGCAACTGATTCTAATCAAAATACACAAGTGTTTTCCTATGGGTCGAGGTACTACTTTGACAAATGTTATTCATAGTACTAACTTATTCGGGGATCCAGTCCTGGGAGACCAGGAGCCCCATCCAGTTTAAGTTGTGCTGTAATTCCATGTTGTTAAAAACCTTTGCATCCAATAGACGAAGACCTTGAAAATGTGTAAAGTAGATCCTAGAACCTATATTTAAAAAATCTTAATACGGTGGTACGACCAAACTGGCTGGAAAGAATCTTGAGCAATCAGCCACATGTTTTAAAAATCATTTTAAAAGCATGTGAAGATTTCGTTTCCAGGTACCTATATTTAGAAAATCTTAATACGATGGTACGACCAAACTGGCTGGAAAGAATCTTGAGCAATCAGCCACATGTTTTAAAAATCATTTTAAAACCTTGTGAAGATTTCGTTTCCAGGTACCTATATTTAAAAAATCTTAATACGTGGTACGACCAAACTGGCTGGAAAGAGTCTTGAGCAATCAGCCACATGTTTTAAAAATCATTTTAAAAGCATGTGAAGATTTCGTTTCCAGGTACCTATATTTAGAAAATCTTAATACGATGGTACGACCAAACTGGCTGGAAAGAATCTTGAGCAATCAGCCACATGTTTTAAAAATCATTTTAAAACCTTGTGAAGATTTCGTTTCCAGGTACCTATATTTAAAAAATCTTAATACGTGGTACGACCAAACTGGCTGGAAAGAGTCTTGAGCAATCAGCCACATGTTTTAAAAATCATTTTAAAACCATGTGAAGATTTCGTTTCCAGGTACCTATATTTAAAAAATCTTAATACGATGGTACGACCAAACTGGCTGGAAAGAATCTTGAGCAATCAGCCACATGTTTTAAAAATCATTTTAAAACCATGTGAAGATTTCATTTCCAGGTACCTATATTTAAAAAAATCTTAATACGTGGTACGACCAAACTGGCTGGAAAGAGTCTTGAGCAATCAGCCACATGTTTTAAAAATCATTTTAAAACCATGTGAAGATTTCGTTTCCAGGTACCTATATTTAAAAAATCTTAATACGTGGTACGACCAAACTGGCTGGAAAGAGTCTTGAGCAATCAGCCACATGTTTTAAAAATAATTTTAAAACCATGTGAAGATTTCATTTCCCGGTACCTAAAATAACTTATGACTTATGACGATGGTACGACCAATCTGGCTGGAAATAATCTTGAGCAATCTACCACATAACATAAAAATTATTTT
Organism: Eudonia mercurella; assembly: GCA_963082485.1. NCBI lineage: Eukaryota > Metazoa > Arthropoda > Insecta > Lepidoptera > Crambidae > Eudonia > Eudonia mercurella. The sequence continues at coordinate 1,822,541 of OY720048.1, forward strand.
AATATGTTTTAAGTATAGCTCAATGGTTTTAAGTACCTTTAAACATATAAAATAATTTATTGTATCTGGTTAATCTGTAATCTGCATTGTGAAGGTTTCATTTCTGAATGACTATTGATTTTTGTTCAACAGCACATACCTCATCAGATACGCACCTTAAAGTAAAAGACATTTCTTATTATAATATTTTGGTGTTACCTAATGCGTAATGTGAAGTCAAGTGAACGTCCTGATTCTAATCAGTGAGTAGCATTTTTAGTAAACTAATTTTTAATTTTTCTCAACGATTATTGTCCAAAACACGAGTGGCGTTGATTTTTCAATCGCGCGATTATTGGACATTCTACTTCGCTTTTTCCAGTGAGCGAACGGAGTGAGCGAACGATTAAGAAAAAGTGAAGTAGAATGCCCAATAATCACCTACTGGTAATATCCATAATATCAAATAAAAGGATAAAAAGGATAACTAAAACGTTGTCCGGAAATGTTTAATTTGAATGTTTAGTGTTGCGTAAACTTTAAAAAACAATATAGATATAAATATGTATTTATAAAATATCTATAAAATACTAGTGAAAAAATTCTACCGCAATCCGGCCGGCTGCAATGACCGCTAAGTATGCTACCGGGAATGAGCACTTAAAAATAAAAAGTAAAATTTAATATAGATATATCTAACAGTTCAGTAAGGAATACTCGACTACAATAATGCTTTGCATTTCCCACTCAATGACGAGCATAAATATGTTACCATATGATAATTGTAGTATAATAATTGTATACATATAATAATATTTAATAATAATTTTGGCGGCCTTCGTAGACGAGTGGTCGCACGCCGGTTTCTGGTGTTGCCATCTCCTAGGTCCCGAGTTCGATTCCCGGTCGGTTCAATGTAGAAAACAAACTTTTTCTGTATTTTCTCGAGTCTGGATGCCTGTGGTACAATCGTTGTTCCTGATTTATATAACACAAGAGCTTAAGCTAGGTACTTTCTTTGGAGTTACAGCAATGTATGTGATGTTGTAAAATATTTATTTATTACGAGCTGACCCCGGCGGACTTCGTACCGCATTTCTTTTTTTTGTAAAGCCTATGTTACTCAGCGCTAATGTAGCATTCTAATGGTGAAAGAATTTTTTTAATCGGTCCATCTGTTTTTGAGTTTATTCGTTGCAAACATACATACATACAAAAATACAAAGGTTTCCTCTTTATAATATTAGTATAGATTATTTATTTATTTGTTTATAATTGTCTTCATATTATGTGTTCCTTTAAGTTGTCACATATTATTTTTGACACTAGAATTACACGCAACCTATAATTATCTCACGTATATAGTTTTTTCTTTTATCTTTTGGTAATAAATGATTGCTTACATAACGAAATTTAAACAAAGTGATTGTACTCCAACCCTAAGTACCTTATACATTTAACGCAAATGAATGATATAGCGAACTTTCAATTGTTGGTCAGACCGACTTAGACCGACAGCTCAGTGGACAGCCACGACAGCATAAATGCAACCGACCCGATTTGTCAAAGGGTGCACGACGACCCCGACGTAAGAAATATTTTCAACACTATTCCTGAATTGAAATTGAAACTACGCCATTACTAAGTAACATATATTTTTTGCAACACAAATAAACACGATCGCGTATCCCACATTATTATTATGAAGATCCTGACAAATTTTCTAAGGCAAACCGGTAAGATTACATTTCAATTCGTATATCGTCGCGAATGCCGATCTCATTTCCAATCCGCTCACACGTAGTTATGTACTAGTTCGCGTGGAGCCGGGGAGATTACCCACACAGCGGGGAGATTACCCACACAGGGAGAGCTCGGCGTAAGCTCCGAGGGCGGGTTCCACTAACGCCCGCTTAAATAACAGCTGATTGTGCTGCTTTCTTATTACATACGGGTGAGCACTTAACCTTCACCTTTAACCGCCTCTATGGTCTAGTGGTTAAGACCACCGGTTTAGACCCAGAGGTACCGGGTTCGATTCCCAGAAAGGGTTAGTACATGTTTGTAGTAAGTACCTACATGTTTGTTAGCACATGTTTGTATACTCGGTTAGGTTGGTGGTAGGGCTTGTTTGCCCGCCTGGCTAGCTACCACCATCTTATCTAAATATGTCACCATAACATCAATGTTGGTAGCATTGTTGTGTTCCGGCAGCTAGAGATAAGATAGCCAGTGTCTCAGTAGTTGAGGAATCAGGGTGAAGTGCGCTATCACCTTCAGCCTTATCATCACTAACATAAGGTGAGTTTTTTTTACTTCTTTTTTTGGAAAAGATGGTGGTAGCTAGCGAGGGCCAATTCCAAAAATTCTTTCACTGATACAATGCTACATTCCTTGCGGGGAAACAAAGGCTATTTTATATTTAATCAAAAAAAAATTTTTAAATCTTAAATCTACGCAGGCGAAGTCGCAAGTAAAGTGCTACTTATTAATAAAAGGGGTCAGCAAATGAAGAGTGACTATCAAAAATTTAATATCTGCTTTCTAGCTGACATCCATTAAAATTTCAGTGTACCTACTATTTCACGCCAAGTCGTGACGAACGAAAAATCGCTACATATGGAACACAGCGCTCGCGCGTTCAGCCAATAGAAATGGTATGACGATTGGACCGCTCAACCCTCAGCCCAATAGTGAAGTCTGGCTCGATCGGCCCGCCCGTGACGTCGTTCTGCACATGCCCGCGCGCGCGCACCATCGTAAGCGACACGTCGCGACTCAACCAAACCGCCATATATTGGATCAACATAGTGTACCGGCACCGTAATCATTCACTCAATCATCAATTCATCATCATTCAATCAATCACCGGATTCATCCAGCTACGGGGTTCCCATACTGGTAAGTTGTACCATACTTCACCCACACTCCCCTCACTCCCACATCGCTGTACCGGGCATTGCCTGCCTTAGGCATTGCCTGCCTTAGGCAGGTATAGGTCGCGCCAAACCTCTAGTCCCCTCTGAAGTTGCTTCGTTGCGCAGCTGTACAGTCAGGCCCTACCGCTCGTCCCCGCCTTCGCCCTACTGACGCCTATTTTTTACTACTGCGACGCGAATCGCGCCAACTTCAGAGGGGACTAAAAGTTTGGCGCGACCTATACATGTCTGTACCTGGTATAGAGCGCGTGAGAACCGGCTCGTCGTCGGCTAGCCTGGTTCTACGAGTATGTTGTTTTGGGCCTAAACTAGTGTGCATGTTTATTGTGGTCTGTATGTGTAATGGCATTTAGAGGATCGAGCAGGGGTTCGAAAACTGTGCTGCTACGATAGGTAAAAAAAGACGCATCAGTTTAGCAGTTAGTGTAACCGACCCCACCCCGCCACTATCCATCCACCCGCTCCAATTCACGGGCTCATTCGGTCGGTGACGTCACGCTGACGTAATCACCAAGGAGGAATCCTCAGCTATTGCGTTACGTCATCACCGCTCGCGAGGCACTCCAGAAAACTGCCTGTTCAGCCATTCGTATGACTTCACCGTGGAATATTTTTTGTGTTACAGAGAGCACGTTCATTTCTTTGTTTGATGGAAAAAAAACGATTCTCGTGTAGGGTAGATGCACATTTTTCGTCAACAAAAAAAAACATAGTTTTAAAATTTTATATTTACAGGATGACAGATAGGAACAGATAACCTGTATTCAATTTATTTACACTTACAGCAACGCCAAGGCGTGCAACAGGTCATTACGAGATACAAAAAATATATACCTATATGTAACTTTTTAAACTATCATGGTCACTTACATTAGAATAAATATTATCAACGGGATTATTACCATGTTATTTGTTGTGTTTGATTTGATATCGGATACTCAAACACAACAAAAAACATGGTAATAATCCCGTTAATAATATTTATTCTAATATACCTATATGGATAAGAACTAACAAATTAACAAAATACTAACATAAAAATCAACAAACACATACAATTTCATCTAGATCTGATCCAGACGTCTAGATCTGGCTCCTGTGCAATCAAGGCGTTAAGTAGCTTGATGGCTTGAGTCGTAGGAGCGAAATTAAATTGTTGCCGACTCATATTTTTAATTATTAAAGGAAAAATTTGAAAAAAGACAAAGTGTTGAAAAAATTCCACGAGCGGGATTCGAACCCGCAACCCATGACATGCCGGGTCAGGTGCACTGCCAACTATACTATCGTGGCTCAATCCAACTCGCCGAAATTAATCAACACTATCTACTTTTACTTTATAAGCCAAAGGAGCCCTATACTTTGTCTTTTTTCAAATTGTTATTTTTTCGCAATAATATTTGCGTAAAATTATATATAAATAATCATAATTTTTTTTTAAATATATTTTTTTATTACTTATTTTTTATTTTTTATTTTAATTTATTTTTTTATTTTTTGAGAAGCCTCTGCCCAGCAGTAGACGTGTGTAGGCTGATGATGATGATGATGGCAATATTTTAATTCTCGTTTTCTACCAGGTTTTTTTTTGTACTTATACTTACTAATGATTCCATTTCACCTGATGTTAAGTGAAAATGGAGTCCAGATACGAAGACAACAAGTATAGCGTGAAAACAACGCAGCATCAGTTACCCATTAGGCCTCTTCACGCCTCGTTTGAAGGACCCCATGTCATAGGATGGAGGGAAAACCTGTGCTGGTAGGCTATTCCATCTTTTGGAAGTGCGACAAAGAAACGAGTTACCAATATTTGAAACAGTGAAGCGATGACTCCGCAGACAGATCAGCACGTGTCCTATGAAGGAAGGGAGAAGAAGGGTTGAGGTCTAAGAGCTCTTCATGGAGCACTCGCCATGGTATACCTAAGCGGTAAAAACCATTAATGCCATACAAATTCTCGTTTTCGTTTTCGTCGTCAAAGGAAAAATAAAACTCGCTTTGCACCCTTGTTGGTATCTCAGATTGATACCGGCTCGTGGAATTTTTTTCAACACTTCACATTTATACCTAGGATAGTGGCACCGTGTTAAAAGTATCGACTTTAAGCCCAGTGTTATTTTCGTCGCAAAAAAATAACATAGATTTTCATTGAGATAACAGCTAAAAAGCGACTGGGTTGTATTTAATATAAGCGAAGGGTAAGGCACACTAGCGCCACCAATTGATAATTTGACAATTACTTACGGACCGGATCTTTTTTTTAAACATTGCGTACCGTCCGATAACAGGAAAGCATCCATAGTATTTATTTAATAATTGTGCACAACTTTTTGTTGCGTGGTTTATTCACAAAACGGGCTATCGCATTTATTCATAAACAATGGCCACTTCTGGTGTTAGCGAATAAATACAAAAACAAACCTAAAAGTAGTGCACAATTATTAAATAATAGATGTTTGCCTAGTGTCTGAAGGTCCACAATGTTTGAAAATAAATCCAGTTTAGCAGTTATCAAATTAAATCCATTAGCGGCGCTAGTGTGCCTTACCCTTCGCCTTAGGATCAGTTGTTGAAATCAGTTGCCTACCCCAATTTCTAATGGAAGAACTTGTCAACCACTGGTTACTATCGAACACCAGCAGTGCCTACATAGGTTATATTTGCATTACTAACAATAATGCACCAGTACAGTAGGTAAGGCGTATAATGGCGCCGCCGCCGCCCGCTCCCGTGACCCACTTCCTTGGGTCGAGCTTGCGCGCAACAGGTGCGGCCGAGGAACAAATCAATCACGTTTTACTTATTGCCATAAAATTGTGTAAAATACATCATCATCATTCATCAGCTCATTGTATTTATCCCCACTGCTGCACGAGCCTTCCCTATGGATGGATAGGGAGAACGGGCCGTAAACCACCACGCGGGCCCAGTGCGGATTGGTGGTTGTTAACTGTTAAAGTAGCCGGGACCAACGGCTTTGCGTGCCTTCCGAAGCACGAAGGAGCTCGTGATGATAATATTTTGGTCACCCATCCGATGACCGGCCTTGTATGATGTATAAAGGTAGATTTTAATCTACCTTTATAAATCCCCCTTATATATATTTCCCCTTTATAGTTTCCCCAGAAAATAACTCCTTAAGTTAGAAGAGGATAAACTTGGCCAAAGTAGGCGGCTCTGGCTACATCTACAGATGATGTTTCCGCGAGTATAGATAGAGCATAGCAGTAGCTAATATAAAATATACATATATATAATACAAAAAATATATTATATAAGGTCACATTTTATCAACTGCAAATATTTTGAGGATAAATTCAACAACATAATTATAAACTATTTTTATGAAAAAACTTTAAATGTAACGCTAGTTTTCAAGAAAAACGTCAAAAGACATTTCGATTAAAAAGAAAAATAAAGCACTTTCGCTAGTTTCAATTCAAAGGAGCCGAAACAGAGAGGCCGCAATGCCTTCACCGCTTACACGTGACCCTAGTTTCATTCAAAAGAGCCGACAGAGAGGCCGCTCTTAAAAATATTACAATGTTATTATAATAATATATTCAATAATAATAAGTTTCAAAAAACCACATTGTAAGATTTTTTCTCACCGATTCACAGTTACAACAGAAAATATCAAAATCACACGCCTCACACAGATTATTGTAACACTTGCCCGCACGCAAAAAGTATGAGTTTTGCCTGTAATTTATATTTGAAGCTGGAAGGTATATTGGTTTAAAATTTCGTAAAAAAATATATATACATATATTGTTTTCTTCGCTTAGTAACTATATCTATTTCTACCGGTAAGCAACATGGATTCGTGCTGCTGAGGGTTCTCTGAAATTACAGGCTTTAGAGGGATAATAATTCGAGCATCAGGGCCAATAATGCGCTCGTTATTAGTCAGTGTCATGAAAATTAAACAAATCTTATAACATAGGAGAGCGAAGAGCTTGATGGCGCAGTGGTTAACGAGCCCTGTCTGCGATGGTTGAGGTTAAGCAACTTTCGCAAAGGCCGGTCATCGGACGGGTGACCGGAAAATGTATCTATCTCGAGCTCCTCCGTGCTTCGGAAGGCACGTAAAGCCGTTGGTCCCGGCTGCATTAGCAGTCGTTAACAACCACCAATCCGCACTTGGCCCACGACCACGTGGTGGTTTATGGCCCGTTCTTCCTATCCATCCATAGGGAAGGTCCAGCCCCAGCAGTGGGGAAATATAATGAGCTGATGATGATGATAACATAACCTGGGTAGCATTCTTATATGTAACGAACGAAACATGCAGGTCAAGTTTCACGTGATCTGTACCTAAGAAATATACCTACCTAAAAGCGAAAAGTATGTACTTATGTGTTGTAAGTTTGTATGGTAGACACCATGGTAACGCATCGAACCCGCAACCTTGCCACAAATCAAGTTGGTAATCAATACGAGGCTGGTACAACCAAATACATATTTAATTTTAAGAAACAGTATGCCTGTACCATTATTATTTGGGTATAATGTTGTTAGAATTTTATATTATTATATTTTATGCTGGGATCAACCCGTCCAATAAACAATAGCAGCTCGATGACGCAGTGGTTAAAACACTTGGTCAGCGATTACTGAAGTTAAACAACTTTGGCAAATGCCGGTTATCGGATGGGTGACCAAAGATGTATAAACTCGAGCTCCTCCGTGCTTCGGAGGGCATTTGAAACCGTTGGTCTCGGCTGCATTAGCAGTTTTTAACAACCACCGCACCGCTCTGGGCTCGCGTGGTAGTTTATGGCTCTTCGCCCAGTGGTTTTCTATTCATAGGGAAGTTTCATGCCCCAGCAGTGGGGACACATAATGAGCTAGTGATAATGATGAAGATGACTATTATTCGACAATAACCGGTACCAGCGGCTTGACGTGCCTTTTTACCCGACTGCGTCAGAAGGAGGGTTATGTTTTTCAAGTGTATGTACTGGTATGTATGTATGTATGTAGGTCTGTTTCTTTGGCATGCCCTACAGCCCAAACGGCATGGTGGATTTTAACATATGAGGTGTCGTTAAATTTGTTTTGACTGTGGGAGTGACATAGGCTATAAAAAAAGTAAAAACATAGGCCGGGTTAGTTAATAGTAGTCTTGACCCCAAAAAGCTGTTAGATCGACCACACGATCAAAATTCTTTAAACGAACTACAACGTCTACGGAATTTAAAGGATATGGCCAATTTTTCTATGGACGTATATGTAGTTAATCATTTTCATTTACAGCAATGTTTTATGGTGTTTTGTTTTCATGTATATTAGCAGATTTTTCTCATGTTTAAAAAACTCAAATAACTTGTCAGTCAAAAGTACTAGACGTCAAGAGTTTCCTTTTTACGCCTTAATCAGATTATTGACAATTGGTGTATGCGCTATGACTTTGCTATTTAAAAGAGTAAGGCGTTTTAATATAATTATTTTTAACACTTTTTTATTCGCAAACAATATAATTGCATCTCATCTCAGCCAAAAGACTTCCCCTGCTAGACGTCTGCCTCCCCCAAGGATCTCCACAACGACCGGTTTTGTGCTGCTCGCACCCAGCGGCTTCCCGCGACCTTCACCAGATCAGCCCCCCAACCGCCTAACACTCTCGCTTTCGATCGCTTTGAAAGCGAGGCCCTCGCCTCGCTTTCTATTATAATATTGAAATATAATATCGAATAATATCGAAAGCTATAGCCTATAGCTTTTGATATTGCTTTCATATTGCTTTCGAAATGACAAGATGACGCCTCCTCCTCGCCTCGCCTTCAAAGCGATCGAAAGCGAGAGCGTTAGGCGGTCGACCCCCAGATCTGGTATATTTGCGTAGGTATTACTTATAATTTCATATTTATAACTAAGTATTTTTCAGCTGTCATGTTCCTCACCAGACTTTTCTCGGTGAACGAGAATATATTTATGTTATACTATCTGACCCGGCGGACTTCATACCTACCGCATTTCTTTTTTTTTAATATAGCCTATGTTACTCAGCGCTAATGTAGCATTCTAATGGTGAAAGAATTTTTTAAATCGTCCATTCGTTTTTGAGTTTATTTGTTGCAAACATACATACATACAAATATACAAAGTTTCCTCTTTATAAAATTAGTATAGATATATCCGTTTAAATAAAATCGTAAGCGTGGCACCCATATCGGACATTGTTCTGAATAATAGAGAGACACGTGTAACTAAAAATATTTTTTTCTCCTTCGGTTATCCAAATGTCGTAGGATCGATTATTCCTACTCGAGCTTCCTGAGACAGGTTGATTTTTCTAGTGAAATGTTATCTTGAAATTATACAATAACAACCACCAATCCGCACTGGGCCCGCGTGGTGGTTTATGGCCCGTTCTCCCTATCCATCCGCAGGGAAGGCTCGTGCCCCAGCAGTGGGGACATAAAAATGAGCTGATGATGATGATGATGATACAATAATAGCATTGTGAAAATAATAAATAAGATAAACTATTTTCTGATAAAATATCTCGTGCAGTAGCAACTCACCCTCTCACCTCACTTCCTAAAATTTAAGGTTTTTTGATGTGTCTCGCTTTCTATATTAGCAATTTGTGGGAGTGATTTCGTGAAATGTGTAACAGTGTAACAATGGGACGGAAGTATGTGTAACATAGTTACAAGTGTGTAACTGGAAGTCGGGGAAGCTTGTCGGAGTGATTTCGTGAAATGTGTAACAGTGTAACTGTGTAACAGGAAGTTAGGGAAGCGTCCAAGCGCGCGCCATTTTGTAAATTTAACATCGATATTATGAACATGACATATTATTATTATATGTGACATATTGTGTCATTTGACTATCAAAAGTCATTTTCATATGTCAAATGTCTTCTAATGAGTATTTACTGCATTTATTTTATAGTTATAAAATAATGTAATACCTGACCCATATAATGTTAAAAATTGCTTCTAAGGTGAGATGTCAAATGTTACACATAATTTTTCCCTTATTTTTTGTCCCCACTGCTGGAGCACGAGACTTCCCTATGGATTGGAAACAGAATAGGGAGAACGGGTCATTAACCACTACCACACCCACCACGCAGGCTTAGTGCGGTGCGGTGGTTGTTAACCACTGCTAATGCAGCCGGAACCAACGGCTTTACTTACCTTCTGAAGCAAGAAAGAGCTCGAGATGATAAATTTGGTCACCCATCCGATGACCGGCCATTACGAAAGTAGCTTAAATTCAGCAATCGCAGACGTCATCGAGTTCCTCAGTCCTCACGTTTGCTGTAAATAATTAAAGATATCAAACTATCATACGTAACAATCTTTGTTACCCAAACCACATGGTCACCTCCTGCCCCCCATAATTGATTCCCGCCCCAGCCAAGAATGCGCCCCCCCTTAAATGGAAGCTTCAAAAACTCATTTGGTAGTCAGCTTACATAACGTAAACTTGGCTTTGCTATCTTACCTGGTTTAACTTGTAACTAGGCGCGTCTAGGTAAATTTATAGAGTAAAGTTATTTATTTCCATTCAGAAAGACAGATTAGTAGGTTAGTAAGTTAGATGCTATAAAATAGATATTCTAAGGACTATAACTGGCTTTAGCATACATACAATTTAAATTTCATGGCCGAAATTCAACCGTGACATAATAAAGTTTGCAATGTTTATAAAATGTTATATATAATAATCTTAATATCAATATATATGAACATAAATTTATTTCAACTCCTTCGTTATATATCTCTTCACATATAAAGATATAGATAATAATCAATGTAATTAATCAAAAGTAACATTTAATAAGATGGTCTGTTGTATTTTTAATGTCTATTAACAATGCTGTATTTTTTCAAACGTATAAAACAATTTAATTAAACTTTCTTCTAAATAAAACAACTTTTACGGATCTACTCGCGTTTATTTTACACATTTATATTATTATATCTGTCGTTTCGTTCCTTTGCAGGGTCCGTGGTCACATTGATACAGGAATCCGTAAAAGTTGATTTAATTGTGTAGTTACTGCTCGCGTAAACTTTGGAAAACAATAAACTTTATACGTAGATATAAATAATTAGTAGAAAACATGAAAAATATGTTCTAATGAATTATTGCCGTTTGTTTCAGTTTTGAAGGGGTATATCCTGTGATAATGATATATAGATATAGATATATGTGAGATATAGTATATGCTCTGGTGGCATATAGTAGAAGCATAAGAACTGACGCTACAGGATAGCCAGCGCGTGCGATGGATAACCTTGTGCCGATTACAAATGTAAGTACAAATCCGAAAGTCCTTCGATAATTTATTATTATCTCCTTTATTTATTTTCTTTATTAAAACTAGAATTTTACAATATTTTAGTATAAAAACAATAAAACATTATAAAAACCTAATCCTAGAGTACCACCAGCAGCGGGGCAGGGCCCAAGCTACCGGTGGTCAGGGCTGCAGAGTGAGGAACCTCCTGACAATACGTGCCGTGTCAAGCAGTGCTGCTTTCTGAATCTGACCCTTGATCCATATTATTATTATTTATTATTTTTGCTTCATTTATAAAATACACACTATTCTAGTACGTTTTAACATCAAAAACATAAATGTGAAATGAGGGCCAAGTTCAATATTATGATATATGCCTTGGTTGTTGACTTCAACGACAAAAGAAGTGAGATCTAAATGGGGGCCAAGTTAGGATAATATATTGAAGCTTAAGGTCTGACTTGGCTAGTTCCCATATACGAATTAGTATTAAATACCTACTAATACGATGGCTATTTTCTACCAGCCAGCCAAATTTCCGGAACAATAAAATAAGAACTTACAGCTTTAGAACTTGCGAATTCTGAAGAATTCGTATATGAAAATTAGCCAAGTCAGACCTTAGGCTTCAATATATTATCCTAACTTGACCTATCTTTAACTTAATTGATACTAAATCCCAGTTAATAATAACGTAATAAATACGGAAGTCTCTATTATTATACGTATAAGTAATATAAGTAATTATAAGAATTGTAGGTAAGTATTATGAGTAATTATAAGAAAAAAAAAAAAAAAAACACAAATGTTGAAAAAATTTCTACGAGCAGGATTTGAACCTGCACCCTTCTGACATTCCGGGTCAGGTGCTCTTCCAATTGAGCTATCGTGGTTCTAACCAGCCCGCCGAAATTATTCAACACTTTTTACTTTGTAAGCCAAAGGCGCCCATTCAATGTCAACAACTACCGTCATTAACATCCGATCATAATATTTTTACAAATATTAAAGATCAGTTAAGAAATAAGCAAGCTATTTTATAAAATGTTCAAAATGATTTTTAAAGCAAATTTTGTTGCGAACAAATTACAAAAACACAAATGTTGAAAAAATTTCTACGAGCAGGATTTGAACCTGCACCCTTCTGACATTCCGGTTCAGGTGCTCTTCCAATTGAGCTATCGTGGTTCTAACCAGCCCGCCGAAATTATTCAACACTTTTTACTTTGTAAGCCAAAGGCGCCCATTCAATGTCAACAACTACCGTCATTAACATCCGATCATAATATTTTTACAAATATTAAAGATCAGTTAAGAAATAAGCAAGCTATTTTATAAAATGTTCAAAATGATTTTTAAAGCAAATTTTGTTGCGAACAAATTACAAAAACACAAATGTTGAAAAAATTTCTACGAGCAGGATTTGAACCTGCACCCTTCTGACATTCCGGGTCAGGTGCTCTTCCAATTGAGCTATCGTGGTTCTAACCAGCCCGCCGAAATTATTCAACACTTTTTACTTTGTAAGCCAAAGGCGCCCATTCAATGTCAACAACTACCGTCATTAACATCCGATCATAATATTTTTACAAATATTAAAGATCAGTTAAGAAATAAGCAAGCTATTTTATAAAATGTTCAAAATGATTTTTAAAGCAAATTTTGTTGCGAACAAATTACAAAAACACAAATGTTGAAAAAATTTCTACGAGCAGGATTTGAACCTGCACCCTTCTGACATTCCGGGTCAGGTGCTCTTCCAATTGAGCTATCGTGGTTCTAACCAGCCCGCCGAAATTATTCAACACTTTTTACTTTGTAAGCCAAAGGCGCCCATTCAATGTCAACAACTACCGTCATTAACATCCGATCATAATATTTTTACAAATATTAAAGATCAGTTAAGAAATAAGCAAGCTATTTTATAAAATGTTCAAAATGATTTTTAAAGCAAATTTTGTTGCGAACAAATTACAAAAACACAAATGTTGAAAAAATTTCTACGAGCAGGATTTGAACCTGCACCCTTCTGACATTCCGGGTCAGGTGCTCTTCCAATTGAGCTATCGTGGTTCTAACCAGCCCGCCGAAATTATTCAACACTTTTTACTTTGTAAGCCAAAGGCGCCCATTCAATGTCAACAACTACCGTCATTAACATCCGATCATAATATTTTTACAAATATTAAAGATCAGTTAAGAAATAAGCAAGCTATTTTATAAAATGTTCAAAATGATTTTTAAAGCAAATTTTGTTGCGAACAAATTACAAAAACACAAATGTTGAAAAAATTTCTACGAGCAGGATTTGAACCTGCACCCTTCTGACATTCCGGGTCAGGTGCTCTTCCAATTGAGCTATCGTGGTTCTAACCAGCCCGCCGAAATTATTCAACACTTTTTACTTTGTAAGCCAAAGGCGCCCATTCAATGTCAACAACTACTTTTGTGTGTTTATGGTGTGTTTATGAAATTTAGAGCATATATGTATCTCGCAAATCTCAATATATGAGCTAAATTTGACATGTTTATGTGAAATAGTTTTTGAGTTATGAGGGGGTCAAAAGTGGCTTCAAATGGTTCGTGTAATATTTACACACGGTGCTGCTCGCCAGTTCTGTTAGCTTGAACTTGGCTTGACCCGCTACCGCGTGTCTAGATAGTTCGTCCGACTGGTTGTCTGGAAAAAACGATAAGAATAAGAATAAGAATAAGAATAAGTTTATTAAAAAAAAATGGTACAAACAATAAAATAAAGTATTGTAAAAACACAGATGAAAATTCTGATCTCCTAGTTACCAGGGGTTCCCAAACTAGGCTAGGCCTGACTTTTGGGAAACCGTAATTAGTTAAATATAAATTCGATTTTGGCAGAGAGTGTGAGAGTGATAGGTATGTGTGTGTGTTGAGTAAATGCTTGTGTAGTGTTAGTGTAAATATACTGCGGTGTAAGCAAGAAAGTGAGTTTGTCAATTCCTTGACATCAGGGACACAAGACCCCAAATTGTAACTTTGTAAATTATTTATATTTTTTGCTCATGTTTACGTTTCATAGTGTTGCAATAAAAGTATTATCTATCTATCTAATTTGTGCACAGTTTTATTTCAGTGACACGAAATTGAATGGATTTGAAGCAGCGTTTCCTTACAAAAGCGGAGAGTAACAGAAATTTTCCATACATATTTATGTTTTTGTTGATCAAATGGCAAATACAATTCACGTTAGGCACCCAGCTTAAGTGTTGACAACTAAAAATATGGCGACAATGTCTCATAGTGACGTGGAATTAGCGAAATGTTTGCACCCCCCTTCAACCCTCTTCCCCCCTGTGGCCTGCCGATAATGTAAACAAAGCCGGGCACCAAACTTCTCATCAATCAATGTGACGCGAAGGCCTAGCTATAACGCGATATTGTTTAGTTATACCTATGTGTACTTATATATTATATATAGTGTGTGGTGTGGATGGTACATCACAGTTTTGGTAAGTACATATTACACTCGAGTCCAATAATATCTCAAAAGTAGTTATGTAGGACTATGGGACGCTGTCGCTTTATTGTATTGATAGTTGGAATATAAATTTGGCAGTAGTGACTTGAACAAGGTACAAAAGTGCTTAATTTATACATTTATAATGCTTTGTTCTGAATGACTGACTGATCAACGCATATCCTAAACCGCTGTTTGTAGAGACCTGAAACTTGGAGGGTGTGTTCTTTGTATGACGTAAGCATCCGATAAAAAGGATTTTCTGAAATTCTACCCCTAAGGGGGTGAGAAAGGGGGCAAAGTTTGTATGGGACAATGTGATTCCTTGGTCCAATCTATTTTAAATTTTGCATGAACCTTTTTTAACAGAATTTATGGAAGAAGTGTTTCGTATTTTATTGAAATTAATTTCCTAACGGGGTTAAAAAGGGGTAGAAAGTTATTTTGGCGGTGATTTGCTTCGAAATTTCCTCAAGCCACACTGCTTTATCACGATTAACACAATGTCAGAAGGTTTCTAGAGGGAATGGCATCACGCAAGCGTGCTCCCGCACTCTACTAGATGCTCCGAGTAGTTTGGATAGGATTGAGATGGCCTTTACAGGGTTACAATCTTTGTTACAATAGTGGTGTACGTTATAAGCAGATGTGTGTCTAAATCAGAGTTTATACCCTAACTATCCTAACTAAATGCACAGATTACTTACCTAATATGCTAATAGTAACCTAACTGAATATGCGAAAATGAGTTTGTTTGTTTGTTTGTTTGTTTGTTTGTTATTTGTTACGCTTTCATGCGTACCTACGAGTATACTATTCAACCGATCATCATGAAGTTTTGTACATATATTCCCAAGAGTATAATCAAAGACTTATTGTTAAAAAAGTGAGTTTTTTTGTTTGTTTGTTTGTGTGATACCCTTTCACGCGTAAACTATTTAACGATTTGTTTGTCTTGTTGTCATAGAAACTGTCAAAGCGGTACGAAGTCCGCCGGGGTCAGCTAGTAATACATAAGTATAATTATTTATATATATCACTTTTTAAACTATCATCGAGGAAGATTAACTAGAACCAGAATCAGTTTTTGGTCACCCATCCAATTACATTCCCCGTTAAACTATGCTCTACTTTCCGATCGTTGCAAAGCACTCTAGAAGATCTAAAAATTAAGAAGAAGTTTTCGGTCACCCATTCGGGTATTGTCCACGCTCAACTGAACTTAACTTTTACGATCGTCGCTTAGTGTAGCTAAATGAATACCAACACAACGCTAGAGTACGCTCGTCACAGCAAGGTCGTTTTAATCAAGGTCTGGGATAATATTGCTATTGTCTCACGAACAGTAAACAACACATTGAAACTAACAGTTTCATTTTAAAAATCGCCTCTGTAGTTTATTGGTTTTACCACTCCAGAGATCCCAAGTTCGATTCCTAGAATTCTTAGTAATGTATTGGTAGCAGGATTCGTTCTAAGTCCGCTTAACCAGCTTTCGACATGTCTTCTAACATCAAAGCACTGTTCCCCAGTAGTTAAGGATTCAGGATGAAGTGTACTTCCACCTTTGTCTCATGGTCACTTACCATACCGAAGGTGAGGAACAGAACCAAAGAATCAATGTGAAAATATACATTTTACCGCCTCTGTGCTCTAGCGACAGTGTTCCGCAAACCTTTGTGTTCTAGTGTAACATATAGGGAAACGGAAAATTCTGGAGGTAAGTACACCATGGGCACAAGACCGCGTGGAAGGTCTCCCATGCGATGGACGGACCAAATTAAGTCAGCCGTGGGAGGTTCATTAAACGACTGTAGCAGGATGACCTCCAACAGAGAAAAGTGGCGCGCTGTCGTGAGGCGAATAACATCTGCCCAAACCGCTACTACATGACGACCACGACCGCTCTGTCAAGAGCGTAGCGGATTAGAAGAAGAAGAGAAGTACACCATAAATTCTATTATGGTGTACTTACCTCCAATTATGTAATTCCAAGTTTGATAAATATGTTTCCTTCTAATCTGACAAATAAGCTGAACATGAAAAACATAAAAAATGTCAAAAAAAAATTTTCATCTTAAAATTAGCAGAGTAATACCGACTTATTTTTTGTTTTTCTAAAATTATCTCTTCGAAAATAAAAGTGCTTTACATTTTTCTTTACATTGTAATTTGTAACATACTGTATACTTGCTTTTGAGTGGGTGACCTAACCTACGGCTTATCTATTTGTTTGTGATCGCACGACGGGCGGCTCGGACACTGTCGGCAATGTTCGTCTAGCTAGATGCGCGTGAGATTTTGGTTATTGTATCTATGCCTAGTTGTTTTTCTGATTTTTTCTGTGCTTACCCGCCTTCAAGATAATACTGTACTTACCTACCTCCCAATTAAGTTATTGCGTACGAAATGTGTAAAGACGATCTTAGTGTACGAATAAACCTTTCTGGTTTCTGTTGCACTAATAATTTGATAAGATTTGTTTAATAAATTAAAAAAAATTTTTTTTTTAAAATAATATCACGTTTTTTGCAACTGTGTTAGCGTTAGTATTTTGTATTTTTCTTCAATTTGTCTATGTAAAATGTTCAAATAATTTTAACGCAAATATTGTTGCGAACAAATTACAAAAACACAAATGTTGAAAAAATTTCCACGAGCAGGAGTTGTTGACATTGAATGGGCGCCTTTGGCTTTCAAAGTAAAAAGTGTTGAATAATTTCGGCGGGCTGGTTAGAACCACGATAGCTTAATTGGAAGAGCACCTGACCCGGAATGTCAGAAGGGTGCAGGTTCAAATCCTGCTCGTGGAAAATTTTTCAACATTTGTGTTTTTGTCTATGTAACTTTTTGAGATAACCTTATTTTGCCGAGGCACATACCCAACAGGTTTATTACCGAAAACAAGCAATCAGTTGCTAATTGCACTATAGCAACGCGATTGCTACTAGTTGCGGTTGCTACAATCGATCGGTTTACTTTAGAGCGAGCGCCGTCATGCACGTTTAGTTCGTCAATCGCTCGCTTGTGGCGATATCGTAGCGTTCTACGTTCTGTAATACGAAATATGTGTTTTGGAAGCGATACATTACAAATTGTTGCAATTGCGACTAATAAGCCTGCCGGCAGGCTTATTACCGATCTTTTGCGATCAGTCGTTATCGCGAAATTGTACGATTATTGCTGTCAAAACGCAAATTCGTATTACGGAACGTACAACTGCGATCAAGCGCCAACAGCGCCTCTAGCGAACAATCAATTAACTAAAACTGCATGTAAACACTTTGAAACAAAGCGACCGATTGTTTATTCGTATTACGGAACGAAATTTGACAGCGACGTGAGAGCGATAGCGACTTGGATTTAACAACTAGTGCTATAGTGATTGTTTGGTGTTTCTTATTAGTTGCTTTGTCAAATTAAACTGTTATTTCGTCTCATTAATTGTAAGTGACTATTGATATTACTTTAAAAACTGTTATAAGATTATTATTCAGTGATTCGTTATTGATATTCAGTCATGTTTTACTTGTAGTAGTGTGTTCTTAACTGCGATGGCGCGAGCTCTCATGTTGTTGGATTATTTCAATGAAGAAGCAAGTCGTAGAAGGAGACTACTAGTATTCGGAGGAGAATCAGAAATAATGCCATCAGCAGCGCATTTGAGATTTCTGACTTTGAATTCAGATCGCACTATAGGTTATCTAGGCAAATGTTCCAAAGTTTATGTCGTGGACTTTTGAGTAAACAAAAAACGCGAAACACTTAAGTTTCTTATTTGAGACCACTTAGACACACGTGAAATACATTTTTTGTTGTGCTGCGTGCGACTTGCGACGAGCAAACAAAATCCTTCTACATTAGAATTAAAATCTTGTTGGATAAATTTTTTGACGTTTGCGTTTACGATTGGTTGCCGTTCTATTGCGAGTGGCGCTAGTTGCCATACATTTTAGTCGCGAATGCACCAAGCGAGCAATCAGTTTGCGATTCACATCCATAATACCAGTTTAACAATCGCAACTGGTAGCAATCGCGTTGCTATTGTACAATTAGCAACCAGTTGCTATAGAACGGTAATAAGCCTGCGGGTTGTCTGATTGGAAGAGATTAAAATCATTAAAAACCGCCAAATCATAACTTTTTTTGGGGGTTAAAGTTACTCGCGTCCGTAGGTTTACCCTTGAGACCCTACACGTGACCCCTGGGTGGTGCTAAATGAGTGGCACTGTCTGAGTGGTAGAGCCACGCTGCATTGCAGCACGAAATGGGCCGGCTCGTCCGGCGTAATACCACCCTCTCACAGAATATCGACTTGAAACAATGGCACTCGTTGCTGTTATGTTTCGTCCGGTGAGTGAAAGTACCGGAGGTCCATCTCTCACCCCTCCCCCCTCCCAATTCCTACTCCCTCCTCAAGATTTTTTTTTTTTTTTTTTTATATTTTTTATATTTACGGGTAAGCACAGTGCCTTGATCTCACCGGATGTTAAGTGATGATAAAGCCAATGATGGAAGCGCACTTTACCCGGGACCCTCAACTAGTGAGGTACTGGCTATCTTATCTCTAGCTGCCGGAACACAACAATGCTACAAACATTGATGTTATGGCGACATATTTAGATAAGATGGTGGTAGCTAGCCAGGCGGACAAATAAGTCCTACCACCAACCAAACCGAGTACACAAAGATGTACCCCCCGCTGGGAATCGAACCCGGGACCTCTGGGTCTAAACCGGTGGTCTTAACCACTAGACTCAGAGGCGATTAACTCCTTCCTCAAGGCCGGCAACGCATCTGCGATTTCTTTGGTTTTGCGGGTGTCCAATGGCGGCGGTGATTACTTTCTATCAGGTGACCCGCCTGCTCGTTTGCCTCCTTTTAATATAAAAAATAGATATTTTTTTCGTTATTTCTTAATGTAAGTATGTTTAGTGTATTTTTTATGTTGTTGCATACCATTTATAATTTATAAATATCTACCTATTTAATTCTAAATAGCGCCTGATGAAAGAGTTTTTATCTGTGACTAATACTGTTACGTCGAATGTGTAGTTGACTGTACTCCACACATAATGCAAGTACGCGTCCGTTTAACGTAATTGTATTGTACTGTCAACGACATGTACCACATGGGCCCGAGCAAATTTAAATTGAAACAATATTCACCAGATTAGTGTATGGTCTAGTGGTTTACCACCAGCGTAAGACACGGTCCAGGGTTCGATAAAGTGCTGGGTATGGTTGAATAGCTTGTGTAGGGCATGTGGGGAGGAAACGGAGTCAATGCAGCACCTACTGTGTGACTGCCAATCTCTGGCTAGGAAAAGAATGGGACTCCTGGGGTCGGCCTATCCGAAACCGGAGGACTTCAGGCTCTTCGCTCTTAAGGACGTTGCCAAGCTTATGGCATCTATCTTTACAGAGGAAGAAGAGTGAAAGGATGGGGTTGCACAAAAGATCCCGATGTTGTGTGTTGTTGCGAGAGGGAAACCTCGGCAGGCCCCACTAAGATAGGATAAGATGGTTGAAGCGCATGTAAGTAGTCAGATAATGACGTCAAAAACTATAAAGAATTGCAAAGTTGCCAAACATTTTTATATTTTACTAGTTTTTGTTCGCGGCTTTGCTCACGTGGGCTTCACGACTTGTGTTTATTCGTAATAAAAGCCAAACTTATTAAAGGTAAATATCCTAAGGGAATAAGTAATAAGAGTTAGACAACTAAACATATCACGACATTTCGACATTAAGACGAAGCCCATCCGTGCGAGCTAGAATTTGTAAGAAGTGTCTAACACAAAACAACGTAATAAAGATCACTATGTATAAGTAATTTTGGTCCGTTTTGTCATCCCCTACTTAAGGGATCATTTTCCAAAAATCCTGAAACACTTCATAATGTCTAACCATGAAAATACCGAAATTTAAGGAATGACAGATTTCCATACAACCTTTCGACCCTTATTTCACCCCTCTAGGGAAGATTTTTCGTAAAATGCAAAAACACGTTATTCTTTATTTTTATCGACATATCTATAGATCGATTATTTACATATAATTTTACGTAAATATTGTGGCGAACAAATTACAATTTGAAAAAAGACAAAGTGTTGAAAAAGTTTAATAGGGCTCCTTTGGCTTACAAAGTAAAAGTAGTACTTAGTGTTGATTAATTTCGGCGAATTGGATTGAGCCACAATAGCATAGTTGGTAGTGCACCTGACCCGGCATGTCATGGGGTGCGGGTTCGAATCCCGCTCGTGGAATTTTTTCAACACTTTGCCATTTTTCAAAATCTATAGATCGATTAAATTATTCATTTTATAGATAATTTTTACAATTTACCCAAAAAAACCTTATTCCCTTTTTTACCCCTCTAAAAGAAATTAAACAAATTCCTGAAACACGTCATTCTTTATTTCTTTTCATAAAGCCAAATATCAATTTTCATGTATTTTACTTCAAAACTGACGGACTTTCATACAAACTTTAGTTTAAACTAAACTACTGAATCCACCACCCGTGCGGATTTTGGCAGAGCCTTCGAAACTCAGGACGCTTTCCCCCTATCCGTCTTTTGAACCACATTACAATGAAGATCAAACTTCTAGATCATAGCAGCAATTTAAAAACGTGTATCTGTTTAAATGGCTCATAAAAGTTATTAGAAAATGTCAAATAAATTGCTTTAAAACTTAATTCGGCATTGCCATAAACATCAATGAACAGAGGAGCTTTGAATATGAGCAGAACAGTTATGTTCCCGATGCACAATCGTTACATTGTCAGGCGATCAGCACACAGCACGTGTGTGTATAGATAATGCACGTCATAGTGTTGCCACAAAATAAGGAGACTGCAGGAGGCAAGCTTCATACAAAGGGGCTCGAGCAACGCACAACTCCT
This sequence comes from Eudonia mercurella, assembly GCA_963082485.1. Taxonomy (NCBI): domain Eukaryota; kingdom Metazoa; phylum Arthropoda; class Insecta; order Lepidoptera; family Crambidae; genus Eudonia; species Eudonia mercurella. Next base: position 1,844,127 of record OY720048.1, read on the forward strand.
CGAAATGCCACTTGTTACTGTTAAAAGGAGGCAAACGAGCAGGCGGGTCACCTGATGGAAAGTAATCACCGCCGCCCATGGACACCCGCAAAATCAGAGGAATCGCAGAATCGTTGCCGGCCTTGAGGAAGGAGTTGGATCTTGAGGAGGGAGTAGGAATTTAGGGGGGGGGGGGAAGGGCCTCCGGTACTTTTACTTACCGGACGAAACACAATAGCAACGAGTGCCATTGTTTCACGCCGATGTTCTGTGAGAGGGGGGTATTACGCCGGGCGAGCTGGTCCATTTCATGCTGCAACGCAGCGTGGCTCTACCACTTAGACTGTGCCACTCATTTAGCACCACCCAGGGGTCACGTAGGGTCTCAAGGGTAAACCTACGGACGCGACTAACTTTAACCCCCAAAACACAATTACAGAATACACTAAACATGCACACTAGTTTAGGCCCAAGACACCGCACTCGTAGAACAAGGGTACGACGAGCACCGGCTCGGCGCGTGGACCGTCACACGCGCTCTATATCAGGTACAGACGTTACCTGGGCTGCCTGGGCGCTTCTCCCCACCACCACAGCCCGGTCAACCCGAGCCGAGGTCCGAGCCTTTAGAGGAGCCCTCGGGTTGTTCCTCTCCCCAATCCGATTTGACTTCCTCGGAGAATCTAGTAGGGCACGGGGACACGCACTACTGCGTGATGACGTTAAAACCTCCGAAAGTGATTCGTTTCACACGGCTTGAGGAACCCTTTAAATTTCTCGCCGTCCCCTGAAAAGGCCGGTGAAGCTGAAAATGCCGTTTGAGGCAATGAGCAAACTCTCTCCATAAAAAAAAACGCACAACCGCTTTTAAACCGTCTCTGTGGTCTACCGGCTAAGACCACCGGTTTAGAGAGAGGTCCCGGGTTCAACTCCCAGCGGGGAGTCCATGTTTGTGTACTCGGTTTGGTTGGTGGCAGGGCTTGTTTGTTCACCTGGCTAGCTACCACCATCTTATCTAAAGTCGCCATAACATCAATGTTTGTAGCATTGTTGTGTTCCGGCAGCTAGAGATAAGATAGCCAGTGCCTCAGTAGTTGAGGTTCCGGGTGAAGTACGCATCCACCTCCGGCCTTATCATCACTTAACATCAGGTGAGATCAAGGCATGTTTACCCGTGAAATATAGACAACCTCTCACTGTACTGCACTGTACTGGGCTGTTCCCAGATTCCTGTCTTCAAGGGGACTATGTGTGAGTTTCCAGAGCGCGGTATGTATAAGCTGACCTTCTAGGTCTTCCTTATTTTGTAGTGCTGCATAGATATAATCGTAGATATAGTACGTGCGTACGTGAATATAAAGTGGCCGTATTAGAGAATGGTTGGCAAAGGAATTGCAAGCTGATTTGTTGGTTGTTGGTCATTTAGGTAAGGTTAAGCTACTTTCGCAAGAGTCAGTTATCGGATGGGTGACTTGCTAGCTGATTTGTAGGTTGAAGGAGATTGATTAATGGTAAACGCGTCCGGTTTGCTTAGCCACTTTCGCAAAAGCCACTCTTCGGATGGGTGACCATGACCATACATTTATTAGCTTCGGTACGCACGTATAGCCGCTGGTCCTGGTTTTAGCTAGGTCTTAGTCGCCTACATACGATAAAGTTGTTGCAGACTAAATCTTATATTACTTATTTTATTAAGTTCTAGCTGACCTGGCAGACTTCGAACCACTTTGACAGTTTCCATCATTGAGTTAAATATATCAATGGTTTCCATGACAACAAAACAAACAAATCATTTTGTATTGGGAAATTAAATTGTCGTTTTTTTTTTTTTATATATCCTATGTTACTCAGCGCTAATGTAGCATTCTAATGGTGAAAGATTTTTTTAAATCGGTCCAGTAGTTTTTGAGTTTATTCGTTGCAAACATACATACATACAAAATACAAAGGTTTCCTCTTTTTAATATTAGTATAGATAATAATAGGGTCCTTATCTATGAAATTGACGTTTTTTTAGGTGTATTACTTCTAAAAGTCAATACCGATTGTTGATTTTAATATACAGCTTTAATTAGGACTATGATACTTAGGCTTCAGTAATAACAATGATTATTTATTATGTGTCTTTATGGCCCATTTTTTTTTTAAATTGACTTCTTTTTTGTTTAGCGGAATTGACCTTTTGTTTCATTGTAGCTTTGAAGGGACTTGACTTTTTTCTTTTTAATGTCTGCTATATTTAGCTAGTGAAACACAGACACTGCCCTTAAATTTTTATAGTGTTAACAAAATAGATGCTAAGAAAACTAAAATAATAAATAAATAAATAAATGTTTCCCACACTCACACCAATTATCTAGCCCCAACAAGAGCTTCCTTAAGAAACTCGATAAAATGGTTAACTAGACAACGGATAAACATACTTAATATACTTAAATACATACTTATTATACATAGGAAACACCCAGGCCCGAAACAATTTAGAAAAACAGATATTTCTAAATTGATCCAACCGGGGATCGAACCCGGGACCTCAGAGATGGCGACACCATGAAAACCGCACTGAGCCCGCGTGGTGGTTAATGTTTTTTCTCCCGTGGTTCGTGTCCCAGCTGTGGGGATAAAAAAAGAGCTGATGCTGATGACGATGATTATTGTTGGTTCAGTTTCTGCTTAGCTTAGCAGATTCTACCATAATCCGAATTAATGGTATGGAGGAGTAAATAGGTTCTATACTGTTCTTCACAGAGATAGTGGATAAAAACACGTTTTATATTAAACTAGCTGATCGGCGGACTTTGTACCGCTCTAACAGTTTCCATGACAACAAAACAAACAAAACATTGACAGTTTCCATGACAACAAAACAAACAAATCATCCGCCCGCTTAAGAACACCCGTATCCCATGACGGACCCTATAGCAGCGCCACCTACCGGGTTCAATTGTAAATCTAAACCATTCTCAAATCCACTTGAACACACAGAAAATGTCATCCAAATCGCTCTAGCCGTTTAGGAGGAGTTCAATAACATACACACGGACAGAAGATTTATATATACTAGTGGTCGCCCAGTGGTCGAATCTCAGCCGTAATTTTATTAAGGCTGCACGGATTGTATCCTAAGCAATGAAAAATTAAAAAAGATATAATGTGAGTTTAGATTGGCATTGACAGATGTCGACTGCATTAAAGACAAACAATACGTGTGTGTGACAAACAATACTGCACGTGTGTGTCGAATTCATGGTAGTGTGTGTAGTGTTGTTTTTGTTGATTTAATGTATTTTTTATGCATAATTAAAAAAATATTATCATTCGGATAAACTTCTCTATATAAACTATAAGTGTGCGAAATTTCATACTTCTCCGTCCGCGCAATTGTCGTAAAAACGGGTACAAAGTTTTTGCTTCACGTATATATAGATAAAGATTAAAATCATGACTGTTTCGCCGACTGTACTTTACAACAATGCATCTGTTGAGCACCTGTTGCTTTGAGGCCGATTAGTCATTGGCTCTGCCCACTGGTCATTGTGTTACGTAACCCATACACTGCTTATTACTATGCTGATAAGGTTCCATCTCCTCTGATTACGCTGTTACGTATTAAAACGTTCATTAATCACAAATAACACGTAATTCAGGCTGAACCGTGTAATTGACAAATCCTTCAACTTATTGTCTATTTTGTTTACCGTAGTACCTTGTCTAGATCTCTATCTTTCTCTCTGTCTTCTCTAACTATCAACTGACAGAATATACAGAATGCCAACTTAACTTGGGCAAGCTATCACACAGGGGAGACTCCAGTCTTAAAGTCAGGGTGCCTAACGTGAGTTTCATTCGCCAAGGTCACGAATACGAGAATCTGGTAGAGAGAAGGTGGCCGGCCCACGCCGATGCTTTGAGTGCAGTCTGCACTCGAGACTGCCCCAACGGCGATGCTCTACTACAAATTATGGCCCTCCCATTGCAACTTCAGCTTGCTGATTCCTTCTATATCGGAGGTCTCTTCGTTTCGGATCCTATAACTTTAAGAGACTACGTGCTTCTTCATAGCTCACTGAGTGTCTTGAAATCTATGGACGAGGCTTTTTGTTAGTGTCCACGTCTATTTGAGGACCGGCAGCACGCACTGCTTAAAAGTTCGCGTTTTTAAGCGCTGCGGTATAGGTGCCTCCTAATGGCAGGTAAATCCTAATAAATATTAAAATAGGAAACGCAACCACCAAATTAGCACCGAAAGTTAACTTAGAGACCGTTAATATTCCCGTTCAGATTAATCCGTTCGAAAATAATTCCCCCCTCGTAGAGTCCTAACTTTCGGTGCGTAACGGCCCTGACGATTGAATAATTCATTTCTAATTGTGATTTGAATCGTCTCTGTCCTGTCTGTGGAGGTATTAAGTTTTACATCTATATCTTTATATATATAAATCTTCTGTTCGTGTGTATGTTGTTATTGAACTCCTTCTAAACTGCTGGACCGATTTGGATGAAATTTTCGATTTACAATTGGACCCGGTAGGTGGCGCTGCTATAGGGGTCCATCATGGGATACGGGTGTTCTCAAGCGAACGAATGATTTTTTTTGTTTTGTTGTCATGGAAACTGTCAAAGCGGTACGAAATCCCCCGGTCAGCTAGTTTATATGTAAAACGTATATCAAGGCTTAAGGCTTTTTAAACTGACATTTTAGTTTTGTGTGTTATACCACTTTACAAGGAGTGATTAAGTAAATTATTTAGGTACTTAAGTAACTTATTGTAAAGTTAGTAGTAAATTAATATTATTAATAATTAGTTATTATTATAATTATTTTTTTTGTCATTGTTAGTTATTTTCCTGGCAAGATATCGGGGTTAAAGTTACTCGCGTTTGTAGGTTTACCCTTGAGACCCTACATGTGACCCCTGGGTTGTGCTAAATGAGTGGCACTGCCTGAGTGGTAGAGCCACGCTGCGTTGCAGAACGAAATGGGCCGGCTCGCCCGGCGTACCACCCTCTCACAGAATATCGGCGTGAAACAATGGCACTCGTTGCTGTTGTGTTTCGTCTGGTGAGTGAAAGTACTGGAGGCCCATCTCTCACCCTTCTCAATTCCTATTTCCTCCTCAAGATCCAACTCCTTCCTCAAGGCCGGCAACGCATCTGCGATTAATTTGGTTTTGCCCATGGACACTCATGGGCGGCGGCGATTACTTCCCATCATGTGATCCGCCTTCTCCTTTTAATATAAAAAAAAAGAGCTGGATAAGAGTAAACGCGAATGGTGCTCGGTAACGTGCATTTGGAGAGGCCTACGTCTAGCAGTGGACTAGTTTAAGCTGATGATGAAGTAGTTAATAATCTGCTACTGTATAGATTTCAGACATTTATTATAGATTTTTCCTTACTTAGTAAATCACCAGTTTTCGCCGCCAAAAAAAGTATCAACCAAACGGCTTTCGATTTCCATTTTTATTTTTGTTGGTCTTCATCTCACCTAATGCTGAGTGATGATAAGGCTGATGGTGGAAGCCCACTCTACCCGGATCCTCAACTAATGAACTGGCTATCTCTAACTGTCGGAACACAATGCTAATGACATTGATGTTATGGCGACATATTTGGATAGGATGGTGGTAGCTGTCCAGACGGACTTTTCAAGCCCTACCACCAATATTAACTTGTATACATTTTTGACTCTTATTCCATTGTATCAAGAGTTAATTTGTTAACATGTAAATTCTCGTGACGAAACGAACCCGGCACCGGTGCTGACAGTGGTATTAACCGCTAGGCCAGAGGCGGTGAATTTTAAATAAGTCACCCTCTCGTTGGATTATCCGGTCGGTCGTCGGGATGGCGAGACGCTAGGCCGGCGTCCAAATCATTCAAATTCAAATGGCGGCCATTTGCATTTCGTCAGCTGTTTTAAATATTAATTTATTTGCACAGTTTTATGAAGTTTTTTTTCAATGATAACATTTTTACTGCTTTACTCAGAGATGAGAAATATCATTTAGTGCCTTACAGATAAACAAAGAATAACCTCCGAATAGTTATTCCGTGTTTTGTTCCTGTCGTGTAAACGTTATTTCAAATCTATATAATAATACGTGAAACAAAAACTTTGTACCCGTTTTTACGAAAATTGCGCGGAAGGAGAAGTATGAAATTTCGTACACTTATAGTTAATATAGAGAAGATTATCCGAATGTTAATATATTTTTTAATTATGCATAAAAAGTACATAAAATCAACAAAAACAACATTACACACACTATCATGTATTTGACACTCACGCATATGTATTTGACACACCCGACATCTGTCAATGCCTATCCAAACCCACATTCTAGGTTTCTTTTTTAATTTTTCATTGCATAAGATACAATTCGTGCAGCCTTAATAAAATTACGGTCGAATTTCGATCACTGGGCGACCACTAGTAAGAATAAAGAGACAAAACCCGGAATAAAAGCTCACCTATGACTGTGCTAAGTTGAATACTTTAGGTGTGCTTCGTCTGGGTGCATGGACTTCATTTGGGTGTGCTTCATGGAATACCTCAACTATTCGGAGCTTATTCTTTTACCCCTTACACATAAACAGAGAATAAACTCCACATAGTTATTCCGTGTTTGTCTGTTTTGAATCTAATTTCAAATGCAGTTTACATGACGGGAACAAAACAAGGAATAGTTATTCCGACCTTATTCTCTGTTTATTTGTGAGAGCCTAGGTGATGATCTAAGTCATGATCATTTAAGAGGCAAGGGAGCAGCTTACATCACCTACGAAATTAGGACGTAGTAAGATATTAACACCAAAGCTCGACACACTTTTCATCGCGAAAAAAATGATGATGATTTTCATTGATGAAATTTTACAGGACTACAACTAGTGCTAGTGCTAGTAACTAGTCCCCCGTGTGGTGCCGGGGGTAAAGATTTGCACCACCCCATCTCTTCCCGTGGGTGTTGTAGAAGGCGACTATGGAACCATTCCAGAGGATGGGCAGCAGCGTCTCTCTGTGATTACTCTCACCTTACTGCGATCGCCAACCCGCCTGCCAAGCGTGGCGATTATGGCAAATTCCCCTCAAAATTATTTATCCTTGAGGGAGGCCTTTGTCCAGCAGTGGACGTCTTTTTGGCTGAGATGATGACAACTAGTGCTAAAGACTAAAATCATTTGCTGACCCCTTTTTATGTAAAGTAAAGGAAAGTAATAGCATTTAACTGTCTCACTGCTGGGCAAAGGCCTCCATCATTGGAATCAAGTCATCGCTACAATTGATGGGTGATGACTTAATCATCACGCTTGCCAAATGCTGGTTGGTCATCACAAACCCGGGCTATGCATCGAAAAATCCGAAATACACTTTGTCCGGGAAATGAACCCAGGACTGTCGGATATCGGGCCGAGCGCTCTGCCACTTGGTCAGCGAGGCGTTTTATATAATATAATATATATTATTTATTTATTTACATTATAAAGAGGAAACCTTTGTATTTTTGTATGTATGTATGTATGTATGTATGTTTGCAACGAATAAACTCAAAAACTACTGGACCGATTTATGTAAAAAATTCTTTCACCATTAGAATGCTACATTAGCGCTGAGTAACAAAGGCTATATTAAAAAAAAAAGATATATAAATATAATACTAAAAACGACAATTTAATTTTCCAATACAAAATGATTTGTTTGTTTTGTTGTCACGGAAGCCATTGATATATATTTAACTCAATGATGGAAACTGTCAAAGCGGTACGATGTCCGCCGGGTCAGCTAGTATAATATAATATAATAATATAATCTTTGCTTTATACGGTTGTTATTGTTATACATTATTTTATTAATAATAATAAAATATGATGCACTAACAAGAAAAACACACACTTAAATTTATTCATTAAACTACTCAAAAAATAACTGGCTCATGAGCCGTTTCGCCGAAGCATCGCTTGTGTTAAAAAGGTCAAAATCTAGTTTTTTAGATAAGGAATTGAAGTTGTTACTCGCACGCCAGATATACGTGTTCTGCCTATAGTTGGGAGAGGAAGGGGGCAGATATAAAAGCGGGCTAAACCGAAGGAGCTTAGTAGGCGCTCTGAGAGTGATTTGTGTTCTATAAAATTTAAAATCTAAAAGTTAGTTTAGACTAAGCAATTTAATGTACCACCAGTTCGGATTTTGGGAGTGTCTTCGACCTATATAAAAGGCTATTTACTTTTTTCTTCACATTTATTGCAATATATTTGTTGTTCATAAATTACATGTACTGTGTACAGTGATCGATTATTGATCAATTGATCAGTGACAGTAACAATGACAGTGACAGTGACAGTGACATGACAACTTGCAAAGAAAAATATTCTTCGATAATTAACTATATAACTAAAAGCTCCTAACTTCACTCTTTCAATTTGAAACTCATCTATTTTAAAAGCAGTGTAAGTAGTTATTAAAAAAAACCTGTTGTTGAAAATCGAAACAAATATTAATGAAGCAAAAATAAATAGCCTATAACTGTCCCACTGCTGGGCAAAGATCATCATTAAAATCATCAAGTTATCACTACAATTGACGGGTAATAGCTTAATAACAAACCCAGGATATGTATCGAAAAATCCGAAACACACTTTGCCCTGAACCCGGGACCTTTCGTTATCGGTCCCAGCGCTTTGCCACTCGGCAAATTAAGCCACAAAGGAATAAAAGTATCATTCTTAGTCAGAATAGACAATTAATTCACTCCAAATACATAGAAAAATAAACAAACAGTTCGACAACATCCTGTAGAGCGGCGGCTCGCCCTGAAGAGGCACCGTGAGTCGCCGGGCGTCGAACCCTGGACATCTGGCCCCCTGCGCACGCGCCGCTCATTCATCGAGCCGTTCCGCTTTTTTTAGTCGGTATATCCCGTGGGAGCGATGTAGGAAACATTCTTTGGATGAGAACTTTGGATAATTTTATTGATTTACAGGCAAGAAAATTACATACTCTCACTCCCAAAAAGGAGTAAACAGAGCATCATCGTTATCAACAATTTTGAGTAAACTCGCTGTAAGTGACCTCGACGCCACACTTTTAGCATAATCCAAGTAGGACTCCGAAGTGGAATTGCTAACATCATGATAGGTTGCTAACACGACGACGCGACTCTCTGCGATATGCCGTAAACGAACCCTGAGCTTCTTCGGACATATTATGCGGTCCTCAAAGCACTGTCTGGAGAAGCAGATTATTGTAAGGCAAATTGATGGCAGACGTGCGCCAGGAAGGGCACCTACTAGATGGTCTGACACACTGAAGAAGGCAGTCGGCGGCGGCGTACACCGGGCGGTCCACGCAGCATATAATCGCACTGAATGGACACATATAATATGTGGTCGCGATCCTCATCAGTGAGTGAACGACGAGGAAGAAGAAGGTTGCTAACTGATCGCCTGATGTGCGACCATCTTGGAACCGTTGTCCCTTAGTTGACTCTTATAACATTCACGGGGAGTTAGGCAGCTGATTTCAATTAGATTATTATATAGGTAGAGCTTTTTAAATAAATTGATAAGTTACTAACATCATCATCAGCTCGTTTTTATGTTCCCACTGCTGGGACACAAGCTTCCCCTATGGATGGATATATCACAGGGCCATAAAACACCATGGACGCAGTATGGATTGGTGGGTTCTAACGACTGACAGCTTGCCAGCAAGACAACAAGAGGGAACGAATCACGAAGGAGCTCGAGATATTATAATTTAGTCGAAAACAATAAACACACTTTAAAGTTCATGATTTTATTCATAGATTATGTATATTTTTATTAGCTGACGGTAGGCGCTTCGGAGAATATTTTTCTTTGCATAAATAATTGAGTTTAATTTTTTTTTGGATAATGTAACTTGCTGGTGAGTGTTTCTAACGATCGTGTTAGTTGAGAAAGTTTTGTGAGGCGAATTTTAAATGGGTAGGTACTAGGTAGTAACTGGGTACTAAGTAGTAAGTAAGATAATAACTATATTATCTCGTAGAAATATTCCAAAATCTAGTTCAAAAAGCAACATAGCTTTTTATCATCTCCAACTCCTCCGGGCCTCGGTAGGCACGCCAATCCGTTGGTCCCAGCTGCATTATTATAACAACCACAAATCCGCACTTGGCCCGCGTGGTTTTTGGACCGTTCTCCCTATTCTTCCATACAGAAGGCTCGTGAAGCATCAGTGGGGACATAAAAAAAAATTTGGTAGTGATGATGATGGGCTCTGTCCTGCTCACATCAAAGCATGATCTAAATCCGTGGAAGACAATGAGTCGGCGCGTAAGAATAACTACACAACTTGATAATTTCTAAAAATAATGTTGGTATTGCTTTTAGCTCTGACCATCTGGTGTACACAAATGAAACTACAGAAAATGTGTAGAAAGTACAAAAATAAATTATAAGGAAGTGAACTTTATTACAAATAATAATGTTATATTATTATTATTTAATAATTTGAAAATAATTTCGAATATATTTTGAGGTTACGGTATACTCGTACGATAGAATTGCTTTGTCAGTCATCGTCATCATCAAATATACAAATACAAATATATTTATTGCATAAAGATCTTTATTATCTTTATTTATCTTTATCTTTATTCTATGTAAAATGTAGAATTTTTTTTTATTATTTTTTAAATTTTTTATATTTTTTTTGAAATTTTTTTACGCGGAGGAATTTTTTGACGCCATATTTTAGTTTTGCATTAGTTTTAGCTACTTTAGGTTATTATATAATCTCAGATATTAATTTTGTAATTTTCAATAATAAATTCGATGTTTTAAATGTAGGTGGCTTATAAATTTAATTACCCTTTTTAGGTATTGCAATTTACTTAAATTAACATTAACAATTCAAATTATAAAAAGTCTAAACATTACGTGAAATATGGGTCAAAATATTCTGTTAAATTATAGAAAGCTTTCCCATCCTGACTCTATTTTAAATTATAACATAGCTAAAACAGATATTATAAAAAAGGTTTAGAAAACAACTACACATTGAAATGAAATTATTAACTACCAATTATTTTTAAAAATAAATGCGAGTACCTACATCCGCAAAAGTAATTTTAAGAAAACAAGTCACCAAATAAATAAATTTCACTGATGCTGCGACGTTTTCACGCTGCACCAGTTATCTTCTAATCTGGACTCCATTTCCACTTATCATCAGGTAGAGTGGACTCTTTTGCCGTGCTAGCTACATAGTATAATAGTTTTTGGACACTTCTTGAAGCACAGGGGCAGAGTTGCACCGCTTCGCTCTAACATCTATATACTTATTAATATTATAAAGCTGAAGAGTTTGTTTGTTTGTCTGGTTGAACGCGCTAATCTCAGGAATTACTGGTTCGAATTAAAAAATTGCTTTTGTGTTGAATAGTCCATTTATTAAGGAAGGCTATAGGCTATATTACATCACGCTATGACTAATTGGAGTAGAGCAGCAATGAAAAATGTTGCAAAAACCGCGTAAGCAGGTGAAACCATTTGACATCACAGTCACAAAATAAGGAGACTGCAGAAAGCAATTTTCATACAAAAGCGCTCGAGCAACACACATAGACCCATTGCACGGAAATGGATCTCGGAACAGCTCGGAACAGTCCGAGCGCAGTTTTCTTTTTCCTTTATTTGATGGCTTTGTGCGATTAGCACATTTAGCCAGTGTCAAAGTAATTTTTCTTACAAGTAATACATAAATCAAAAATCAAAAAATCAAAAAAAAACAAAATCGTTTATTGCAGTCTATCAAGGTTACTTATCTATAAACAGTGATTGGGACCATCCTAGTAGACATTTTAAAATGCCTGTTTCAGGAGGCCCCGATTAATAAACAATATTTCTTTCCAGTATGATGATGATGAATGATAATAGAAATGAGAAGTGAGAAATGATATACCCCCAACCCCTCGAAGTATCTCAGTAAAGATGTGGGGCTTTATTAAGTCTTCACGCGGACTTCTTGAGAGAGTTTGAAAAGTGACGTTGCACTGTTTTGTTTCATTTGCCAACACTCATGCACACGCACGAACACTTAACGGTTAATAATCCACCATTATTTCACATTAAGATTCGACATAACACAAACTTTAGAAAATAAAACAAAACCGCAGACATGACTCTTCACTTTCCCGCCAAGAAGTCCCGAGCGCAGCTGTTGCGAGATTCCGTGTCCGAGAGAGGTTGTCTATGGTTGCGTTGCTCAAGCGCGTTTGTGTGAAGCTTACCTTCTGCAGTCTCCTTATTTTGTGACTCTGCTATCATTACTAGGGTTGCCTCCTTTTTTTTTGTACAAATAAAGTACATTGATTATTAAAAGGTAGAAAACATTTTCGCCGCCGGCGCCTTTTACCTTTCACCTTTTAAAAATGCTAGTCGGTGCTATAGTAAATTTATCAATCTTTTATTTATTTTATTTATTTAACATTGTATTTTCCCTGTTAGTGGATTTTGTAAATTCTTTAGAGAAATAAATGTCTTTAACCGTAAAAAAAGTACATTGTGTCAAAATAAAGCACGATTATTTATTTCGCTTAAAAACTTACTTCTCATTGTTTTTTGCAAAGTTTAACAAATAATTAGCACTGCAAAATAGTTACACAGCAACTTTTTTGTGTGTTATAAGTAAAAAGATTCCCATAGAAGTAAAATATGTGAAATAAAGTATTTTCACGTACTTTATTGTTCTCATAAAGTATAATAGTAAATATAATTACCCGAAATACGGGTGCCAATCCTAATCATAACCCTTCGCTTTTAGTGTAGCGAAGGCTTTACCAGTTGACATCACGGGTTACTCAAATTCAAAACTCTAATCAATTTTTAAGCAAGCGGGCCGCGACATTTCTCTTTGTGATGTATGAAGTTTTCTTTATGCTTCGCGATGGTTCTCAACAACAAAGTGTAATTCAATTCTTTTGTTCCAAAACTAGACTAGGCTGAAACATACTGAATACATGGTGTTCGATTTATGTTTCTCTGCAAATAAATAATAAAATATTACTTATGTCAAGAGGAGCTCGATGGCGCAGTGGTTAAGGCACCCGATCTGCGAGTGCTGAGGTTAAGAAACTTTCGAAAAGGCCGGTCATCGGATGGGTGACCAAAAGTTTATCATCTCGAGCTCCTTCGTGCTTCGGAAGGCACGTTAAGCCGTTGGTCCCGGCTGCATTAGCAGTCGTTAACAACCGCCAATCAACACTGGGCCTGCCGTGTGGTGGTTTATGGCCCGTTCTCCCTATCCATCCATAGAGAAGGCTCGTGCCCCAGCAGTGGGGACGTAAAATGAGCTGATGATGATGATTACTTTCCCACTGCAGGGTCTTTACCCACCTACCTCTATCCTGATCCATAGCTCGTGCCCCAGCAGTGGGGACATAAAATAAACTGATGATGATGCTAAGTGACATATTCTAAAATGAGACTTGTAAAGAAGATTTGTATCAGACTTTAGTACTCTATTTTAGTAGTCAAATAACTGCCATTGATTTATTGATTTACTTAATAGGTTATCACTATGTTATCGTGTTAAACGGCGAATACAAAAAACAAGTGTGATTAAAGAACAAAAAATACTTTAATAAAGTTAAATTAATCATTTAATGGGATTCCACTGAATCCTTAAAATTTATACGGAAGCATTTTAAGAAAAACACCATGTATATCTTTACAGACACTATGACCTCATTCTGAGTCGATAGTGTGATTCAATATTCTGTGTCTATGGTAATAGGTACAATTCCAAACTAGCTTAGGGTTGACAACTTTTTAAAATCTTACTTAACGGGCATATAGCCAGCCTGATGGAAAACGGCTTTATATCGCGCAATCTTTACCGACCCAGAAGCTCCCGTTCTTATGTCTATATCAAAATGACTTATGATTTCACTAGATCTCATTATCAGCTCATTTAAAGTCTATGTCTTTTTATCTGGGAAAGTCTATTTTTGTTTTGTTTTTAGAAAATGATTTGTCCAAATTTCTTGCACCTTTTTCGCATTACAAAGTCACCCAATGAAAGCAATAAAATGAATACCTACTTTTGTATGTTATTTTTTTTGTAGATATATTAATATGGATTTAACTTCAGATAGAACAGATCACAATGGTCTTAAACATGCGTTTAATTTATCTTTTTTGTTGTAAAGTCCTTAATTTTTATTAAGTTGGTAATGTAATGTAATTTAATTTAGTTTGATTGTAATGGATTATTGTATGTATTAATTATGGATTTATTATTATTCCTTTATTTATTTTTTCTCATTTAGATTTAGATTTTAAATATTTTTTTTAAAACAAAATAAATAAAACATTTAAAAATATAAAAAAAATAGGGGTACGCCGGCATCGAGACAGGGTCCAAGCTACCGGTGGTTAAGACTCCAGAGACAGAAACCTCCTCACAATGCGTGCCGTATCGAGGAGAACTGCCTTCTGAATCAGGTCCTTGATCCAGCCGCCTAACGAGAGCCTCATTAGATGTTGATCGAGGCTCTTGGCCATCAGGCCATTGGCCGTAACAACAATCGGGACGATGACAGCCGAATCCACACTCCACATGTCGACAACCTCGTGCTAAGTATTATTATTATTAATTTCCTTTATACATTTTAAAACAGAAAACATGTTGTACGTTACAACATGTCAAACAACATGCTATGCAATATTTTTAAAAAACGTGTCTGTTTTAAAATACACGTTTTTTAAAAAGACATATCGACATTTTGGTAGCCCTATACCGAACAAAGGATATTACTATGGATGCGTGTTTTATTCATGTTTTTTTCGCAAATGTATGCTGTTCCCCTAAATATTATGTAAATCGTTCGGTCCATGTATGGAGGTCTATTTTCACATGCCATTTCGAAGAAAGGCCTGTTATTATGTTCGGGAAGTATCGATCATGTTGAAAATAATTGTTTGTTAATCTTTTAAATATAGTGGACAATGTATGTGCTTATCCTTATGTTCCAAAAATGTATCATACATTCGATTTCATATGTTATCAAAATGTGTGATTTATTCTTCGATCAAAGATTTATTTTATCATCATCATCATCATCAGCTCATTTGTATGAACTATTTTTTAAATATTTTTTTGCTATTTTTTTTATTTTACTTAATTACACATTTTTACATTTATTTACATTTTTTACTTTGTCAGTAAACTGTTAAGTTTATTTGAAAAAAATGCTGAATGCAAGTTTTGTTTAATAACAAAAACAAGAAATATAAATTCTTGCCTTCTTTTTTCTTCTCTTCTTTCTGGTGAAATACGAGGTAAGTTGCAATTTTGCCATACAAGTTCACGTATTCGTTTACGTACTCCAATTGTGAATATAAAGCTCCACATATAAAGCACCAGGCACTACTCTACCTCTTCTGTATGGCAAAATTACTTAAAATGTTCAAAATGATTTTTAAAGCAAATTTTGTTGCGAACAAATTACAAAAACACAAATGTTGAAAAAATTTTTTTTTAAAAATCATTTTGAACATTTTATAAAATAGCTTGCTTATTTCTTAACTGATCTTTAATATTTGTAAAAATATTATGATCGGATGTTAATGACGGTAGTTGTTGACATTGAATGGGCGCCTTTGGCTTACAAAGTAAAAAGTGTTGAATAATTTCGGCGGGCTGGTTAGAACCACGATAGCTCAATTGGAAGAGCACCTGACCCGGAATGTCAGTAGGGTGCAGGTTCAAATCCTGCTCGTGGAAATTTTTTCAACATTTGTGTTTTTGTAATTTGTTCGCAACAAAATTTGCTTTAAAAATCATTTTGAACATTTTATAAAATAGCTTGCTTATTGCTTAACTGATCTTTAATATTTGTAAAAATATTATGATCGGATGTTAATGACGGTAGTTGTTGACATTGAATGGGCGCCTTTGGCTTACAAAGTAAAAAGTGTTGAATAATTTCGGCGGGCTGGTTAGAACCACGATAGCTCAATTGGAAGAGCACCTGACCCGGAATGTCAGAAGGGTACAGGTTCAAATCCTGCTCGTGGAAATTTTTTCAACATTTGTGTTTTTGTAAAATTACTTAACTTGAAACTTCAATCCAATCATAATATTTAAAATTTTCGTTGTGCCTGATGCTAAGAACTGTAGAAAATAAAACTGTCATTTTTAAATAAATATATGAGAACTTCTTAATTTTACAGGACAATGTAGCACGCCTCGAAAGATGGCAAATACTTAAACTAGACCAAAGAAACTAACCAGTTTCTATTAACCAACACGGTGCTGTTCAGTGGACCCAAAACCCAAAAACCTGGACTTTCTCTCTGGGGTCGGCCCCTCATGTCTGAGGATCGTGGTCAGCATCAGGGTTGCATCTGGAGCGGATGATCTGCCTCCACCGGTTTCTGTCCAGCGCTTACGACCGTGTAGAATTTGGAGGAAGACGAGTCTTTCACTTGATCGATCCATCTTGTTGGTGAACGACCGCGCGATCTTTTGCCTTCGGTGTTCCCAACCACAAGCAGTTTTTCCAAACTTTCGTCGCCTCTGCGCATTGTGTGGCCGAAATATGAAAGAATGCGTTGCTGGCATAAGGTAGACACAAGCGAGATTTAATTTGGAGCTGAGTAAGGATCAATGCATTGGTGCGTTTTGCAGTCCAAGGTATTCTTAGCATTCGTCTCCAGCACCACATCTCGAATGCATCAACCCTTTGTCTTTCTCGGGCCAGGATTGTCCACGTTTTTACTCCATACAGGAAGATTGGGAATACCAGGGATCGTATCAATCTGATCTTGGTTGAAAAACCTGGACATAATCTGATAAAGGTTGAGCAGCCGATAGCAAAAAAAAAGTCACAATAGGGTAACAAACACCAGTCTTCGAGAGGAACAAGTGATCGACATTTTTTTCCTTTAATCATTAGAAATAAGGGTCAGCAACTTAAATGGTCCTGTATTACCTGCTTCGCAGCTGTCATTAGTATTTTTATTGTCTGAAACTGTCGAAAAAAGGTGCTACAACAAATAGGTCAATCTTAAAAAGATCGCACCAAAACAAAATAAATATCACGAGAAGCGAAATAATGAAGTTGCAAAACAAAAGACAGATAACCATCCGACGGTGACCAGCAGACTGGAACGCAGTTAGCAAATGTCATAGCGTAACATTTCGTCTGACATTTGAGGGTTAACCCTTCTTTTGATATTTAAGTGCTGTTGACGTAGCCAGCGCCATTTTGTATGTTTTCGGGGGAGATGTTATCGACAGTTGGACCTTAGGGAGGTGAAATGTCAAAAAAGGTTATGTTATACTCTGCTTTAGTTCAATCGTAAAGGTCATTTGGAGTTACGGATTGAGCGCACTGCTCTAGTTTTAAGGCGCTGATAACTGTGAAATGCTCTTCAATATGTTTCAATAGACTATTCTTATAACAATTTTATAATTTCCAAAAATGCAGAATTATGAAATTTTCTCGACAGAAAAGTAATCCAAAGTCACCTCTAAACAGTATCTATTAAACTTACATGATTATCCTTTTCATTGACTAAAGTACGTCGATGAAATTAAGTTTACCTGTTCATCTAGTTGATTTATTTGTAAAAGAGATGTTTGTTCTTGTGCCCTTATTTTATTACAGTTTTGAAGTGATGCTTTTTTGATAGATCTGTCTTCTGAGATGATGTTTCCAAAAAGAAAAAAAATATTAAAAGGCCCCAACATAATTTAAAAAATATTTAAAAACTGGAAATCTTGTTATATTCATCAAGCTTTTCTTATTATTTTTGGGTTCTAATGAAAGTTTTAAGTGTTTATTATATGTATATTGTTTTAAGGTTTCAATGCAATTTCCTGAAAATGAAACCATGCGGTTGCTGGCTGTAATGGATAGTACCACTGCATTACTAATTTAAAAAATAAGTTATATTTTTTAAATACGTACTCACTGTCATTTGAAGTGTCAGTTGTGTCACTGTCAACATTTTGATTTGACATCTGATCACAAAGTTGTCAAGACATTAGAAAAGCGAAGTTGCCAAGGTAGAAAAAGTTTAGGGTTGCTATTTTATGAATTTTTATTAACTGACCTTTTTTATAATATAATACAATGTTTGGGTATGTTTTAAACATATATTAATACATGGAAAGGTTCCTTATTTTTGTGCCCTATTCATAAAATATAATTTCATCACTGAAAGAATTAGGGGGCCCAGCCTCCATACAAAAATGGAACATCTACTTTTACATCTTATATTTTGTACTTTTATATAATTAAATTTAATTGATATTCCTGTGTTTGCACCTATTATGTACCGTGTAATAGGTGGAAGTGTAGTGAGACATTATAATAGAAATATTAACATCTATTTATAAATTTTGTAAAACTAACCTAAATTTCACAATAAAGTATACTATTACGACAACTATTACTATTACGTAATTCTTATTAGGAATTGCGAAAATAGCTTTAAATAAAAATGCGTTTTTTTAATTTCCTCAGTTGAATCCGGAGGCCTTTATTATTAGATGGCTTGCGGGCAGGCTAACATACATATAAATTTAGCTTATATAATAGCTTTGAGAGACCACCAAGCTCGAGTTATTTCCAAAATCCATTGTGTTACCGTAATAAACCGGTTCAGGAATGACCTAAAAATACCATTTGTGGGTCGTTGTGGGCCTGTAACTGCCCATTTTGCTCCCCCCACCTCCCTGACCTATTTTGGTAAGGAATAAAATGCCTTAAGTGGCTTTAAACATGTTACATGGCTTTTGTTTTCACGTCTCAAGTTGTTTGGCTAGAGATGTGTTTATCGATGTTTTTTAATCGATTTTATCGATGGTTTTTACCGATAAGTGTGCAATGTCCTGTGCGGTTGTTCGATTTATTAGTAAAGTTACTGGTCATCTGAAATCTTATTTTGTATCATGTCTTTTATTTCAGTAGTTTACGATTTTGAGCTATTCTATATTCAGGCTTATAGTCACTCAATAAAGGAGAAGAGAGTTTCCCCGATTTGGAGTTATAGGAAATTTTCAACTATGGGAGCATACCCCAGCGGTGGTTGACCAGGCAGCCACTTTAAACTTTTATAAGGAAATTTGTAATCTTTCAGTGGAATCTTAACAGCCACGATAATTGTATAAGTATTAATGGATAAAAAGACAAAACAAAATGAGAATGAAACGTAGAACGCCCACAGATTTGGTGGAACGATGATCTCGCATTGTGGTTGGCAAGAGCTGGGTGAGACTAGACGCAGATCGTGCTCAGTGGCGTGCACTTAAAGCCTATGTCTAGCAGTGGGCTAATAGACTGATGATGATGATGATGATGAATAAGATGATAATACAGTGGCATCTCGAAAGGTAATGTAGACCTCAATTGTGCGGATACACGATTATCCGGATTGTCAATTGCGCAGTTTCCGGATCCAGATTGTCTCTATCGTATAGTTGCAATTTCATACTCGTATTCCCATCACTACACGCAGCCATCTTGAGACGTCGTCAAGATGGCGGATTTACGATGCAAGAGCGCAAAGCGCGCCAAAATTAACAAAGCTTTGGCAGCTGACCGGTTTCAAATATAAAATTATGATGGAAATCGCTGCCGATCGGCCGCTTGCTCACAACGATGATATAAATAGGTTGGTGTACTATTTTGAGATTTCCTGTGCTTAAGAAATTAAGGAATAACTAGTTTGTGCGTTGCGCTGTTACGCTCGCCTCTGGTGCATGTAATAACTTCACGACTGACGTCTGTGTAAATATACTCGTAGATATGATAGATATAGAGAGATGTGTATAACGTTTCTATCACTTTACCACACACATCTATATATTAATACGTGAAGCAAAAACTTTGTACTCCTTTTTACGAAAATTACGCGGACGGAGGAGTATGATATTTCGTACACTTATAGTTTATATAGAGAGGGATTGCAGAATGTTAATATTTTTTTTTAATTATGCATAAAAATACATTAAATCAATAAAACAAACATTACACACACTACCATGTATTTGACACACACACTCTTTTCAAAAATTTCAAAAATGGAAGAGGAGCGGCCGAAATCTGTCAATGCCAATCCAAACTCACATTCTATCTTTTTTATTTAATTTTTCATTGCTTAGGATAATATCCGTGCAGCCTTAATACAATTACGGTCGAATTTGGACCACTGGGCGACCACTAGTATACATAAAATCACGCAAACAAAACAAAATTAAATAAAATACAAGGAAGTGAATACAACAATAAGGTGTATCTTAGTGGCACACTACAAGTTTTCCTTAGTAAACAGCCTATAATTGTCCCACTGCTGGGCAAAGGCCTCCATCATTGAAATCAAGTCATCGCTACAATTGATGGGTAATGGCTTTATCACCACGCTTGCCAAATGGGGCTTGGTGATCACAAACCCGGGCTATGCATCGAAAAGTCCGAATTAATTTTTTCCCGACATGGTAGGCTACTCTTGACGCAAACTCAATCTCAATACAATTCCAATGCGATTAATATGTATCGATATTGGGATAAGTACCACCCACAGGGTGGGTTACTCTTGAAACACAATTTCCAATCCCAAATTTAAAAAATTCAAATGGCACTCTTATAAGCGATAATAGCGCTACATTGGAATTAAATTGCGAGGAAATTGAGTGAACAAATTATTATCGAGATTGGGCGTTCCGAAATTGCGAAACTTATCCCAATATCGATACATATTACTCGCATTGGAATTGTATTGAGATTGAGTTTGCGTCAAGAGTAGCCTACCGGGGAATGAAACCGAGACGATCAGGTATAGCAAGTTTAATATAGAATTTCACTGGATGACGGCTGGAAGCAGGGGTCTTTATTTAATAGTTGCTAAAGAAAAAATCGGTTAATGATCTCTATTTTTAATGATTTCACGGAAAAAATGGTCGATCGCTGTTCCGCGCGAACACTGGTGCCTATACGTGTGTGACGCACCACAGACACAAAATACCATTTTTTGTAAACTGTACTCTGTATGTGCATTTTGTGGTGCAATAAAGAATATATACCTACTTAAATGAAATGTAGTAATCACTACATAGTATAAAACAAAGTCTGTCTGTCCCTATGTATGTATGCTTAGATCTTTAAACCCGTATAGTTTTGCGTACAACGGATTTTGATGCGGTTTTTTTTATAGTAGATAGAATGATTCAAGAGGAAGGTTTATATGTCCAGAAGGACATAGTCCTCTATGTCCGAAGACGTAACAAGGGCTGCAATAGATAGATAGATCTTCCATTGTTTGCTTAGGATTAGAAGAGCATCGGAGTAATAGGAGAGCATCGGAGCAATAGGAGAGAGCATTGTTTACTTATGAGAATCATCATCATCATCATCTCAGCCAAAAAGACGTCCACTGCTGGACAAAGGCCTCCCTCAAGGATAAATAATTTTGAGGGGAATTTGCCATAATCGCCACGCTTGGCAGGCGGGTTGGCGATCGCAGTAAGGTGAGAATAATCACAGAGAGACGCTGCTGCCCATCCTCTGGAATGGTCCCATAGTCGCCTTCTACGACACCCACGGGAAGAGATGGGGTGGTGCAATTCTTTACCCCCGGCACCACACGGGAATATGAGAATACTGAAGTAATAAAAGTCAGCTTGGTATATTTTCTTTTTTATATCTTTTGTGTGAGCACTTAGCTTTCATCTCACCTGATGTTAAGTGATGATAAGGTCGAAGGTTGAAGCACATTTCAGCCGGAATCTTCAAGTACTGAGGCACTGGTTATCTTATCTCTAGCTGCCGGAACACAACCGCTGTTATGGCGACATATTTAGATACGATGGTGGTAGCTAGCCAGGCGGACAAACAAGCCCTACCACCAAACAAACCGAGTACACAAACATGTACCCACCGCTGGTAATCGAACCCGGAGCCTCCGGGTCTAAGACCGGTGGTCTTTACTTTCCACAGACTCGGTAAAATCACGCATCGTTTACTTAGATGAGAACACCGGGGTAATAGGAGAGAGTCTTGTCTTGCAAATGCTTGGTATTAAAAAGAGTGATATCTGGCGTCATCGTGCCGGCGCAAGCTGTCTGGTCATAGCGCACGACTCTGCCCTAAACTGGAGTAATCACATTAAAAACGACTAAAACAATAGTGGGCGCCGCACGCCGTGACCCCGCGACCGGCCGTCGACCCCACACTCAACGAACAAGCAGTATACAATGTTGGTATTGTAACAGTCTTCGTTGTCGCTCGAGCTATTTTTACTTAAACTTTTGCAACATATACTTTTGCAACATATACATATTACATGGCGGACTTAATGCCCTACCAGTCAACCATAGAGTGGTGCAGAGATTACATTGGTATAGTGGACTGTATATGATTGTGTAGGGTTTGCGAGTTACATTTAAACACTGTTTGGAGTGAGACCCTGAACTTTATTCATAATCAAGGAACATAAAAATGAAAAAACATTATAATATGAAATGTTCAAATAATTTTTAACGCAAATTTTGTTGCGAAACAAATTACAAAAAGCACAAATGTTGAAAAAATTTCCACGAGCAGGATTTGAACCTGCACCCTTCTGACATACCGGGTCAGGTGCTCTCCCAATTGAGCTATCGTGGTTCTAACCAGCCCGCCGAAATTATTCAACACTATTTATTTTTTACTATGAAAGCCAAAGGCACCCATTCAATGTCAACAACTACCGTCATTAACATCCGATCATAATATTTTTACAAATACTAAAGATCAGTTAAGAAGTAGGCAAGCTATTATAAAATGTTTAAATAATTTTTAACGCAAATTTTTTTGCGAAACAAATTACAAAAAACACAAAAATTAAAAAAATTTCCACGAGCAGGATTTGAACCTACACCCTTTTGACATACCGGGTCAGGAGCTCTCCCAATTGAGCTATCGTGGTTCTAACCAGCCCGCCGCAATTATTCAACACTATTTACTTTTTACTTTGAAAGCCAAAGGCGCCCATTCAATGTCAACAACTACCGTCATTAAGTGGTGCAGGTTCAAATCCTGCTGGTGAAAATTTTTTCAACATTTGTATTATAATATTATTTTATTTTATTTATTTTTGGTAGAACAATACGCCAAAATTAACAGAAGAAAAATAAACTCAACCAATAAAGGTTTTAACATATTATTACATTTTGTGTCCTGTTGCCAACAACAGGTATTTCAGCTAAAAAGTACTAATATACCAGCTGAAGAGTACAAAATATACCAGCTGTAAGGTACATAGTATTCCAGTTACAAAGTACATAATATACCAGAAACAAAGTACCTCTACAGCGTAAAGACTTATTGGATAGACTGTGGTACCTCTAAGCTAACGGTAACTACTCCACCATGCTTCGATAGCATAGCACAGGTTATCAAGTAAAGAATAAATACAAATCCAGTGGGTCCAGCCCGAACAATTATTATCGTATTCGAGTCGTACAACTCATAAGCGTTAAAAACAAATTATAAGTGCTACTAACTGTTAATAATTCAATAAATTTTTTATTGGGATTACAAAATTAATATCTGAGATTATATAATAACATAAAGTAACTAAAACTAATACAAAACTAAAATACGGCGTCAAAAAATTCCTCCGCATCGCAGTCGACTGGTAAAGTACCCAAGAGACTGGCGGCATTGCCACGTTGAATGGCAATGCTTAGCCTCTGGCCAAGGAAAAAGCCAGCCTTTGGGTCATGGTAAGTGTCAACCAGCCGTTTGGAGATGCCATTAAACAAAACATGAGCACTCGGACCCCACGGCCAAAGGGTTGCAACCCAAAAGGGCTCGAAAAATAAAATAAAAAAATAATAAATTCAATTAATTTAACTTTTCTTAATCCTTTTGGCCGATGGTCTTCGATCAATAAAGTACTCGATTCCCGATGAGCGCTTGAAAACCGGTAGGCGATTTTGGTGTCACAGTAAATATTAAGTACAAAATATTTTGCAACCTTAATTTAATCTTTATGTTTAAAATTTTAGGTTCACAATAAGCTGAAGATAGCATCAGCTATCCAATGTTTTTCAGATTTTTTTATTCGAAATTTAAATGTATACATATAGAGCAAACAGGACCACTTTCGAGTTGCATTTTTGTTAGTAAGTCGATGATGCTGATGGAACGCAGTGGTGTGCACACAGCTCGTTAAAGTGAGCTGGTGAACATTTGACCGCCACAGCATAAATACGTGGCCGTATACAATCATCACCATTACCAGCTCATTTTATGTCCCCACTGCTGGGACACGAGCCTTCCCTATAGATGAATACGGAGAATGGGCCATAAATCAGCACGCGGGCCCAGTGCGGATTGGTGGTTGTCAACGACTGCTAATGCAGCCGGGACCAACGGGTTTACGTGCCTTCTGAAGCACGGAGGAGCACAAAAAGATACATTTTTGGTCACGTCCATCCGATGGATGGATTTCCGAAAGTTACATAACCTCAGCAATCACAGACCGGGCGCTAAACCATCACCTACGCCATCAAGCTCCTAAACTCCTTAATTTATTCATTCATCATAAATTACTAACGGTTCCACGTTACCTACCGGCCGTCCGTGCACTGTGCCCGTTCGACCATCCGTCACACCCGGCCTATTGTTGCCGAGAACCACCGCGCTCTATTAATTCGAATCCGGCCATTTTGCTAAAACAATGGTGTTGGTTATACCGATTAGTTTCGGCGTTCGTGCCGATGGATGGTGGTGGTGGGAGAAATACCCCGTTCGGGGAAGTGGTATTGGTTCAATTGGGCCGCGATCTGGTTCCCAACGTGGTGCCAATCTATCCTCAATTATGTAAACGTGTGTTGTTCTTGTTTCTTTATTAAGCGCTATTTCACATTTCGTTTATCAAAGCTATTAGTTAGAGCTTCTTTCAAATCAATATGTCGAATTAAACAATAAGTAAATACAGAGATGGCAACAGAAGAAAATAACTATTTAACAAAAAGTTTTACTCGATAAATGCGATTTTAATTACACAATGGAAAGTATCGTATAGTATTCATGAGTATAAATTCAAATTCAAATTCAAAAGATTTATTCGGCGTAGCAGACTACAACAAAAATATAAAGTTAGAATTAAAATGCTACGACGAACTGGACTCCTCTCAGCATAAGTTGCAGCTTCAAGAAACTGCAACGCTGATTTTCAGAGGAACCCGTGATGTGTGTGTGTGTGTGTGTGTGTGTGCTTTTAAGTCCAATTTTTTCTTAGTGTAAATAAAGATTTTTGATTTTTTTTTTGATTCTCAGTACAAGATCTTTCCTTTGTAGACTTACGAACCGATGGCATAGTGACATTCATAAGAGCTTGGTACTTGTAGCCTAAACTGAAAAGGACTTTGAATTTGGAATCTATCAAAGTTTTTTGTTGTTTAAGGGGGTGCAGCGCGGACGCAAAACTGCAAGTTTCAAGTTTCTTTATGATAGCGAGCGAGCGGCGCGTGGCAGTGGTGTGACAACAGCGCACGACAAGAATACGCACGCACACTAATATCTGTACAGAGTAGGCTGGTGATTTAATTAGAGCAATGTTTACTTTCGTAAAATCATAGGCGTTTGCGTAAAAAGTAATAAAAGTCTTAATATTTTCATACTCATATTTTTTAATAGAAAAATAAGACAACAGTGGCCTGCGGAATATCAATACAAACATTTTAATGTCGGATCATTGTTTCATTTGTGCTATATTTACAAAGTTTCTGAAGAAATAAGTTTTTAGATATCATTACTTTAACGTATTGTTTATGCAGTTTCTGGGTATTTGTTTCAAATTATTATTATTATATTATTAAAAAAATTATGAATTACAAATTCAATGAAAACACCACACTATTGATTTTAGTGGGACACAGGGGAAGTATGGACAAGATTAAACTGTTAAAATGTTTTGATTTGTTGTATTCATTAAATGTTAAAAATGTTGTTTTGTTCACACTTCCTTATAGCCAAAGCTTGCCACAGACTGAAAACAATATAAGACATAAAATAAATCTGACATTACACACACTGACATTTAATAATAAGAATAAATTTCATTTAATTGACTTAAATAAGTATTTAGATAATAAATTATATTTGACAATAGATAAATTTTATCTTAATAAATATCTTAAGAGACAGATAGCATTATCGCTATCATATTATATTGAATATGCAGCCAAAAATTTGGCTACCCTATCTGCCCCTATTGGGCAGAATGTTGACATTGTTAATTGTACTTTGGAATCTGTTCCAAATCAATCTGTTTACAATCATTTAAATTGATCTCTAAGACAATAGAGGAAAACTCTTGCGACTTAAATATTAAGACAAATGAAAAGCCCACCTTTATAAACATTATTCATCAAAACATTCAGGGCTTTTCTGGAAAAGAATTAGAATTAGAATTATATATAAATGAAAAAAATGTAAATGTCTTATGCTTAACCGAGCACTGGTTAAAAGAATGCGAACTGTTAGTAAGCATTGATAATTATAAAGTTATTAGTTCGTTCACAAGAGAGTCTGCTATAAGAGGTGGGTCACTGATATTATTAAACGATACATTACAATCAAAGGAGCGTAAAGACGTAGTATCTCTCTCAGTTGAACGAAATATTGAACTATCTTGTGCGGAGCTCGAGCAGTATGTTATTGTTTGTGTGTATAGGCCTCCCTCTGGTAATTACCACTTATTTGAGTCCATTATGGAAGAAGCCTTGCAAAAGGTATGCAATTGTAAAAAGAGGGTAGTTGTATGTGGCGACTTTAATATAAATATTTTAGATGAGTCACAGAACTCTGTAAGGTTTCTTAATCTTTTCAAATCGTTTAACTTGTATAATCTTTTTGATGAACCTACAAGAGTTACAGCCACATCAGCTACCTGTTTAGATAATATTTTTTCTAATTGTAATGTTATTGAGAAATCAATAATAAATTTTATAAATTCCGATCACAATGGTCAGATAGTTAGATTTGAGCACCAATATGAACGTCCTTCAAAGAATATTTTGTACAGGCCAGTGACCACTAATCGATTAGACAGATTTAAAAAGAATGTAAATGAGAAAGTGTCACATATACCATTTAAAAATGATAATGCGAATATCTTATATGACAATCTATTCGAAATAATCAAAAAAGAGTTTAATAACAACTTTACTCAAAAATTAATCAAATTAGATAAATCTAAAACTAAATTTAGTGATTGGGCCACAGCTGGCATCTATAAGAGTAGAAATAGGTTGTATCAATTATATAATATAAAGGCCAATTCTAAGAATCCAAGTGTAATTGAATATGTTAAAAATTATTCAAAAATGTTCAAAAAAGTTTGTTCCATAGCAAAGGCTAACTACATTCGGGCAAAGATAGTGAATTCAAAAAATAAAATAAAAGCCACTTGGAACGTCATTAATAAAGAAACTTGTAAAGTAAGGTCTCGTGATCGTATACTTGAACTCAAAGTCGATAATGCTTATATTAATGGTGATACGGAATTGGCAGGCGCGTTCGAAACATTTTTCTCAAAAATTCCACTCATCACATCAAATAAATTAAATTCTTGTAAAAATCTTGCCCAGTCTCTTCTTGTGTCGAGTGTAAAAATATGTAATATTCCATTCAATTTTCACTATATTGATTCTGATATTATAATAAAAGCTTTTAGGGAAATTAATATAAAAAAGACTGAGGATCTTTGGGGTATCTCCACTGATATATTAAAATCTATAATATCTTCTATCGCGTCTAATCTAGCAATAATATTTAATAAATGCGTTGATGAAGGTGTATTTCCAGATTTAATGAAGTACAGTAAAATTATACCGTTATTTAAAACAGGCGATAAAAGTGACCCATCTAATTTTCGGCCTATATCCATACTACCGGCTCTTAGTAAAATTTTTGAAAAAGTTCTTTTTAATCAATTGCTGTCACATTTTACAGATAACCAGTTACTTCATAACAAACAATTCGGTTTCACCAAAGGTAGAAATACAACTGACGCGGGTGTTGCACTCATTAAGCATATTTTCGATGCATGGGAGCAGAAACAGGATGCGATAGGTATCTTTTGTGATTTATCGAAAGCTTTCGACTGTGTCGATCACGAGACTTTATTATTAAAAATGGAACATTATGGTGTCTCAGACAACTCGCTTACCTTATTGAAATCATACCTCACTGGCAGAGTTCAAAAAGTTAATATTAACGGTACCGATTCTTCTGGCGCTCCGTTACTCATGGGGGTGCCCCAGGGTTCAATATTAGGACCTCTTTTATTTCTCATTTATGTAAATGATCTACCTTACTACACCGAAGATCTTTGTGAGATAGTATTATTTGCTGATGACACCTCATTGATTTTTAAAGTTGATAGACATAGAGCAATATTTGACGACGTAAGTAATACTCTCTCTCAAATATTACATTGGTTTACCACTAATAACCTGCTGCTTAATGCAAAAAAAACTAAATGTGTGAAATTCACGATGCCTAATGTGAAGCAGGTTAATACCAGTATCACTATGAACGATGAAATAGTTGAAATTGTTAACTCGACAGTTTTCCTGGGTATTACCTTGGATCACAAATTACAATGGGGTCCTCATATTGCTGCCTTGGCAGGAAGACTTAGCTCGGCTGCCTATGCGGTTAGAAAAATAAGGTCACTTACTGATGTTGAAACGGCAAGATTAGTTTACTTTAGTTACTTTCACAGCGTCATGTCATATGGTCTTTTATTGTGGGGCTCAGCGGCTGACATTGAAACTATTTTTGTCTTACAGAAAAGAGCCATTCGAGCTATTTATAGCCTTAGACCCCGTGATACGCTGAGAGAGTTATTTAAGCAGATTAATATTTTAACTGTAGCTTCACAGTATATTTATGAAAATATCGTTTATGTTTATAAAAACTTAGATAAATTCGAAAAAAAAAGTAATACCCATAATTTTAACACAAGAAATAAAAACAAACTTGCCGTTCCAAAACTTAGACTCAATAAGGTCGGTAATTCATTTGTTGGGAAATGTATAAATATATACAATAAAGTGCCTGTCACTATAACGGAACTGCCGCTACACAAGTTTAAGACAGAAATAAAACAAGGGCTAATGAAAAAAGGTTACTATAAAATTAATGATTATCTTAATGATAAGAATGTGTGGTCATCTTAGTCTGCTCGCCTGCACATAAATAAAATTTACTCATATAATTTTTATACTGATATATAGCCTTTATAAGCAGTGTCCTACAGATAACAAACAGCGTTGAGTTAAATATATCATTCAGTTTTTATTTAGAGTATCTTGAGTGTGTCATGCTCTCTTTATTGTCTCTGCGGTGGTGGCGTGTGCGTCGGGTCGTTACGTTCCCTAAAATATGGTTGAGCGAAGCGATGGCTGATTCATATGTCATACTCGTGAACGGGTGCCGCCTGTGGAGGCTGGTCTGCTCTTGCATACTTATCTTATTTTTAGTATTATTCACTATAGTTTGACTCTGTTCTTCTAAAACAATTTTTGACTTTTACTAGAACTGTAGTGGTACTGTATGACATTGTGGAAATTGAAATTTTTGCCTGATGTAAATTTGTTAACCTAGAATTTTTATTTTTTTTGTTTATATTTTTTTTTTTTTTTTTTTTACATGTTGTGGTTGTCTTCTATAAGTATGTTTTGTGTTTATTGTAATGGAAAGTGTCCTGCTATGATCGGACATTTTCCAATATTTTTGACGCTGTAAGGGAGAAAAGAGCTGGACACTTGCTGAGTTTCTTGCCGGTTCTTCTCAGTACAAGATCTCCCGCCCAGAGTAGACTTACGAACCGATGGCATAGTGACATTCACAAGAGCTACTTGTAGCCTAAACTGAATAAAATGATTTTGAATTTGAATTTGAATTTGAATTCAAGACAACCATGTCCTTGTGAAAGGATCAAGCTAACCTACACTAGTCCTTTTAATGTATATGACCTAAAACACGTAAATTTTCGAAATTCCGCACTGCACTGCTCAAGGTGGCTGGCAAGAGCTGGATGAGAGTAGCCGCGGATCGTGCTCGGTGGCGTGCACTTGGAGAGGCCTATGTCCAGCAGTGGACTAGTATATACTGATGATGATGATGATGATGTTGAAAGCTTTTAAAATTGTATAGAGTATTTGAATAAAATACAAATTTACTTGACAAAGGGTCGTGCGTGGTCAAATTAAAAGTGAATCACTTTAAAATTCTGTTCAAAAGTACCTATTTACAAGTTGACTCTTATATATTTGCTTTTAGAAATTGACTTGCAGAAGTAGCTCTAAACATACTATTTCATACTCTGAATATAATAATGAAAAAAAAACAAAAACATATAACATTGTAAATACAAAAATTAAAATAATAAAATAAATTTATTTATTTTCAGGCAACGAAGTTTTACAAACAGGCCCATATACCTACCTTACAAACTAACATGTATATACCCATATAAACAACAAAAATACTATTGCTACCTATATTATATGTGACCCAAATACATTATTTCTACCAAACGTAGTACGTGACATCATCGCGAAGTAAGGAAATAACTTTTTTTTCAATAAGTCAAGAACCTCTAGCGAACTCTTGAACCATCCTGATATATTTCTAACACAACATAACCACGAAAACCAACCTTACCACGCTCGAATTAAGACACAGCTTCAATCGTATCGCAGGTTCTGACCTTTTGGCACATAATAAAGAAATTAAGGCACCCAAACCAGTTTCTATTTATAGAGTATTAAGATTTAAATTCCAATAGCGTTTTTTGTTCGCGAATCGTTTTAAAAGCCTTTCGCAGAAGAAGAGGCTTAGACTTCTGTTACAGAAAAAGAGATTTTATGTTATGAGTTGTAAGGTTTTAAATTGTTTGTCGGATGAAGTATTGATTCTGGTTGGAGCAATCTAGGTAGGTAGTAGGTAGCCTAGGTACTCAGGGCTTAATTCAAGTTTACTAGGTCATTCCACTTTCTAGACCGGATTATACTCTACCCACACTAGTGAATGGATGAATAGGTTTTACTCTGAATTAGAGTTTTGGAGTCATTATTGACTTAGGTTGTTTGTGTTGTTTTTGGAGGAGCTCGATAGCGCCGGTCATCGGATGGGTGACCAAAAATGTATCATCTCGTGCTCCCGTGCTTCGGAAGGCACGTAAAGCCGTTGGTCCCGGCTGCATTAGCAGTCGTTAACAACCACCAATCCGCACTGAGCCCGCGTGGTAGTTTATGGCCCGTTCTCCCTATCCATCCATAGGGAAGGCTCGTGCCCCAGCAGTGGGGACATAAAATGTCTGATGATGATGTTTGTATACGTCATTATGAGAAATAAATCCCTTTCAACTGATACTGTAATATAATATATATTTTTTTATTAATATCTCCATGACGCCTCGGTTACTTAGTGGCAAAGCTTTGTGTACGATAACTGGAGGTTCTAAATTCGATTCCTGGGTAGGGCAAAGCGTGTTATGGAGTTTTCGATGAAGCTTGGGATTGTGATGGTGGTTGGTGATTAGGCCAACCCCCCACCAAGTGATGGCGTGATTTCAATGATGGATGCCTTTGTCCAACAGTTGGACAGTAGCTATATAGATTTATTACTAATTACTACTAGTTTAACGAATATTTTGCAAGTATAATATAGTTTGTGGTACCATTAAAGGAGCTCGATAGCGCAGTGGTTAACGCGCCCGGATTGCGATTGCTTAGGTTAAGCAACTTTCGTAAATGCCGGTCATCGGATGGGTGACCAAAAATTTAAAATTTCGAACTCTTCCGTACTTACTCTACAGCATTAGCAGTCGTTAACCACCACCGCACTACATTAATCCCGCGTGGTGATTTTGCGGTGTTTCCATCCATAGGGAAGGCGTGCCCCAGCAGTTTGGACATAAAAATGAATGATACTACACATGTCTGTACATCAGATTACCACAAACTGGCTTTCTTCAATCGATTATAAGTTTTAGTACCTTGATGACAGAGCTTTGCTCGGTATTTTTTTACGGATAAGACGTTTTCCAAAAATGAAACCTAGCTAGATTGATTTATCGCCCCCGAAACCCCATGCATACTAAATTTCATGAAAATCCTTGGAGCCGTTTCTGAGATTCAGATTATATACATATAAAAAAGAATTGCTTGTTTAAAGGTGATAAATAAATAATAAACTTTCTTACACTCACATCAATAATCTAGCCCAAGAGAAGCTTAATTATAAAACTCGTTAAATGGTTACTAGACAACGGATAAACATACTTAAAATACTTAAACACATACTTATTATACATAAAAACACCCAGACCACAGACAATTTAGAAAAACAATAAATTCTAAATTGACCCGACCGGGTATCGAACCCGGGACCTCAGAGATGGCGACACCATGAAAACCGGTGTGCAAGCCACTCGACCAAGGAGGTCGTCAAATGTATTAGATAGATGTATATGATTGATTGTGGTGCCGGGGATAAAGAATTGCACCACCCCATCTCTTCCCGTGGGTGTCGTAGAAGGCGACTTAGGGACCATCCCAGAGGATGGGCAGCAGCGTCTCTTTGTGATAATTCTAACCATCTCAATTCAAACCAGCTCAATTGGAAGAGCACCTGACCCGGAATGTCAGAAGGGTGCAGGTTCAAATCCTGCTCGTGGAAATTTTTTCAACATTTGTATTTTTGTAATTTGTTCGCAACAAAATTTGCGTTAAAAATTATTTTGAACATTTTAATTCTAACCATACTGCGATCGCCAACCCGCCTGCCAAGCGTGGCGATTATGGCAAATTCCCCTCAATCTTGAGGGAGGCCTTTGTCCAGTAGTGGACGTCTATCGGCTGAGATGATGATGATGACGATGATGATATGATTGAAGATTAATTGATGAGATTTGACAGTTTTCGATAGGTTGACGTGCTGGTCTCTGTAGCTGTTGATTATGTTATCTATCTATCTATACATACTAATGGTCGCCCAGTGGTCGAAATTCGACCGTAATAAATTTGGCAATTGAAAGGCTGCACGGATTGTATCCTAAGCATTGAAAAATTAAAAAAGATAAAATGTGAGTTTGGATTGGCATTGACAGATGTCGGCCGCATTAAAGACAAACAATACGTGTGTGTCAAATACATGGTAGTGTGAGTAGTGTTGTTTTTGTCGATTTAATGTATTTTTTATGCATAATTAAAAAAAAAATTTACATTTGGATAACCTTCTCTATATAAATTATAAGTGTGCGAAATTTCATACTCCTCCGTCTCGCGCATGTTTCGTAAAAACGGGTACAAAGTTTTTGCTTCACGTATTAATATATAGATAATAAAGCTAAAGTTGGTCGAAAGTCTGTACATGGAAGATATTCGAAAAAGAGTTGGCTGGGGATACTTAGAATCGATAACAGAAAACAGACCGCGCAACACGTAAAAATGGCTGAACGGATTTGGATGAAACTTTGCACATAGATAGACCATAACCCGGACTAGGACATAGAATATTTTTTATCCCGGTAACAGGTTCCTGTGGGATATTGTAGTCCTAGCGAACAAAGTTGCGGGCGACAACTAGTGTTTTAATAAAGCCAAGCTTTAGTTGACAAGCAGTCACCCCTGTCTGTCAATCTGTTCGAGCTGTCGACTGTACTCGGGTTATTTCCATCGTGCAATTACGTAAAGCGTCTAGAGTGAGGTCTGGAACACGTGGCTCGTCCCAATTTCCTAACAGCTAAATCACTTGCTTCCATAAAAGAGAACCTTTTTAATTTTTTCACATAAAGAAACATTCAATTTTGAGTTTTATTTTTCAAACTTAAGGTGCAAATTAAAATTTGTTTCTCAATGGCGGTTAGGACGCGGCGAGGGAAAGAGACGGGAGTATGTGTAAATCAATCGATCGATACGCGATCGACGCGTGCGCAGCGGCTTCTGGCGATCAAAAGATGTGCTATTTCGAGGTAACGGTTAAGGGTAAGTCTCTTTATGCTTTTTTAACTGTTATTTTTTGTTGTTTTACAAAAAATGCTTTTATGTCAAGTAGTGGAGAATTTTTACATTTTTTATTACTTATATTTATTTCATAAAAAAAAATATTTTTTATTATTACTTAAACGGGTTACCACTTGGCTATAAGGCTGAAAGTGGAAGCGCACTTCACCTGTACGTAATTAGGATTACTAAATGGAAAATTAAAAAGTCCCGAGAAAAAAGATGATTTCCATAGAAAAGTCCTAAGATTTTGTCGTAAACGTAACTTACAACTCTAAAAAAAACTCTGTGTTTTTGTGCGGGTACCTATATTCTGTGGGTTCTGTGGTAATCACTAGTCACTCCGCCACGCGAGCGGCCGCGGGCTCGCACGGTCGTCAGTTAGTTCGAATTAAGTAATAAGTCATATATTATTATTTTGATTGAGTAATATAAAAAAACTCTGAATAATGTACTGTGTTTTATTGAAAAATCGAAAAATCCTGAGATTTCCAAAATCCGGCCGCAATCCTGTCAGGAGCCTAAAAATCCTGAACCTACCCGTAATCCTCACAACGGCTCTACCCGTCTATTCTCAAAATCATCGGTTCCGACACGACGCTCGCCCAGCCATCTTGCGTTACCAGGTATATATCTATGGGCCTGTTTGTAAAAACTTTGTTGCCTGAAAATAAATAAATTTATTTATTATTATTCATTTATTATTTACAGAAAACGTTTGTTTAGCTGAATTTATGCGAGATAAAACTTTAAAAATTGCTTGACAAAAAATAAATAAATTATCAGCCATTACTTTCCACTGCAGGGCTAGGGCCTCCCCTCCCCCCTCCCTCCTATCTCTCTATCCTGAACTAGTTCGTGCCAATTCTTCAAGTGGTAATCCAACTCCCCTCGCCATCTCCGTCTAGGCCTTCCACGTGGTCGTCGTCAGTTTGTTAGGACCCATGATGTGGCAATCTTTGTCCAGAATTCGTCCGACATACGGGCAACGTGTCCGGTCCATCCCACTGTAGTTGACCGGTTTTTTGAGATACGTCTGTTACCTATTTGTGTTTTGGAGCGCAATATCTTAAATAGCGCAATGCCGCAATATGATTATATAAGTGTGTGCATGTGATTATATAAGTGTGTGCATAGTTCGCTTCCTAATAAGTCTATTTTAGTTTATGCATGTCGTGGCAACCTCTAAATAAGACAGCGCCTTGAATGTAACCCAATATCTGTTGTTTTATAAATGTACATGGTGTTTGTTTTGTTGGTTGTCCTTAAATAAATAAATAAATAAATAAATAAATACATACATACATACATACATACATACATACATACATACATACATACATCACGCCTTTTTCCCGGAGGGGTAGGCAGAGACCACAAAATAAATAAATAAATATTTTAAATACAATATTATTGTGATTCATAAATGGAACGTCTTCCCCTTAACGTCTCTTGCGCTACAGGCTTGTTGGCCACTTTACGTTATAGAAAGCGGCTGGAAAATTATAAAAATAGCGCAAAACCGACGAACCATATTTATACACTGCTCTATGGAATACTTTTAATATACATATTGCTATAAATAATATACTCGTACCATGTCGGTGGGTTTATGATGTATATTAATTTCAAAACACTCCGGTACTGAGAAAAGTATGAACGTGTTTTTAAAAGATGATCTGTGGAACTAAAAAGGCCACTTTCGATTTTATTCTCCTGTTATGATTGCGATTGTAATATAGTCGGTTGATGAGGAAGGACTAGTTGATATGAAGAAATTAGGCTAGGCTAGACTTCTCGCATTGGTTCGTCTCGTCCCTAAGTCTGCAGGGCGAGATACCTTGAAGAACCGGCAAGAAACTTCTCAGCATGTTTTTCTTTTACAACTTCAAATATTGGAAAATGCCCTCTTTATCATAAAAGGACACTTAGTTTTAAGCTAGTTTTGCTTTTTAGGTAAAGGTACAATATGGCTGACATTTTTCATAAATATAGGAATAAGAAAATTAATGGCAATTCTTATTATGATTCCTATTCCATATTTTGCTAGTCATCTGTTGGACAACTTTCTATAGAGACTCGCAAGGTAGGGCACAAAACTAAATTACACAGCGGGTCAAATATTCAAATTTTATAGAGACTAGTGGTCGCCCAGTGGTCGAAATTCGACCGTAATTTTATTAAGGCTGCACGGATTGTATCCTAACCCAACAAACATTTTGGCTCTAAGGGCAACCATTTTTAATGCTCATAATTCTATAAATGGTTTAGAAAAGCTCCGATAATAACAGTGAACTCTACTGTGGTGTTAAGGATAAATAATGAAACCTTCAAGAGGAATAACAGTAATTAAAGAAAATTTTATAACTTACGACGATAGCATGGAGTTAGTCGAAATCGTTATATAACTAACTATTATAGCTTTAAGAAGTATATAACTCTAAAAGAAGTTGTAAGGTGTCTGCTAACGCTTACTTACGACTGATGTCATTGAACAGAGTTAGTTAAATGCCTTGTAAAACTTTAAGAGTTATTCTTATAGCTTATGGAAGAGTAAAACACCAACAGTTTTTGTCAGGTGTTTACTAACATTTGATATTGTTAAATAGAGTTACTTCAATGCCTTGTAACACCTTAAGGGTTACTCTTATAGCTTAAGGAAGAGTAAAACACCAAAAGATTTTGTCAATTATTTACGAACACTTTATGTTCTAAAACAGAGTTAGTTAAAGTTAGTTAAATATCTTGTACCACCTAACAAGT
The DNA here is from genome assembly GCA_963082485.1 of Eudonia mercurella. Lineage (NCBI taxonomy): Eukaryota > Metazoa > Arthropoda > Insecta > Lepidoptera > Crambidae > Eudonia > Eudonia mercurella. The sequence goes on from OY720048.1 coordinate 1,880,935, forward strand.
TCTATGGCGCTCTAAGAGGTAACAAGAATGCTATTAGTGTATTAAAAGTGTTAATTATAGACCCCATAGAGCTAAATGCTGCAAGAGTCGGAATCCACCTTTAAATCATTGCAGGTTATATACTGGGGTTAATCGGTCAGCTTTAGGTAATACAGTGGTTTTTAGAAATACTTTTATATGGCGGCAAACATTACTTGCAAACTTTATAACTTTTAAATATCACTTTAAGTTGAGTTACTGAATCAAAATTACTTAAATACATCTAATAGGTTATATTATCTGAATAATAATATTTTACGTTGTTTACACTGTGTGACGCTGCGCAAGCAGCAAACACGTAACAGGGTTCCGTACAAAAGGATAGTGATATTACTGACGATGAGTCTAATATATTGTTTCCTTTCAGTAGTTCAAGTTCAAACACCAAGGTGTTCAAACATCAAGAGCAAGAATATGAATACATGAAAAATATAAATTTAAAAAATTATTTACTTACATGGGTTCTACAATAAATATAAGCCAAACTGCTTTGAAGTATTTGCTATTAATTTTAAACAAGAGATTTACAGATATTTTACGCTAAAAGCTAAAAGCTCAAATTATGAATTCTGGCCTATATTAGCTAACACGTTTGAATGTAAAAGTGATCCATTTATCATTGGTATTTATTATGGAAAAAGGAAACCTAAAAACCTGAATTCATTTCTAGAAGATCTTGTAAAGTCCTCAAATGAAGTTATATTTTATTCTAAAGATGTAGATGTAAATTAGTATTTAAAAAAGTGGTTTTCTGTCTTCTTACCTCTTTCACATACAGTATGAAAATAAAACTTGTTATTATTTTTAAAAATGTCCATTTATTCAGAATACCTTATAGCATTACTTACAACAGTATTTTCTTTATTTTCTTCAGAGTTGATCTCTTCTACAGAATCATTTGTAACTTTGTCAACATCGTGTTGTTCTTTTTCCATTTCTTTGATCGCAGCGTCATCTTTTTCTTCTTTCTCCTCCTTCTCATATTCTTCTTCCTCCTCTTCTTTTTCTTTTGAACCTGTTATATTTTTCATTTGTTGGACCTTACGTTTTTTTCTGTAAGAATGTTAGATTTGTTATTTTTCAAAGAATTGTACAAAACTATACTTTTTTTCCCGTTTTTTTTATTTGTGTTTCTTCTTCTTTGTCGATGTCTTTTTTTTCTTCCACGTCTATATTTTGATAATTTTCTTCTGTGGTATTATTTATTGGATTATGAATTGGATTTTCTTTATTTTCTTTTTCAGTTTCGTAAACAGATGTATCTTCATCTTCGTCAGTAGTTTCGTCATCATTTGAAGTTTGCTTGACAATTTTGCACGTTTTCTTGAAGTGGAAGCTCTTTGATTCTTTGCCATTTTAATTCGTAAACATTGTTATCTGTTCTGATAGGGGAAGCAGCTAGTATTGTGCGTGTTTCAGCAATAATTTCACTGGATCCTGATACAGTAGTTCCTTTTGCGGGATATACCTAAACAAAATACCGAATTAGAAGTAAACTGTTTTATACCATGTCAGTTTTAAGCAAAGAAGATACAGTCGACAGAGTACTTATGGATATTTTTTGATTCAATTTAGTACTAGAGTTAACTATGAGTGTGTTGTCGGAGTCAAAAGTCCATGGACGGCATTTCAACTTTTTTATCCTTATTTATTTACGATTCATTGCATATATCTATTGGACATATCTATGGACTTTTGATCCCAACTACGTATATATTGAGACCTTGATTATAATGAAAGTGGTAATGTAGTTTAAATGTGTGTTCAAACAATAACTGAACCCTAAAAAATTCAGCTTATGGCTCCACATAGGACCTTTATGCAAGCTAAACTTATCGTTTGTACTGTTTTAAAACCATATTGTAAAACTACAAGTGGCATAGAAGTGCTAACTATCATTCTTTAAACACTATTGTAAGAAATAACAGAGTTAACAGGAACCATAAGTGATTGCAAATTGACGCCATTAAAATAAAGATAACCTATACAATAATACAGGAAGAAAACTTGTTTCAAACATTATTGCTTTACTTATTAAATCAAACTATTGTTACTTTTCTTTTAAAAACCTGTAGACGCTACCAGAAGCTGTTATTTTCCATACTTGAAGCAAAAAATAACTCAGACAATATTTACTTTTCTAGAAATTATCATCAAAACAGTTTATTTTAGTGGTGCATTAAAATTTGAATGAAAACTAATATATATTCTTACAGAAAACTAAACACCGCAGTAAGATCTCACATCAGTACTACAACACCAGTAATCCAAAATACATATTATTGACTTACTTTCCATTTGCTGTTTTCACCAAACACTCGTATTCACTGCACTTAATGAAAATGACGCTGTTGGCGGTAACAAAACACAAAAATTATGTTATTAAACAACTCATTAGCGCTTTGTGTAATATGCACTGCTACCTTAATCATTAATGTATTACCAAAAGAGTTATCAGAGTTGTTTTTACAACTTATGTACTACTTTAGCTTGCGGTTGTGACCTATTAATACCTCACAAAACACTTAAAGTGGCAATAACTGCTCTAATAGCACTATTGTTACTATGTATTATCACTCAAATATCACTATTCTTTAACCCTTATGTCACTTTAAGCTATAAAATCGTGGGCCCAAATAAGATTTATAAGAAAGTTAGAGCACGCTATATCACCCATTGTTATTGCCTTTATGGCAACTTAGGTTTTAAAATTCTACTTTAACACTCATGTAGCACTTATTCTTATCACCAAAATGTTAGTTGGGAAGCAACGAAAAATTAATAAAGATAGTTTGGATTGGCATTGACAGCTTGCAGCCGCTCCTCTTCTATTTTTGAAATTTTTGAAAAGAGTACAGGTATATGCGTGTGTGTCAAATAAATGGTGGTGTGTGTAATGTTTGTTTTATTGTTGTAATGTATTTTTTATACATAATTAAAAAATATATTAACATTCTGCAATCCTTCTCTATATTAAGTGTGCGAAATTTCATACTCCTCCGTCCACGCAATTTTTGTAAAAAGGGGTACAAAGTTTTTGCTTCACGTATTAATATATAGATATAGTTGCTTCCAAAAAAGCTAAGAACAATATGCTTGTGGAAGGTATCGGTTCACGTCTCGGTAGTCGAAGGGATATATGGGGACTGAACCACGATTTCTCGGATTTAGCCCAAGCATATAACCGTTCTGCTACCGACGCTTCATATACCTATTATGCAATGTTTTAAAAATATTGTTGTGGTCCGGCAGCTAGAGATAAGATAGCCAGTGCCTCAGTGGTTGAGGATCCCGTGTGAAGTGCGCTTCCATCATCACTCAACATCAGATGAGACGAAGGCACTGTGTTTACCCGAAAGATAAATAAAAAAGAAAACAGGAGAATTCCCTAATGTTGCCTTTTTAGACTCACTGTTAAATATACCTAAGCTAGAACAAATAAACATCCATAACACGTGTATATACCATATGCCCTATCGTCGATACGCGTGCGAGAACGCGTAAGAGCATTTTGTAAAAACCGCGTAAGTATATAAATTTAGCAAAAGCATTGTTAAAGTTTGCAAAAAGACGAAAAAAGACAACATTTCCGACTGAAATTGACAGCTATTTCTTTGTGGCAAACAACAACAACAAAATAATTAATTTAATTGGCCAAAATGTTCACTTTTTTCGTCTTTTTGCAAAATTTAGCAAAAGCAGATAAGTACGCGGTTTTTACAAACTGATCTTACGCGGTGTCGCACGCTCACCGACGCTATGTCCATCACACAAACATTTGCCACTAACGGGATTCGAACCAGGCGTACTAAGGGTGATGAAAGTAAACTATCGAATGCTGAGTGCGGATCTTATCCAAAATAGGGAAGTTGATTACAACATAATTTTAATTCTGCTTGGTCTGCGAGTGCTGATGTTAATCAACTTTCGCAAAGGCCGGTCATCGGATTGGTCGAGCTCCTCCATGCTTTGGAAGGCACGTAAAGCCGTTGGTCCCGGCTCCCGACACAACCACCGTCCGCACTGGGCCCGCGTGGTGGTTTATGACCCGTTCTCCCTATCCATCCATAGGGAATGCTCGTGCTCTGCATTGAGGACATAAAAATTAACTGATGATGATGATGAATTTCTGTTATATAAAATTTCTGTAACGATACCGACTCTGAGATCTATTTAGAGCACGGGAAACACTCTTTGAAAGAAGTTCGTTCTGTAGGTCTACGAAAAACCGAAATAAAAATGTAAAACCACAGATTATAAATCAATTTGTTGTTGTAACACAACAAACAATTAAGCATTACCATCGTGTTAGTCAACAACAAGGATTAAGTGAATAGTCTCAGCTTCACGCTCCGCTCGGCAAGTTTCAGAGAACTATCGCCTATCCGACGCCGCTCGGGCGCTCAGCTAAAGCTTTTAGTCCAGGAGAGAGATGTATAAAGTTGTACAGGCCTTAATGCGATATGGATGAAAAGAAAAGTACAACAAATTGAATTGGTTGAGTATTCTTACCAACAGATGGCGCATTGCCTAAAATGATGTATTGTTCTCTGAATCGCGCTATAGAAGTGTTTTGGTGCGTAGGTACAATTTAAAGAGATTTACGCATTTTTAAGTTTAGCACTCACTCAGTTTGGTTGGTGCAGGGCTTGTGTCCGCCTGGCTGGTTACCACCATCTATTTAAATAAAAATCAATTGCTCTTCGTTTGAGTCGCTAAAACTCGAGAATGGCTGGACCGATTTGGCTAATTTTGATTTTGAAATATTTGTGGAAGTTCAGGGAAGATTTAAACGGTGAGAAACATAAATAATAAGTAACGGAAAATACTAAAAACGACAATTTAATTTTCCAATACAAAATGTTTTTTTTTCTCTTGTTTATTTAAGGACTTTTGTCTTTATGTAGACATGTCAGTCCTAGTATAACCTAAAATACATACAATATTTAACTTATTAGTTTGTGATGTTGACAATTGAACTATACTAATATTATAATATTTATAAATAAGCCAATACAAAATATTTACTCCGATCTTACAAAGGCGCATAGAAATTTAGCTGAATCGGAAAACGGTTCAGCTAAAATGCTTTGAAAAATGCCGACATCTAACCGATTTAATTTAAATGACATCATCAATGCCTGCCGCTGTCTTTCGTTCCGAGCACACTCCGACAATCAAAATGTTCCTAGCTGTGAAATACCTATTTGCTTTCTTTTGTCTTTTTAGAAATAAAAAATTGTCACTTGGTTGTCATCTAAGGTTGTCATATAATAGGTGCGTTCAGACTTCTTGGCGGGAAAGTGAAGAGTCATGTCTACGGTTTTGTTTTATTTTCGAAAATTTGTGTTATATCGAATATTAATGTGAAATAATGGTGGATATTAACCGTTAAGTGTTCGTGAGTGTGCATGAGTGAAAACTGTGCAACGTGCAAATGAAACAAAACAGTGCAACGTCACTTTTCAAACTCTCTCAAGAAGTCCGCCCGAGTACTTAGTAAAGCCCCATATCTTTACTGAGATACTCGAGGGGTTGGGGGGTATATCATTTCTCACTTCTCATTTTTATCATCATTCATAATCATCATACAGAAAAGAAATATTGTTTATTTATGTATTACTTGTTAGAAAAATTACTTTGACATTGGCTAAATGTGCTAATCGCACAAAGCCATCAACAAAAAGAAAAAAAAAAGAAAAAAAAGGTGCGTTCAAAAAATTGTCTGTGTCATAGCTGTAGCATGAGGTCCGATCTCTTTGGTCTGTTTTGTTGGAATACAAAACGTTTTGTTTCAGAAATAAAAAAACATAAAAGTGTCAGTTGGTTGTATGTAGATAAAAATGTTGTATTACGTTTTGACCACATTTTTCACAAATATATATGTAGGTGATACGAAGTTCACCGGGTCATCTAGTCTTACCTAATTATGTCCCCATAATATCAATGTTAAAGCATTGTTGTATTCCGGCAGCTAGAGATAATTCCGAGTGAAGTGCGCTTCCACCTTTAGCCTCATCATCACTTATCATCAGGTAAAATGAAGGCCAAGTTAAGGCTTACCCGTAAGTTATAAAAACTTTCTTCAGCGGGTTGGACGAGGCACGATAGCGTAATTGGAAGCGCATATGACCCGGATTTATCATCATCATCATCATCAGCTCATTCTATGTCCCCACTGCTGGAGCACGAGCCTTTCCTATGAATGGATAGGGAGAACGGGCCATAAACCGCCACGCGGGCCCAGTGCGGATTGGTGGTTGTTAAGAATCTAATGCAGCCAGGACCAACGGCTTTACGTGCCTTCCGAACCACGGAGGAGCTCGAGATGATAAACTTTTGGTCCCCCATCCGATGACCAGCCTTCAGAGCTCCTCCTGATGACCCGGATTGTGAGAGGAAATTTTTCAACGCTTTTCCGAATTGTTGTTATAGCAATAGGCTGAATAGATTTTCTTTATTATTATGTTTTTTTTGTACTAACGTTAGGTAATATGTCTCTAGTGGACCATGTCCCTGGGCGTTTCCAGCCGCCCAGTCGCCATCGCGGCGCCGGTTCCTCTCATTAGTGCCGTATTGTCGCTATAAAGACTGAGCCCTCCCTCACAGTTTGACATCCTCTCAGAGGATCTAGTGTACAGAGTGTACCCTATTTGCAGACGATGTGTCCCATAAATTAGTTAAAGCTTGTGAAATTGCAATTTAAAATACTGCTGCGTAGTACGCAGTGCGTAGCGTTATACCCAGATACTACGTGCCTTACTGCACGATATTTTTGCTATATTGAAAAGTTGTGATTTTTGACTTCCGCGGTGTTAGAACTTAAGCGACGATAAGTTTCTTGGAGAAAATTCAGTATCTCTCTATTCAGTAGATAACTAATCCTATTCACAGATAAAAAGACTAAAATTATTCAGAACCGATTCAAAACAAATTTAACTGTTACATATAAGATCCAACTTTATGCGATATTTCTTATTTTATATCAGTCCAGCATACGCAGAGCCACTTCTGATATGCTCTAACAGAAGGACTTATACGAAAGGTAGGTAGGAAGCGAAGGGCAATTTAGTCTGGACGACATAACCAGCTTATGTAGACCTATTTCTACAGCGGTTTTGCACCAAATTGTTCGCTATAAAATAGAGATGTCCCGAATATTCGGCTACTACTTATTCGGTATTCGGCTTATTCGGTCACTTTTTGTGTCACAAACGACCACGGCCACGGCCAGTAAAAGTGTGTGCATACACACACTTTTACTTTCATCTCCCAAAAAGGAATAGATAGAACATCAGAATCAATAAATGTTGAGTATACTCGCTGTTAGATACCACGACGCCACATTTAGCATAATCAAAGTCCGATCCGATTCGAATCCCTCGGAAAATCTAGGCACGGGGACACGCATTAGTGCGTGATGCCGTTCCTTCTAAACAAACCACGGACTCGCAACTCTGAAAAAAAAATCAAGTCTGAGGTGTAGATAAAATCAGTTAACACTTTTTTTTGGCATTCGGTATTCGGCCGAATACCGACCGGCCGGCGTACTGTTCGGCGGTATACCAAATATCTACGAAATCATGAAAAAGTCACATCACATTTCGAAAATGTATGTATCAATCTCAAAATTTTTACTTTGATACTTAAAATCTCTAATCGTTCTTAAATCGGTAATTTGTGATAAATAGAAGCAATAAATTATTATAGCAAACAATTGCGCTTTTCTTCATAAATGAATAATAGTTACACTCCTTCCCCCCTCTAGGTATATACGCCAATGGAGCTGACCACTACTTGTAAAGGTCTGCTATTCGGTCTAGTCGAACCATTTTTAAATAACAATCAATCTTATTTCCAATAGCATTTTTCTGCACATCATTATCTAGGTCAAGAAAAATGGTAACCAGATATTTTTTTTTATACGTAGCACGGCACAGACTCCATTTCACCTGATTTTAAGTGAATATGGAATCCAGATGCGACGACAACTGGTGCAGCGTGAAAACAACGCAGCATCAGTTAGCCTCACTCTGCCGGCCCACAAGGTGCCTCTTCACGCCGCGTTTGAAGGACCCCATATCATAGGAAGGAGGGAAAACGTGTGCTGGCAAACTATTCCATCTTTTGTAGATGTGACAAACAAACGAGTCACCAATGGAATATTTGAGACAGCGAAGCGGTGAGCAGCAAGTGTACTCCTATGGAGGATGGGAGAAGGTTCTTATCAAAGTTGAACCATTTTTCAAGCTCAACTTGTAGTTACGATCTCATTCTCAATAAAAGTATTGTCCTAGGTATTTTAGCAATGAGGAACCACTGCTGAATGTTCGGCGCTTCGGCCGAGAGCATGACCAAATATTCGGTATTCGGTATTCGGCCAAATCACTAGTCGTGGCATCTCTACTATAAAGGAGGTAAGAGGGGTTCAGGTGAGATGGCAATGGGGAAATGTATGGGGAGGTTGTACTCGTATAGCTCTACACGCAAGGTCAAGGTGAAAGGTCATGGCGCAGATTAATGTGCAGGGAAAGTGAGAAAAATGTTTTTAATTAAGTGTGTCTGCGAGGAAATAATGAAACTAATTTCTCATTATGCAGGCAACGAAATAATGCGCTACTGTAAGTTATTTACACAATTTTAATAATATATATAGGTAACATTTTTATTAAGATTCAACAATCTAATTCAAAGTTAAAAATTCTAAGTGCCTTACAAATGTCTATATCAGATAAGGTCAAATAGTTATTCAGTGTTTTGTCTCTTTTACTCTAATTTGAAATGACGTTTACATGACAGGAACAGAACACGAAATAAATATTGAGAGCTTATTATTTTTTTATTTGTGAGGCACTAAATGTTTTAGTCGTTTTAGCTACAATAATTCAGTTCTTATGAATGTCACTACGCCTTCTGAAACGCGAAGAAACTTTAAATATATTAATTTGGTTACCCATCCGGAAACAGGCTTTGCGAAAGTGGCTTAACTTGTAAAATCTGTATCCGAACGCACATCTTGCGCTTCTAGCGCCATCTAGCGTCTTTTAAGTGAGGACCTCAATCTTCATAGAACTTTCTTGGCAATTATTTCGGTATGTAGGTATTTGCGTAGTCACAAATCTAGGATTTGGTGGAGCCTGCAGCCTCCTTAGGTCATATTTCGGTCTCCAATCGAACTTGGAAATGTATGTATTACCCGGCGTCCCCCCGGCGGTGCAGTCTGGCTGCGCGGGTAGAATGGGGTAAGTGGCACAGACTACTTATAAGTAGTTAAAACAGATGTGACAAGCCATCCGGCTTAAAAGATTTTTCAATTATTTTGCCATTAGTGAAGAGATTTCTTTCTTTTTGATAATTATTGTCGTTGTACAGTCAGGAAATTAAATGTTAGCCTGCTTTGGGTCCTTCTCAGACCGCCAAAATCCATTGTTGTTTTGTAGCAACTATGCTAAAAAGAAACTGACACTTAATTACTATAGATTTGCAACTTTATTATTAATGTATAAAGAAAATCAGTTCGAAATTGAAGCAAATAATACGTAAAAGTTGTTATACAATTTAGTAAATTTAATAGGAACTGTCAGGTTTAATATAAATCATGTATACCGTTACAAAGTTAACTATTCTCTAAAACATGACAAAGTGAGTATGCGGCCTATACTTGTCTCTATCTATACTAATATTATGAAGAGGAAACCTTTGCATTTTTGTATGTATGTATGTATGTATGTTTGCAACGAATAAACTCAAAAACTACTGGACCGATTTAAAAAATTCATTCACCGTTAGAATGGTACATTAGCGCTGAGTAACATAGGCTATATCAAAAAAAATTAAACGCGGTACGAAGACCGCCAGGTTAGCTAATATACACATACAGTGAACAATATTGTATTTTGTTGTAAGATATATGTTTAAATGTAACCTGTTAATGTACCTAATGCAATATACAAACAATCTTACCTTATCTTAGTGGGGCCTGCTGAGGTTTCCTTCTTGCAGTAACACTTCGACCCATCGGGATCTTTTGTGCAACCCCGTCCTTTCACTCTTCTTCCTCTGTAAAGATAGATGCCATAAGTTTGGCCACGTCCTTAAGAGCGAAGATCCTGAAGTCCTCCGGTTTCGGATAGGCCGACCCCAGGAGTCCCATTCTTTTCCTAGCCAGAGAGTCTCAGTCTCACAGTAGGTGATGCATCGACTCCGTTTCCTCTCCACATGCCCTACACAAGCTATTTGATAGATGCATTCTGTGGAGCATTTGTTTTGTGGCATAGTGCCCTGTCAAGGCACCGATGGTTAATCGGGCCTGCCTTCTACTGCCTCCGCAATATACAAACAAACTTCGGTGTACTCAATAGTAAATAAAGAACAAAAAAAAAGCTATATGACGACCTCCGTAGCAGAGTGGCTTGCACGCCGGACTTTGTGCGGCGCTAGACTCTTCCTCACCGGCTCGGTACTGCCCCTGCACCGAATCTGTACAGATTGTTTACCGGGCGCATGAAATCAAACTTTCACACCGAGCCGTTTCGGTACAGATTTTTTACCGAGCGCATCGCGCACCTCTGCACAGAATTTGTACCGAGCGTACGGCCTCCCCCGCCAGCTCCGCCGCGCGCCTCACTCACAACACCAGCCATGTTGACGCGACTGTACAATAATATACCGTACCGAAAACATCCAGAGCCTATCAGGAAATGTTTTTCAGCAGAAAATCTTTACAGATTCGGTGCATAGGCGGTACCGAAACGAAAACGTACCGATCCGGTGAGGAAGAGGCCTTACTCTGAGGTCCCGGGTTAGATTCTCGGTCGGGTCAATGTCGAAAACGAACTTTTCGATATTGTTTCGGGTCTGAGTGGTTGTGGTACCGTCGTTGTTTCTGATTTCCATAAAACGAGTGCTTTAGCTACTCACCTTGAGATCGGAACAATGTATGTGATGTTGTCTAATATAATAATATTGTTGTCTAATATTTTACCCGTTGTTGTTTCTGCATTGCGTCATTACTCTGTGTGACCACGCAACAAGTGACGTTATCGAACCGGCTACAGCTGTGTGCGTGCCCTAGAAAGGGGGGTGAAGGGGGTCAGGGGGGATTGATGGAGTCCCACTGCCGCTGCGAATGGGAATGGAAACAAATATGTGAGTGCTAAATGTTTGGGAGTGTCGAATCTTGGGCTACATTGAAATTGAAATAGTGTAATACTTAAAAAGCTGCTTTGAGTTTTTACAATTGTAACCCTATCTGTAGTTAGAAGAAACGCGTTTTCTTTTTTTTAAATATATCAGAGCCTCTAGTGAATAAAGGTTTAAGTCCGATTATGTCAAAAATGAGTTAATTATAAAAATATATTAAATATTAGGTCGCGGGAAGCCGCCGGATGCAAGCAGCACAAAACCGGTCGTTTTGGAGATCCTTGGGGGAGGGGGAGGTCCAGCAATGGAAGTTTTTTGGCTGAGATGATGATCATTCTGATGATGATGATGATGATGATATTTTTGATTTATCCGAACTGGTGGGCAGATTCAGTAAACTAAATTATAATTCATTATTATTTGTATTTTATACATAAGTTTGACGTCAATAAGTACCTATTAAGGTCTATATTGAATAAACTATTTGACATTGACTTTGATGATTAAATATAAAAGTTTAATAGGTTGGTGAAAACAGATTGACACAGATGTATTTTTGTGTACCAATCGTGTCTCGGTGGCCATATCTCTTAACATTTTCCCGTTATGGCATAAAATTCTAAGTCCAATTTCATCGTTAGTTAATGACATGTTTATTAACACATTACAAAATTGGTCAGATACGAAAGTGTTACTGGTTGGTGTAAACAGATACCCAGATTTTTGAAGTGAAAACTTCTTTAGCGGCGTTGTGCACTTTTTGGAATGGGTAAAAAATGTTAAACTCGCGTCAGGACACGTGACCTGATCGAAAATTCGTAAGACGGATGGAGAGTAGACAGCTGGCGCGGCGTAATATAAATTTTTAATATAACTTAATATAACTTTTTAATGTAATATAAATTGTCATGTTTGTGTACGATAGCCCAATTTAATAAATATTGTATTCTACCACATAAATGAGAGTACTTTTATACTGATAATTAAAGCAATTCGTGCAAAATTATTCCCTAACCATTCCAAAATATCAAAAATGCACAACGTTAATATTCAAGTTTTCACTTCTGCCGGCACTCCCAGAGTGCAACCCGTCGTTTTTTTAATACATATTATGTGTCTCATCAACATCATATTTAACTTTTTTCTACTATTAATCATGCCACTTTTAAAATAGCGGGTTTAAAAACCCTAAATCATTACGAAAGTACAAAATGGTAAGAAGATTACCGTGACAACGCGAACGTGATAATTAGTTGCTTTTTTAGAAAGAAATAAAGAAAAGAAAGAAAAACATTTATTTATTTCAATGTTACCGAGCTTGTAAACAAGCTATGCAGCAAAAACACAAATGCTGAAAAAATTTCCACGAGCAGGATTTGAAAAAAATTTTCAGCATTTGTGTTTTTGTAATTTGTTCGCAACAAAATTTGCGTAAAAAAATTATTTAAACATTTTATAAGCTATGCAGCAACGTAGGATGCTACGAGGCCGCATCCTATTGCTTGCGATAAAGTCAAAACCCCAGAATCTTTCATTATCATCATCATCATCATCTCAGCCAAAAGACGTCCATTGCTGGACAAAGGCCTCCTCCAAAGATAAATCTTTATTAAAATATAACTATTTGCTGAGCACTGTCATCATCACTAGCTCATTCTTCTACCTGCTATATACCCATCGATGTAGTTCCCGGTCATTACGTAACCCAATTACGTGCTAGCGCCCCGCAAGGTCAACGGGGTCAATTGTAATTACCGTCGGGACCAACGACCGATCTAGTTGGAACGCTTTTAAGAGGACCATTTGTCGACGTTTCATTGGGTTTGACAACCCACTTAGTCCTACCGGGTGTTATAACACCTCTGAAAGTATTATTTAGATGTACCCTAATGTGATACTTTTAAAGTTTCATTTACAACCACACACAAACGCCTGGTTGGTTCAAATGGGTACAGCTAGTGTGGTTTGCTATCGCCTTCTTCCTATGACTTCATCATCATCGTCATTGTTCTGTATTAGTCCACTGCTGGGCATAGGCATCGCCAAGTGCGAGCCACTGAGCACGATGCAATGAAAATATTATAATGCATGTGCCAATGTGTGCACAGTAGTATGATTATGTCCTAAAAAGCTTCCCTTTTCCTTCTTTGGAAGTAAATGTGTAAATTTATTTTAATTGGTCTATTTCATTTGCGACAATAGAGCAATAACAAAAGCAAGTAAAGCCTTGAGACATGCACAAATACTAAAATGGAAATGGGCAGGTCATGTCGAGGCTTACACACGAAATCAAAAAAACAGCCGGCCCAAACTAGGGCCAAATAGCACAAGACGGAGACAAATGGGTATCTTTGGAGGAAGACTTCACCCAATCTGGGGTTCTTGCATAAATAATTTAACAAAAACAAACAACTATATAAGATAATTAACTAAACTATCAAACTAACCTAATAGAAATAGAAAAATCTTGTAAATAAGTTGCAAGGAATAAAAGACTTTTATTTTAATTTTATTTCATTTATTTATTTTATTTGCTTGCTCGACAACTACGGTTACCTTTCTAAAAAATCACTCACGTATACAAGTACACTCTGTACCATACACTATGTATTGTATGTATTGTATTGTAGTATTGAGTCTATGTACTCTCCTGAGACACCTAGTCTTATGAGTACCGGATGAAGAATGTCTTTGGCGGGTTCTAATCTGGGTGATATGCCCTGACGTACCATGAATAAAATTTGTGAAATGGATACAAGAGATTGTTCTTTATCTAATAACTACAGAAACACAGAATTATACGAAAAAATAAAGATTTACCCCACCTCCAACACTCGGCAAATTAGATTCACCTTCCAGGAAACACCATGGAAATAACCGGAGCGTGGCAACACCTAACTACAGTTTGATGGTGTGACTGGCAACACCGATCGGTGACTGGCAACTAGGAAGGAAGGCATTTACGTACATTTCCCGTGGACTGCTTTTGATTGATGGCCAGGAATATTCTAAGCGATGTTTGCTAGTTGGGGTGACCATATTAAAGGGTGCTAGTTACGTCATACATAACTTATTAACTAGTTTACTAGATTATTGCACTAGCCATCTTCGGGCACATTAGTGTCGTACCGACTAGGAGTCGAGGTGATCGCCATTACATAAATAAGTTGGAACAATCTTCTTCATCATCATCTTAATACACCAATAAAAAGAAAGCGGCCATAGTAACCAATGGACGCTTGGGGAACTAAGTAAATAAGTAAGTAATTTCTCTAAAATCTAGTACCCTACAAAGTTGAAGACAGCAATGTTAAACACCTGATCCGATCCGAATCCCTCGGAGAATCTAGTACGGCACGGGGAGACTTGGTTCACGCGGTTTCCTCTAGAAAACCTCTGAAGGTGATTTGTTGAACCCTTTAAGTTTCTCGCCTCCCCCAAAAAGCCCGGTGAGATTGAAAATGCTGTTTGAGAAAATCGGCACACTCTCTCAAAAAAAAGCAATGTTAATATACTACAGCATAAATAAATTGGTGCTAGGGTGGTCTCAATCCAGTCTAATTTTGCACAGAATCGTATCATCAAACTGTTTTTATTAATAATAGTGGTCGCCCAGTGGTCGAAATTCGACCGTAATTTTATGAAGGCTGCACGGATTGTATCCTAAGCAATGAAAAATTAAAAAAGATAGAATGTGAGTTTGGATTGGCATTGACTGATTTCGGCCGCTCTTCTTCCATTTTTGAAATTATTGAAAGAGTATATTTATGCGTGTGTGTCAAATACATGGTAGTGTGTGTAATGATTGTTTTATTGATTTAATGTATTTTTTATGCATTAATAAAAAAAAAATAATATTCTGCAATCTTTCTCTATATAAACTTTAAGTGTGCGAAATTTCATACTCCTCCGTTCGCGCAAAAAAGAGGTACAACATTTTTGCTTCACGTATTAATATATAGATAATGGTACACTACCAAAGATGCTTAGAAACCACTTTAACTTCTAACTTTAAAAATAACTTTTTCATTTCAAAGATCATTAATTATACGAATAAGAAAAAGAAGATATGTGCCAAATAAACTTGTAAAATAACTATTTTGAAATTGAATTTTGAGTTTTTATAAGTATCCCAGCAGAACCAACAAGCAGCAAAATGTTTGGTGGACTGTTTGTCACATAATGTAGGTTACGATGAGGCTCGCATTTGTATGAAAGGCAAGAGCCTCTAAATAAAATAAGATATTAAAAAAGAAACATTGCTGTTCTTGCCGTCCATCAACACTCTGGCTCAGTTACCTGTACCGAGTTAGTGTCTGAGATACTCAGCAGAGAAGACGGCAAAAAGAAAAATCCTATAAAAAATATTATAAATCTAATGGTTGGTCACCCTACTCGTACATCAAGCAAGTTTCGTCAGTTTGCGAAAGATCCTAGAATAACACATTTCTTTAGGGACCTATTTCGTTAGTAATACCAGTTTCGGGTAACCAATATCATTCATCAGGCTGTAAGCGTAACATATACATTTAGCTGTCTCTATGGTCTAGTGGTTAGACCACCGGTCACAGGCCCTGAGGACCCGGGTTCGATTCCCAGCGGGTATACGCTTGTGCTCGGTTTAGTTGGTGGTAGGGCTTGTTTTAAGTCCGCCTAGCTTTCATCATCATCATCATCATCAGCTATTTTATGTCCCCACTGCTGGGGCACGAGCCTTCCCTATGAATGGATAGGGAGAACGGGCCATAAACGACCACGTGGGCCCAGTGCGGATTGGTGGTTGTTAACGACTGCTATTGCAGCCGGGACCAACGGCTTTACGTGGCTTCCGAAGCACGGAGGCGCTCGAGATGATAAATTTTTGGTCACCCATCCAATGACCGGCCATTGTGAAAGTTGCTTAACCACAGCACTCGCAGACCGGAGTGATAACCACTGCGCCATCGAGCTCTTCGATCATCTTTACATGGATTATTTATTAGATAAAAAATGGTATCGTAATCTTACTTAGATAATAATAACGAAGTATTATGACGTATTATTCTATAAGTGAGTTAAGTATTATTCTACCTCAAAAAGGTTGCAGATATTGAAAAAAAAAATAAACTGAATTTGAATTAGGTATATAATGTAGGAGCTCGATGGCGCAGTGGTTAACGCGCCCGGTCTGCGAGTGCTGAGGTTAAGCAACTTTCGCAAAGGCCGGTCATCGGATGGGTGACCAAAAATTTATCAACTCGAGTTCCTCCGTGCTTCGGAAGGCACGTAAAGCCGTTGGTCCCGGTTGCATTAGCAGTCGTTAATAACCACCAATCCGCAATAGGCCCGTGTTCTCCCTATCCATCCATAAGGAAGGTTCGTGCCCCAGCAGTGGGGACAAAATGAGCTGATGATGATGATATAATGTAGCTATAATGTTTCCATTTATAGGGTAGGCTCGTGCCCAAGCAGGGGGGTACATAAAGTTGTGGTTGCGTAAAGTTAATTTAAAATAAATATTAACAACCAATACAACGGTAATTATTCTTAATTCCAACAATGAAAAGCAGTAGCCTTTCCGTCTGTCCGTTTGTTTAATTGAATTAGTGTTCGACATTAAGACCATTAACCAATAAATTTAATATCTGGGTTGTTCCCATGGTGCTCCATTCTTTTGTATAAATTTAAAATAAAACATTTGACAAAATAAACAACATGAAAATACACGTAATAAATCAGGCTCATCCAAGGAATTATTGTTATTATTATTTTATATTAATTTGTTTTGAAACTTTATCATCATCATCATCATCAGCCTATACTAGTCAACTGCTGGACATAGGCCTCTCCAAGTGCACGCCACCGAGCACGATCCGCGGCTACTCTCATCCAGCTCTTGCCAGCCACCTTGTGAAGATCGTCGCTCTACCTAGTTTGAAACTTTATATAAACTAATTATTTTAATCATAATTTTTCTTTAGAGTGCTTAAACGCCTCGGTGGTCAACTGGTAAAGCGCTTGGCCCGATACCCGAAGGTTCAATTCTCAGGTCATGCAAAGTGTTTCGGATTGTTCGCTGCATAGCCCGGGTTTGTCATCACCAATCTGCATTTGGCAAGCGTGGTGAAACATTAAATTGCAGTGATGACTTGATTTCAATGATGGACGCCTTTGCCCCGCAGTGGGAAAGTTACAGGCTTTTTTTTTCTTTACTAGGGCAGTCACCTTTGGGACGGATCTGCCAAATACCAGTTGGCCGCACTCGACTCGGTGGAACGCAGAGCTATAAGGCTCATCGGTGATGTCGCGCTTGTCGAGGCCAAGCTTACCAGCCTCGCACACCGGCGTCGTGTCGCCTGCCTGTGTGTCTTTTACCGACTTTACCACGGAGAGTGTGCCAAGGAGCTTTTCGAGCTCATACCACCATCGCCCTTTTACCACCGAACCTCCAGACGTACTGCAGGATATCATCACCACCTAGTAGAAATTCCACTATGTCGCACTAAGCGCTTCATGTCATCTTTTTTACTGCGCACTGGCAAGAAGTGGAATTAGGCGAGAGTTAATAGGCATCTCCTGGGGCAGCTCGCTCCAACTTAGACCTCATCTACGCTCACCATCAGGCGAGATCGAGGTCAAGAGCTGTCTTATAAAGCATAAAAAAAAAGTACCTTGAGAATTGTCTTAGAGTAAAATGGGAATAACCCATATATTTTATCTGTCTGTCTATCTGTAGAATAAACTCGATTATATCCGCGTGACTGTATTACGAC
The DNA here is from genome assembly GCA_963082485.1 of Eudonia mercurella. Lineage (NCBI taxonomy): Eukaryota > Metazoa > Arthropoda > Insecta > Lepidoptera > Crambidae > Eudonia > Eudonia mercurella. Next base: position 1,898,868 of record OY720048.1, read on the forward strand.
AATGGGAATGCTACCAGATAATATCAGTATTGATTGATTTATTTAAGTAAGTCATTATTTTACGTTCCTAGCGCTGCACTGGTTTGTATCTGTGGTATTTTAGTAAAAATGGTAATATCAGTCCTAGACTTTGAGGTTCGATACTTAACTGGGGTAGTTCTCCTACGTTAAGTTGACTTGGGCATAGAGCAACATGGACAAAAATAAATAGAATACTCGTAATAAAAATTGAAAAAAATTAAATGAAATGAAAATACTCCATATTGTACACCATACAAAAGACTTAGTGAGGACAATACAAGAAGAAGTACAAATGGCGGCCTTATCGCTAAAAAGCAATTTCTTCCAGGCAACCATGTTCTGGTGAAGGTCGCGGGAAGCCGCTGGATGCGAGCAGCACAAAACCGGTCGTTGTGGAGATCCTTGGAGGAGGCCTTTGTCCAGCAGTGGACGTCTTTTGGCTGAGATGATGATGATGATGATGAACCATGTGTTGAAATTGACAAAAAACTAAGAAATGAGCGGTTAGTGGTGTTTTCCGAAATATTAATTGACACACACTATAAAAATACTTAATTATCATACATACAATGCATATACCAACATACATCTATATAAATATAATATATACGTATAAACTAAATATTTATATGGACAAAGTATTACATTATAAAGGAATGGATATTGAAGGAGGATGGCGCAGTGGTTAACGCGCCCGGTCTGCGAGTGCTGAGGTTAAGCAACTTTCGCAAAGGCCGGTCATCGGATGGGTGACCAAAAATGTATCATCTCGAGCTCCTCCGTGCTTCGGAAGGCACGTTAAGCCGTTGGTCCCGGCTGCATTAGCAGTCGTTAACAACCACCAATCCGCACTGGGCCCGCGTGGTGGTTCATGGCCCGTTCTCCCTATCCATCCATAGGGAAGGCTCATGCCCCAGCAGTGGGGACATAAATGAGCGGATGATGATGATGAAGATGATGGATAATAACATTAAAGTGACAAAAATAGATAGTGCTCCTTAACTTACAAAAAATAAAAGGAACTTGTACAGATCACGATCTGTATTTTCGCAATTGCATGAATTGGACCGACATATTGTGGTTGGTAGAATTGGTAGAATTTGTTTTAAGTGCGGCTTGGTGATCACAAACTCGGACTAAGCATGGATCAATCCGAACCTCAGTTTACCGGACCTGAGAATTTATCCCAGGAAGGACCTCTGGATATCGAGCTGAACTCTTTTCCACTAGGCCCCGAAGCTGATAGCGAAAAGAATTTCTCTATTAGTCATTCCACCTACAGAAATACTCGTCCGTACTTATCCGTTCTATTTTTTATAGTTAGCACGGCAAATGACTCCACGTCACCTGATGTTAAGTGGAAATAGAGTCCAGACGCGAAGACAGCTGGTGCAGCGTGATAAGAACGTAACATCACATGTTCAAATAATTTTTAACGCAACTTTTGTTGGGAACAAATTACAAAAACACAAATGTTGAAAAAAAATCCACGAGCAGGATTTGAACCTGCACCCTTCTGACATTCCGGGTCAGGTGCTCTTCCAATTGAGCTATCGTGGTTCTACACCAGCCCGCCGAAATTATTCAACACTTTTTACTTTGAAAGCCAAAGGCGCCCATTCAATGTCAACAACTACCGTCACTAACATCCGATCATAATATTTTTACAAATATTAAAGATCAGGTACCATCACTTATTAAATTTATTTATCATTTTATTTACAGCAAATAAAGCCTTTTTGAATGTGAATTTTGCATTACATTAATTCCTGTGGAATTCGTATTATTGTATTTATTAGCATTATCAATACTCCTTGGTGTTAGCAGATACAAAAAGACGGGGAGGTATTTAGAGCACTTCAGTGTTGCCACAATACTAATGTAAACTAGTTAAGGTGTTGCCAGCGCAATAAATATAACGAATGGCAGCTCTCAAAGGCACTTGCGACAAGGGAAGGGTATGATAACAAGATTTATGTGGCTATTGTATTATATTATCTTTGTTGACAAAATGTGTATATAACTGCGTAGAGAGAGACAAACAGCAGAGTAAAAAATAATTTTACCACCTAAACCTACCTAAACGGTAGTTTTGAATTTTTAAAAGTGTTGGCGTGGGCCTGGGTTTACCAGCCTTGTACTAGATGAAGGATCCGGATTAAAAATTCATCTGTTTGCTCATATTTCGAATAACAAAATGTGAAAAAAAAATTGGATAGCAAAAACAACTGCTAACTGTGAAACTAAGTTTTAAACGGCCTCTTGATATTTGAACCAAAAAAGGTTGATGAAGTATTTCTGTTCTTTTCAAGCGCTCATCAGGAATCTATAACATAATTGATCGAAGGAGAATTCCGATGAAAGAAGACTCAGAACAAAAATAAGCATGTTATAAATACGAATTTCCAGTGAAGTTTTGTTGAAAGAGCAGCGGTATCACACGACACCGACCTTCACAAACAGCCCGCCCTTTGTGTGAACTACGTAAGTGCATCGGTAGTTTTCCTTCTCCCGTCCCTTTCTTTTCAAAGGCAAATGTCTAAGTCTGTCCCTTTCATCCCGCCCTGTGTAAAAGATATTCTGCACTGCTGACGTCAGAGAGGTCTGAAGGATTGTGGAGAACTATGTTTTTTTATAACATTGATAGATAGATAGTGGTTTTCTAAAGTTTACGCGAACACTTAATAAGGTTACCTATGTAGTATTCGCGTAAACTTTAACAACTATCTATATAAACGAAACACTGTTTTACAAATTTCACTCGCGTCTCCATCAAAAACATAACTTGTAAAAAAAAAACAAAGTCTCGCTCAGTTCTTCTACCGTAAAAAGTTGTGAGATCCATGTAATACCAAGTCGGTTAATTTATTCAGTCCCTACTTAAGTGACCTTCTGTCTTAAGTTATTACGTAATTAGCTAACTTAACAACATCTTATAGTGATCATATCAATATTTAAAAATCTTTTATGTTTTAAATAAATGAAAACACAATGTATCTCACAAGTAATACATATTAGATTGTTTAGTGCGATTGCCAAGTCAATTTATTTATTTAAAAAATAAAATATTTTTAATATTGATATAGTCACTATAAGATATTGTTAGGTTAGCTAATTATATTACGTAATAACAACGGATTTTCTTAAAGACCACTCTCTGTCTTATGAGCTTTTCTTATTTAATACATATACAGGTACACTGATTCATTCACTGCAAATGTAACTTTGTAATCCTATATATTTATATAAAATTACAAAGTTATTTATGCAGTTGGTGTATCTAGAAAACTGGACCGAAATTTCAAAAATTTTTAGTTTTTCTTTGATTTATACTCTAAACACTAATTGTATTCTAAATTTTAAGCTTCTATGTCTGCTAGAAGTGTCTTAAAGTTTTGATGATCGGTCAGTCAGTCAGTGAGTGAGTGCAGTGAGTGACAAAATTAAGAAACTTTGACTAGTTATAATTCTTAAACTACTCGTTCAAACTGAATGAAATTTGAAATATACCGTATTTATACAATGCCTGTTTGGTGACTGAAAATTCAGGCTTCTAGTTTTATTTACAACGAAGTTATAGAGGGTCGAAAATGGCCTAAACTGTTGCGAGAAAAGGATGGTACGGCTGTGCCGCTTTTATGCTCGACTTGGCGGGGGCACTGCCCAGTCCCCAGATTAGCCTGTCGTTTGGATAACTTTGGAAGCCTTTGCCGAGTTCGTGGGCCCTGAGGTGTTCCTGTGTAATAAGTGACTGTATTGTATATAACTAGGTTATTTGAAATGAAATGAAGTGAAATATAATAATTAGAACACACACAACAAACTTATGCAGAACAAAACAATAAATATATAATTGAAAAACGGGTCCTGAAGGGACTACACTCAGCATTTGTTGCAGTGAACAAATCGCTGATCTTCCGTGGAGACCCCAATTAATTTAATCCCAGACCCAATACCACATTGGCATCTGGCAGAAAAATACTGTACGCTCATTTTGCGTGAAACGGAACAAATCCGGTAAAAATATTGAAGGATGCTGCTTATTAATTAATTTTGAGACGTCTAATTACTGTTCTGAGACGTCTAACACTGTTTCTCTCTCTGTGTGTGCAAAAAAGGTTAGTAAAATTCGTAAAAAAAAAACGTTTCATTTCAACAGGTAGGTACTAAGGGTGATAAGGATTACTCGTAAAAGTTGTCATTTCTTGTAATCTGCTTTCTACTTTGAAAGAGTACCCAGCTACAAAATAAGGAAACTGCAGAAAGTAAGCTTCTTACAAATATATTAAGTACTAAGCTTACCTTCATCATCATCAGCTCATTTTATGTCCCCACTGCTGGGGCACGAGCCTTCCCTATGGATGGATAGGAAGAACGGGCCATAAACCACCACGCGGGCCCTGTGCGGATTGGCGGTTGTTAACGACTTCTAATGCAGCCGGGACCAACAGTTTACGTGCCTTCCGAAGCTCGGAGGAGCTCTAGATGATAATGTTTGATCACCCACCCGATGACCAGCCTTTGCGAAAGTTGCTTAACCTCAGCAGTCGCAGACCGGGCGCGTTAACCACTGCGCCATCGAGATCCTCAGCCTATATTGTATAAAGGAAAATATTCTAACGTGGTCTGAAACACCATTTTTAAAATAAAGTCACTAAAAGTCCAGTGCCTTTATAATCACGTTATCTGGGTTAAATGAAATATAATTATATTCTGTGGCAGCTGCGGCGTGCTCCCACAGTAATTGGCGTATAACAATGTTTCGAATGCAATTCCGTTTGCGAGCTCTATTTTTATGAAGCACAGACACGGATTAAGGGTATAAACCGTATCAAAAACGCGTATGAGCGATCGTGAGGATCGTGAGGAGTTCGATTGCGCAGTGGTTATCGCGCCCGGTCTGCAAGTGCTGAGGTTAAGCAACTTTCGCAAAGGCCGGTCATCGGATGGGTGATCAAAAATCTATCATCTCGAGCTCCTCCTGCTTCAGAAGGCACGTTAAGCCGTTGGTCCCGGCTGCATTAACAGTCGTTAACAACCACCAATCCGCACTGGGCCCGCGTGGTGGTTCATGGCCCGTTCTCCCTATCCATCCATAGGAAAGGCTCGTGCCCCAGCAGAAGGGACATAAAAATGAGCTGATGATAATGAGCGATCGTACGGCATACAAGATATACTAAGGCTACTAGAAATCGAATCGAATTAGAACGAAGACTGCACTAGCCATCCTTACTTTGCCGATCTGCAAGCCACTTGTGAATATGGTGTACTGAAAGAGCATAAAATTTTTGGTGATATGTCAAATGAGTTGAGTCAGAAGTAAAAGTTCAATATAATCTTTCTAGAATTAACGTTTTTGATAATCCTTCACGTTGTCAGTATATCGCGCTTATATAATCTTTCAAGATTTTGATGCAAACCGAGCTTAATTAACAGAACTCTGTGGTCTTGTTCGGCCAAGAATCCGACTGGATGTCGAACCTAACCTATTTCTGCCGCTAAGCAGTATTGTTTTGCATGTGTTCCAGTTTGAAGGGTATTAGAGCCAGAAAAATACCAGGGCATAAAGTCGTTAGAACTGAAACAACGCGCTCGTGATACAGACGAGATGCCTGCACGCAACCTATCTAAAACTGTCAAATTTCTTCAATACATTTTCAACCATATAACTTAGAGATAAGGTTCAAAGTCTATTGAAGAAATTTGACAGCTTATGGTAGGTATCAATCTACCACAAACGTTTTTTTTTTCATTTAGTTGATGGCTTCGTGCGATTAGCACATTTAGCCAGTGTCAAAGTAATTTTTCTTACAAGTAATACATCAATAAACAATATTTCCTTCCAGTATGATGATGATGATGATGATGATGATGATGATGATAAATGATAATAGAAATGAGAAGTAAGAAATGATATACCCCCCCACCCCTCCAGTATCTCAGTAAAGATGTGGGGCTTTACTAAGTACTCAGCGGGCTTCTTGAGAGAATTTGAAAAGTGACGTTGCACTGTTTTGTTTGATTTGCCAACACTCATGCACACTCACGAACACTTAACGGTTAATAACCCACCATTATTTCACATTAATTTTCGACATAACACACATTTTTGAAAATAAAACAAAACCGCAGACATGACTCTTCACTTTCCCGCCAAGAAGTCCTCTACCACAAACTATATAGCATATATTTCACAGTATAGTGCCAATAGAAAATCGGGGTTCTTTAGCTATTGAGTTCTTTTTGGCCATATCTTCTCTTTGTATGACTTTGGCTTCGTATTTTTTTAATAACGAATATATTTTTAGAAAAAGAAAAAAAAATCACCTCGAAATAATTTTGTTTTCAAAATTTAGTGCTCAATACGCACCTGTTGTGTTAGCAAGCTAATTTTAAACTTGGCTTTTTGCAGTTTCCGTACAATCTAATTAATTAATTAAAACAATAGTTTGGATGAGTACATTATTAGTGTGTGCTTGCTGGGCTCTTTGGGCCTGTTCCTATTAACTTACGAGTACAGGTCAGTAATCATTATATTTGTACACTTATTAAAAAAGAGTATAATAATTACATTAGTATACTTTGCAACTGCTAAAATGTTTACTTCCTACATTCAATTTTATTGTATTTTCATCGGCGTGTGAGAAATAAAGCATCGCACTCACACATACACACTCTCACGTCCTACTCGCCGTTAGTGACCCGACATCACTTTTAGCATAAAGTTCTGTAAGGTATTTATAATATGAGCCTCTATGTAACTTACCATCTGTACATAGTTTGTTGCCTGAATTAAATGATTTTTATGTCTATTCTATTCTATTCTTTAAACAAAGTAGGGTTCTATTCCACATAGATAACATCAGTCAAAAAATCAAAAATCAAAAATCAAAATATTTTTTATTATTAACTACATGTAGGTTTTTACAAATGTGTGGGTCACTTCTGTTAAAAATGTTTAAATTAGGTTAGAACCACGATAGCTCACTTGGAGGAGCACCTGACCCGGTATGTCAGAAGGGTGCAGGTTCAAATCCTGATCGTGGAAATTTTTTCAACACTTCTGTTAAATTTGAAAAAAAAACCTGTTTTAGAAGAGACCCCTCTCTTTACTGTACTTTTTTTTTTGGTAGGTCTTATATGTATATTAGTGGTTCTCATCATCATCATCATCATCATCAGCTCATTTTATGTCCCCACTGCTGGGGCACGAGCCTTCCCTATGGATGGATAGGGAGAACGGGCCATAAACCACCACGCGGGCCCAGTGCGGATTGGTGGTTGTTAACGACTGCTAATGCAGCCGGGACCAACGGCTTTACGTGCCTTCCGAAGCACGGAGGAGCTCGAGATGATACATTTTTGGTCACACATCTAATGACCGGCCTTTGCGAAAGTTGCTTAACCTCAGCACTCGCAGACCGGGCGCTTTAACCACTGCGCCATCGAGCTCCTCTATGTGTGTATTAGTGGTTTATATGGTTTGAAATAGTGTAGGTGTATTTGATATATATATCTAGTAAAATTTATGTGTGATATGATCAGTGATGGGTTGTTAGCCGATCACATGATGTGCGAGCATCTTAGAACCCTTTTCCTTTAGTCGGCTCTTCTTAAAGCATATATCTCTCTTTCTATCAATCAATCGTCTGTCTTTAAGGAAAATATTGTCGCCTTTGTATATCAGTTTATTTGCTAGCTGGCCCGGCGGACTTCGTACCGCTTTGACAGTTTCCATCATTGAATCAATCTATTTCAAACTAAGAATAGATCTGAATATAAAGGCAGAAAAAGAGAAAATCTATGTATACCTGACCAAAGATTAATGTTATATTCAAGGAACGTTCATTGCATGTCTATTCGAATTTTCAATAAATTGTCTGGTGATGTAAAAATACTGACATTGTATATATTTAAATCAAAATTATTTCAATTTTTAATGAACAAAATGTACTATGCAATTAACGACTATTTAAATGATAATATTTGACATGCTATATTTTAATTGTATTATCGTTAACTATGATTTATTATAATTTGTTAGTAATTTAAGTAAAGTAATAGAATGAATAATAATTTAATTAATTTGAATAATAATTTGTAATAGATTAAATATAATTTTGAATATTTGCACATCGGATACGATAGAATATGCTGGTGAACGTTTTAATCTAAGAACGTTTTTGTACCATATTTAAGCAAATAAATATTTGATTGATTGATTGATTGATTGAGTTAAATATATATCAATGGTTTCCATGACAACAAAACAAACAAATCATTTTGTATTGGAAATCTAATTTGTCGTTTTTAGTATTTTATTTAATATATTTGTTACTCAGCGCTAATGTAGCATTCTAATGGTGAATGATTTTTTTTAATCGGTCAAGTAGTTTTTGTGTTTATTCGTTGCAAACATACATACATACATACATCCATACATACATACATACATACATACATACATACATACATACATACATACATACATACATACATACAAACATACATACATACATACATACATACATACATACATACATACATACATACATACATACATACATACATACATACAAAAATACAAAGGTTTCCTCTTTATTATATTGAGTATAGATATAGTACCATCTAGGTAGGTAGATATATCCTATGTGTCACAAGTCTAAGGCTAATTTGATATTATATTTACTCTGTACGTCACACTCTTTTACGAATATGAGTTATTACATTGCTTTAACTTTTACTATAAATCAATTTAATTTCAAACAACTACATCTAAAATAGAACACCGATACGCATTCCAATTATATTGTACAACTCTATATTAAAGATCTTATAAAGAAAGCATAACGAGTGAATTCATTCATTCACTTCATTCACACCGGAACCGTAAAATGTATTAATAAATCCAATTTTATAACAAAACAATAGGGTAACCAATTGCTCGGAAACAATACAAAGACTGACACACCGACAGACTTTGCGGCATCAAAGTGATTTCAACCCTATCTCTTTTTAAGTTAGTCACTTTTAAGCCAGCAAAGTGCCGCTCGATGCTATACTAGATTCAGTCAAACGAAAGCGAATCTTAATAGCTTCAAATTAAGGGTTGTAACAGTTTGCAAGCGGTTTATCTATAGTGAAGCGTTATCGGTATGTCCGTGCAATCATCAGACACGCAATCACAACTCGAAAACTTTGATGAATTAATATTCGTCAGAATTGTCGGCTTCTTGATTAGTGCCGCCTGCGACTGGGGTGGCCATCTTGGAAGTAGAAACAGAAGTTTAACCTCGAACTGGGAATAAAAAATATATTTTAAAAACTAAGTCAGTTGGCGCAGGTGCCTTAAGTGAGTCTTGGCCACCGGTAATAAAAGCCTATATCTGGTTATTGACTCTGCTGATTTTAAAATGTCTACAATAGTGTCTCAGTCTTCTGATTACGAATTTTTCCAAGTCCAAATAATATCAAAAGTAGTCATCATTTGATAGTTACTATTTGTATTGTTTAAAAAAGCAGATTAAGCCTTTGAGGAGCTCGATGGCGCAGTGGTTAACGCGCCCGGTCTCGAGTGCTGAGGTTAAGTAACTTTCGCAAGGGCCGGTCATCGGATGGGTGATCAAAAATTTATTATCTCGAGCTCCTCCGTGCTTCGGAAAGCACGTTAAGCCGTTGGTCTCGGCTGCATTAGCAGTCGTTAACAACCTCCAATCCGCACTGGGCTCGCGTGGTGGTTTATGGCCCGTTCTCCCTATCCATCCATAGGGAAGGCTCGTGCCTCAGCAGTGGGGACATAAATGAGCTGATGATAGGTGATAGGAAGTCCTTGAACGATCTGACTAGAGAGGTTCTAAAGTGGTAATGTAAATGGTGATCTAGTTTGCAAAACCACTTTTTCTTGTTTCTTTGGTTTGTTAAAGTTATGACTCCTGGAGACGCTACTTCAATACCATACAAGTTCTCGTACTCAGTCCCTTTTTGATCAAATGCGAACCCCTAGTAGTAAGTAACTAGGGAACGGGGACATGCTTGTGTGATACCATTTACTCTAGAAACCCTCTGACGGCTTTTGATCACACGGCTGACTGTCGGTGTCCGGTGACGCTGTAAAGACCAGCTGCAGCCAAAGCAAACTATCTCCAAAAAAAAATAAGCACTCAGAACTTCAGAAGGCGTGTTATTAAGGGTGGTTCTGGTACCGTCGTTTCTGATTTCCATAACACAAGTTACTGTCTTTGGAGTCAGAGCAATTATGTGATGTTGTCTAATATTTATAATAGTTATAATATTTAATATTTACTATTTCATATGCGGAGGCAGTAGAAGGCAGGCCCGTTTAACCATCGGTGCCTTGACAGGGCACTATGCTACAAAAGAAATGCTCCACAGAATGCATCTATCAACAAATAGCTTGTGTAGGGTATGTGGGGGAGGAAACGGAGTCAATGCAGCACCTACTGTGTGACTGCGACTCTCTGGCTAGGAAAATAGGACTCCTGGGGTCGGCCTATCCGAAACCGGAGGACTTCAGGCTCTTCGCTCTTAAGGACGTTGCCAAGCTTATGGCATCTATCTTTACAGAGGAAGAAGAGTGAAAGGATGGGGTTGCACAAAAGATCCCAATGGGTCGAAGTGTTGCTGCGAGAGAGAAGCCTCGGCAGGCCCCACTAAGATAAAATAAGATAAGATAAGATATTCAATATTTACTTCGCAGTTTTTGAACACTAAAAGAAGATAGTTATGTAAGTCCAAAGGATACAAATTGTCTGCTCTCACTCGCAGTGTGGCCACCACGTCACTTCCGCCGGATTGGTGCGTGCCCCGATCGCTTAGAACTAACATAATAGTGCGAGCCGGTGATCACCTTTAGGGCTAAGGGTTGGCAAAAAGATATATAAAAACAAAAATGCTATTAAAATAATTTTGTGTCACACCATGATATATAATACCTTTAAACGAGCATTTCTTGTGTCTTCAATATATATAAGCTGAATCTCTGAAACGGTTCCAACGATTTTCATGAAATTTAGTATGCAGAGGGTTTCGATATCGTTTCGAAATCGATCTAGCTAGGTTTCATTTTTAAAATACACCGTTCTATCCGTATAAAAAAACCAAGCGAAGCTCGGTCATCCAGGTACTAACAAATAACACGACAACATATCATAAGATAGCACCAGTAGCGTTCGACACTTTAAGTCAATTGTTGAACACAATTTTTGTCACCAAAAAATATTATAGGTTTAAATTTGATGATGGATGGTAGCTAGGAAGCAGGTCTGTATTCAATCGTGCTAAAGACTTAAAACAGTTCATCACATCATCGTCATCATCACCAGCTCATAATGTCCTCACTGCTGGGGCACGAGTCTTTCCTATGAATGGATATGAAGAACGGGCCGTAAACCACCATGCAGGCCCAGTGCGGATTGGTATTTGTTAACGACTGCTAATGCAGCCGGTACCAACGGCTTTACGTGCCTTCCGAAGCACGGAGAAGCTCGAGATGATATATTTTTGACGTGACAACGTCTTATAATTCGATAGAGCCGGCTGCACGCACGAAAAAGTTCGGCGTTACCTCGCTCTGAGGCGTTCCATGTAAGGCTTGAAGTGCAAGCGAGAGCGCGGAACGAGCGACAAAGAAGCACAATCGGCTGAGTAGAAATTTAGCCGTGCTGCTGTGCAAGCCCGTGTCCGGCATCGCCACCGCGGTACTTACCCCCAACACCCCCCGACACCCCCAACACCTCCCGACACCACCAACTCCTCCCGCCTACCTGTTCGACGGGCTGCTGCTGCTGTGCAAGCCCGTGGCCGGCATCGCCACCGCGGTACGTACCCCCAACACCCCCCGACACCACCAACACCTCCCGACACCCCCAACTCCTCCCGCCTACCTGTTTGACGGGCTGCTGCAGGCTGCTGTGCAAGCCCGTGGCCGGCATCGCCACCGCGGTACGTACCCCCAACACCCCCCGACACCCCCAACACCTCCCGACACCCCCAACTCCTCCCGCCTACCTGTTCGACGAGCTGCTGCAGGCTGCTGTGCAAGCCCGTGGCCGGCATCGCCACCGCGGTACGTACCTCCAACACCCCCCGACACCCCCAACACCTCCCGACACCCCCAACTCCTCCCGCCTACCTGTTCGACGGGCTGCTGCAGGCTGCTGTGAAAGCCCGTGGCCGGCATCGCCACCGCGGTACGTACCCCCAACACCCCCCGACACCCCCAACACCTCCCGACACCTTCTTAAGACGTTGTCACGTTCAACTATCGTCAGTAAACCGACTTTATTGGTCACCCATCCGATGGCCGGCCTTTGCGAAAGTTGCTTAACGTCAGCAATCGCAGACCGGGCGCGTTAACCACTGCACCATCGAGCTCCTCCTCCTTAAAACAGTTGCTAACCCCTATTTTAATAATAAAAAGAAAAAAATCGATTTCTGGTTCTAGTGGAACACTGATGCCACTGCCATACCCATCTAATGTCGTTAACTCATAATAATTCCACTAGATGGCGCTGTACCATTCGCGCTATTGAAATATTACGGCAACCAATGCAAGCACCCAGTATATTTCATAAGGTAATTCGAAATTCGCTAGCCCAAATTCACTATACGGTTTGGCTCAAGCTATTGTGACTGGAAGGAGTCTGTTTGAGCTGATCATCAGGTAGTTACCGAGTCAACCTCCATAACCGTCTTAAATACGGCATCACCATTACCTAGCATGCATATGCAGAAGGAGGATGCAAGCAAACATGCAAATTAGTAGCATTAGTATCTGTTTACAGTTAATCATTACTGTATGTTTTGCAAATAAAGCAAAATAAAATAAAATAAACTTAACCGATACCCGATTCGTGTTTCGCCCTTCCACGGGGCATCCTCAGGTTTCTTGGTATACTTATTACAAAGAAACATAATCAAATTTATTCTAAGCACGTCATGCCATATTCTGACAGAATCAAATTAAAGTATAGGTCGATGGCTGTTGTCTTTGTTTATTCTTTGTCTTCATTGGCTATGCATAGCTGAGCTTCGATATTTGAAAGCATTACTCTGGTTATTATGTTCAAAAAGATAATGTAGTTCAGCTGAGCTTAAAAATATGTATATTTTTTATATATTTGACAACCCTGCGGTATTTCGAACAGATGTTTACAAAATTACAATCTGCTGTTTTAAGGCACCTTTATCAATTAATTGTACATTTTCGCTCAAAAGGAATGTTGAGGGTAACAGTATCTTCAATTAATTTCCGTTGTCTTTACTTGAGTATAAAATACAACATAGGTACAATATAAATATACATTTGATAACTTCTTTGTAAGGCCTGCCCTAGTTCTGCCGCCAAACAATAATTGTATTGTATAGCTGTGTTCTACTTTGTAGAATTCTAATAATACAAGTGAAATTCCAGGATATAGAGGCTTAAGAGCGTTTACTCCGCACACTAGCGCCGCCAATGAACATCTGACATGTTATGGTTTAATTAAATAAGACGTTAAAGCTAATACGGCCACTTTTAACTATAACGCCGCAAGAAAATATATTGTAAGCATAAATAAATAAGGTAGCTAACTTAGAATAAAGAAATAAAAGCAGAACACCCACTGCTCGGGATGAAAGGTGATGGATGAGTGAGTAGTATGCAGAATGAAAGTGCGAGAAGAATAAAAGTGAGAACTGGCATGAATGAAAAATTACGAAAAATAAGCTCCGATCATGTTGGAGTTAGTAGTATATAAAAAATAAAAAAAAACTATAACGCCGTATTAAACTAAACCATTACATGTCAGATGTTTATTAGGTGACGTAAAAATGCTAAATTATTTTATTCAAATATTTTGTTGAGCATAATTTGATTTTCTATCTCTAATTACTAGATATGTTTTATTTTTCATTGACAGCGCTAGTGTGCGGCGTATACGCTCTCAAGAACAACTCAACGAACAGCAAACACTCGATCTTTTCTTTTAAACAAACCATTCATCTTGTCAATCAGTGTGCAATGATTGGTTGCATGATAGTTTAAAGAAGTTTAACTCAAACATTCGACCGAAATGAGTGTCAAACAAAATCATTCAACTAATGTCGTTAAACATCGTTAGCGCTACGGGCGGTTTGTCTTTACCCGTCGACAAATCATGGTTGACGTTGACAGCTGTCATTGGCATGTCAAAGTCACTTCTTAGCGGGAATGCGCAGCCAATCAGAGGCGACGAATGAACTGTCGTCGGCCAGTTGTTAAGCGTACACCACATTGTGGTGTTGGTACTGTATAACACTGTTCTCATGGGGTGGGTTAAAAGGACCGGTGTGTACTATGAAAATAAAATTTTAAAGTTTATAAAAGATTTAAAATAGTCGAAACATATTGATTCGTTTGCGTATCCATAAGTTTTCTGCTTTCATTGCAAGTTGAACCGAACAGAGGCGAAGTCTATACATGGCTTTAAGGACTCTTCTCTAGAAGGCACAAGCAAGCAAAAATGGCTTATACAGGTTAGTGGGTTACGATAACGCACCTCCCAGTGATTTACAAAATGATAAACTTGCACGGCTGCCCCATTTCAAAACCTAGTAAGGAACATTTTTTGTAAAAAGAGGTTTTTGCATTAATCTTCCAAATATTGTAAGTCCCTACACAATACAAAAACACCAGCATTGATATCTAAGATATAAACATAGATATTGAAGCAAATATATATTATATATAAAATAAAAAATAAAAATAAAAATAATATAAAATAAAATATGTAATATACACATAAATCAATACATCAATAACATTTCATGTTTCGTATTTTATATATTATACAACCGAAAGATTTTTTCTTACTCAAGATAAATATTTTTCGAAGGCTAACCTATTTTACGTTTATACGCTCTCCTGTAAAATTTGCTTTTAGGTCCTTACTAGGTTTTGAAATGGGGCAGCTCCTAGGTTTAAAGATGTTTAATTTTCGCGATGCAATAGATGGCGCAGTCTACCATAAAAATGCAAAAAAAAGTTTATAAATTAATTATGAGTGTATAGTTTACGTGTCTTAAAAGTCAACTTTATTGATTAAAGTGTTAATTTAGTTTGACATGACAGCCCACATATATTGCAAACTTCCTACGAAATTTTCACGGGGTGTTGCGTACCAAGAATTTTTGAGTTTACCTCTCCGAAAACCCATTAGAGGGTTCCACCAAAAATAATATTACGTTTACGCACCTTTATCACCCCGCATTACGGTCCATTTTCAAAGTGACACTTTTGTAGGTGTAATTTTAGTTGTCCCCCCTGTTTAATTACTACTAATGACAAGTCGTTGTGTTCCGTCGTCGCTTCTTTTTGTCACGTCGAGTGATGAATGGTCGGCTTTTGTAGTTTCTGGACCTTTTTTGTCGTCCGTCCAAATATAGTTATGCTCCTTTTGTTTCACCTGGCTATGTGATTTTGCTGTAAACATTTTTGATTTACATAATTAGTTACAGTTTTATAATAGATCTATCGGCCTAGCCGAGCGGGGCAGTGACTTTACAGTTATGTAACACCAATACTTTATTTCGATCTACTTACGTAGTTTAGTGATGTCGTCAAATTTAGATATAAATAATATATAAATAAATAAATGTTTCCCACACTCACACCAATTATCTAGCCCCAAGAAAAGCTTCCTTAAGAAACTCGTTATATGGTTAACTAGACAACGGATAAACATACTTAATATACTTAAATACATACTTATTATACATAGGAAACACCCAGACCAGAAAAACAGGTATTTCTAAATTGATCCGACCGGGGATCGAACCCGGGACCTCAGAGATATGTAGCGACACCATGAAAACCGGTGTGCAAGCCACTCGACCAAGGAGGTCGTCAAATAACAATGTATTACGTACCATTATTATTAAAATTCCATAAGTGTAATTTTGAAGCAGTTTTCCTTCCGCAGTCTGCCCGCATCCCGCTCTTCAGTCCACCCGCAGTCTGCCCGAAGTCTATTGCAGTCCATCCGCAGCCCATCCACAGTACAACTGCAATCGACCCGCAGTGTCCCAGAAGTTCACCCGTAGTCCTCTCGCAGTCCACCCGCAGTCCACTTACAGTCCAACCGCAATCGACCCGCATTTATTTATTCTTTATTGCACAATAAAATAAAATAAAGTACAAAATGCGGACTTAATGCCAAATGGCATTCTCTACCAGTCGACCTAAGGGCTAGACAGAAAAATTGGTAAGCGGTGCGACAAAGAACGTAAATGAAAATTGGTAAGCGGTGCGACAAAGAACGTAAATGAAACATATACTACATAATAAGAACTGCAATATATACTACTCAAAACAAAATAAGGGCCACGAGGTATTTTTTCATTTTGGTGTAAATTATTAAACATTTACATATTGAAAGTAGTAAAATATTGAGTATACAAACTCTTTGATACCTAAACTTTTTAATATTGTAGTATTCATCTAATGCTGGCAACAATTTTAAATAAAATTTAATTTAAAATTATTTTTGAAAATTTTGATTGCATTTTCTTTGACGTTTTGCTTTCCTTAGCTTCTTGGTTTATTAGAAATTATCAGAGTTCATTGATATCTCGAGTCAGAAACATCTTTTGCAATATGCCACAAGCACGCAGGCGTCATATGGACTCGTTGTCAGCAACCAGAGCCGTTACAATGATTGAAGAAGGTCATTCGCAGCGATCTGTGGGTTTGCAATTGGGATTTTCTCGAAGAGCTATTCAAAATCTATGGAATCGTTTCCAAGAGACCGGCAGTGTTAGAAGAAGACCTGGTTCGGGCAGAGTTCACATTACAACAGCTCAAGAGGATCGTTACATTCGATTAAGTGCGCGCCGAGATCGCACAACGACGGCCCGCAAGCTGCAAAATCGTTTACGGCTCACAACGGGTACTCGTGTCAGTGACCAAACTATTCGTAATCGATTGCATGAAGACCAGCAGGCATCAAGAAGGCGAGTTGTCCGTATTCCATTAACCAGAAATCATCGTGCAAATCGTTTAAGATTTTCCCGTCAACATTTGGACTGGGACATAAACCAATGGGGCATGGTGCTCTTCACAGACGAATGCAAAGTTAATTTTTTTAACGACGATCGGCGTATTAGAGTATGGAGAAGACGCGGCGAGAGATTTTCAGAAGCCTGCATCCATGAAGTCGATCGTTTTGGTGGTCCAAATGTAATGATTTGGGGCGGGATAAGCTTACACGGCAAAACTGAGCTCGCTATTTTAAATGAGGGTACTGTTACTGCTCAGCGGTATATTGAGGAAGTCGTCAGACCACATGTGATCCCATTTGCCCAGCGAGCGGGTCCTGGATTCATCTTGATGCAAGACAATGCTCGTGCACACACGGCTCAAGCGACTCGGTTTGTACTGGAAGCGTCTCAAATTCAAGTCTTGCCGTGGCCGGCGAACAGTCCGGACTTAAATCCAATAGAGCACATGTGGGATCAGTTGAAACGAAGAGTTAGAGACGGTGATCAGGAAATCCACAACCAACAGCAACTCATCAACGCTGTTAAAAGAGCCTGGGAAGAGATTCTAATGGAAAATGTTAGGCATTTGATTGAGAGCATGCACTCCAGGCTTCAGGAGTGCGTAACGAAACGAGGGGGGCATACCCGTTACTAAAAGATGAGCATGGAGTATTTTCTTTTGTTTTCAGTAACTTTACATTGTTTTTATTTTTAACCTTAAATGTGTTTTTTCTTTCAAAAGCAAATAAACTTTTTAATCATTATTATTGGAATAAATTTATTGGTCTACACGGTAAAAACAACATTAGTTTTCGTTATGGAGACAAAAAAATTAATATTGGTTTTATTATTTTCATGGTACAGACAAAATACCTCGTGGCCCTTATTTTGTTTTGAGTAGTATACATATTGAGTTTATTAAATTAAATGATAATAATATGATATACATACTATAAAATAAAAAATAAAAAACTTAAATAAAAATAGACTACATAAACATACTTAAACATAACAGAAGAAAAGATGATGGGAATCTCTTACGTGGGTGTTGGACTCCTGTAGAAACAGTTTATACACCATTGTTTTAAATACCCGTTTACTTGGAGCTTGTCTGACTTTTTCGGGGAGAGCGTTCCATAATCGAATGGCCTGAACCGTGAAGGAATCTGCAACGAATCCTGAATGATGCAAAGGAGTGGCGAGAAGATGAGTATTTGATGAGCGGAGTTGGCGGGCATGAGTTGAGCTAAGGAAACTGAAACTACATTTTAAGTGAGAAGGAGAATTAGGATCGTTTAGAATAGAAAATAGAGTTGTTAGAATTCTGGATTTACGACATTGCGCGATGGTGGTGATTGCGCGTTGTCCACCAGCAGTCAGTCTGCAGTCTGCATGCAGTCCGCCAGCAATACGCTCTCAGTCCGATTACAGTCCATCCACAGACCTCCCGCATTCCACCCGTCGTACACCTACAGTTCACTTACAGTCCAACCGTAATTGACCCACAGTCCACCCGCAGTCCGCCCACAGTTCACCCAGAGTTCGCCCAGAGTCCGCCCATTGCACACCCACATGCAGCATACCCGTAGTTCATCACAGACCGCCTGCAGTCCGTCCGCACAGTCTATCCACAGCCCTTCCACAGTTCGCTCGCAATCTACTAGAAAACCGTTTACAGTCCACCCGCAGTCCTTCCACAGTCCAATCGAACCGCAATCCACCCGCAGTTCGCCTATTTATGCAATTTTGTACATGCTATTTTATATTAGAATCATTTTATTTTACTAAATGTGTGTTTCATCCGCGTCGGTGGTCGGTGGAGTGGCAAGGCTTTGCGCGCAAAGGCACGCTCGTTTGCCGGCTAAGCAACGCGAAAAAAAAGCCTAGAAATAACTTAATTACAAGCTGTGTATCTTATTCAAAGTTAATGTGAGAAAACTCCTTTAATAAGACGTGTCCAGATGTATGACAGAGATATAGTGTCGTCTGTCTCCTTCCCCCCGCGTCGCTTGGAAGATAATTAATTCCCACCCCCCCTCTTTACCCCCCCACAGTGTTTGTCGCTGGGGTGACTCTTACTTAATTACATTACAACGTGGACAGAGCATGTTTACAAACTTTTATGGGTAATTTTAGTGTTGTTTTAAAGGTTTACAGCGTGTATACAACGATCGTGAATATTAAGCAGCTTTCGTCAAGGCCGGGTTTCGGATGGGTGATCGAGACAACTAAATATAGCATATTTTAGCTTGCGGTTTAAATTGTTTAAATTCTGAGGTTGGCGCCATAGGCCGAGAAAACCACTAACCTAAAACCGTTTTCCTGTAGTTTAGTGGTAAGACCACTGGTCTCAGATCCAGAGGTCCCGGGTTTAATTCCCAACGGGGAGTACAACATGTTTGTGTCCTCGGTTTGGTTGTTAGTGGGTCTTGGTTGAAGTCCGCCCGGCTAGCTACCATCATGTTTAATAAATACATTAATGTCAATAGCATTTTTACAGAAGAAAGATTATGTATTGTTGTGTGCAGAATGTAAGAGAGATAAGATAGCCAGCCCTTAGCATTTTAATAATAATAATAATAATAATAATAATTCATTTAATTCAGACCATTTGATCCATGGGTTAGTAACAATTGAAACTTAAAAACTATGTTAGAAACAATTATACAATATATTTTATTAAAATTAAATGAAAATAAAATTAAAATTAAAATAAATTATTACTTAAATTAATTAATTGGTCGGTTCACTGATGTACACGTTTGAAAACATGTAGTTCAGTGAACCGTCCGAAAAGTGCCGAGTCCATCCGGTCACCAATCATCTTTAGGACTGTGTTGGCGCTCCCCTGAGCTCGCAGCAACATCGAGGCTGTCTTTTTTCGCATAATTGTAGCGAAGTCGTCTACATTGGCGTCTGCAAACATGCCTGATGCGCTGCAATACTGCGGTAGCCCCAACAGAGCCCTAAAAATGTTATTATATTGTACTCGTAGGGCACTATACGATTTTTTGGTAAAGCTGGCCCACAAAGCGCCCGTGTAAAAGCTTTGACAATACGCTTTAAACAGCGTTAGCTTTACGTCAACGGTGCAACGAGCGAATCTATGCGCCAGCATATTACCGCGAACCGACAGTGCCCTACGCTCACGCTCGATATCTAAATCGTCCTTTAAATCCTCTGTCACAATGTGACCCAAGTACTTAAACCGTGAAACACGTTTCAACTGTACACCGTTTAAGAGAACAGGCGGGACCACTTTAGGCAGTTTCGGCAAACTCTTAAAGACCATAAATTCAGATTTTTTCTCATTATATTTTAAGCCATGGTGCACAGCGTAAGCTTCACAAGTATTCAACAACTGCCGCAAGCCGCTGATCGATGGGCTCAACAACACCATATCATCTATCTTTAAGGTTCTGGGTAAAGCGCTTCCACCTTCAGCCTTTATTTTTCTATAACACTTACATTTACTTTGAATCCTTAGCTGAAAAATTGACTGCTGAAGAACTGTCTAATCTGACGGTCGTATCTCTAACTGTTGAACCTTCACCTTATGATCTTACGGCAACATATTAAAATTTGATAAAAAAAAATTTAAAAAAGACAAAAAACCCGCTTGCGTAAAAAATAATAAGTAAGTAACTAAATAGAAAATCATATGAAAAGGCCGGAATAAGATAAAAATTTAATTTATGCAACATCATACATAACACACATTGATTTTTGATTTTTACGCAGGCGGAATTTTTGTTTTTTTTTAAATTTTTATTTTATTTATGTCTTTGTAGACACTTGGGCAGCTAAGACGAATCTAACGATAAGTACTTCAATTATGTAAATCCGTTTAGCAGTTCTGGAGATATGAGGTAATAAAGAATTACATACAAGATAGGCGCGAAAAACATAACCCTTCCTTTGCAGTCGAGTAAAAAAGTAGAATGGTAGAAAGGTAATTATTGGGGTACCACTAAAACTGAGTACAAACATGTGCCCCCGCTAGGAATGGAACCCGTGACATCGGGTCTGAGACCTTTGGTCTTAACCACTAGACTACAGAGGCGATTATACCGTCAAACTCTTAGGCAGGTCGCTCTAGCATTAAACAATTTAGGTCACACGATAAAAGTAGGTCATCCATCCATTAATTTGTTCGTCCAGCCTATGACACATTATTTTGGTAACTCATCTTCTGGTAATATGTTAGAAGTAATTAATAGAAGTTATTAAGGGTTATTTAAAAGCTTTAAATTTACATGCTTCATTAGATAATATTAATGGTACCTATTAGTGTCTCGCGTGTTGGGTATGCGATTTTGAAAGCTTAGAAAAGTCAGGCTAAAATTATATTTTTTATTTTGTTTACTCATTAGTTACACAAAATAATGTAAGGAGTTGAAGCTCTTCTTTATTTATTTATCACCATTATCAATTAATTTTATGTCCCCACTGCTGAGGCACGAGCCTTCCCTATAGATGTATAGGGAGAACGGGCCATAAACCACCACGCGGGCCCAGTGCGGTGCGGTGGTTGTTAACGAATGCTAATGCATCCGCGACTAACGGTGTTACGTGCCTTCCGAAGCACGGAGGAGCTCGAGATGATACATTTTTGGTCACCCACCCGATGACCGGCCTTTGCGAAAGTTGCTTAACCTCAGCACTCGCAGACCGGGCGCGTTAACCACTGCGCCATCGAGCTCCTCGATAGAACATAATTACTAGTCTTTATTTAAAGACTCTTAAAAAGTTTACTGGAAACAAAAACAAAAAATTCGTCAAAACTGATAAAAACGTGTTTATTTTTATTATTGCTATTATTAAATATTATTATGCGCAATACAATTAATTCCGAACGTTGTGGGTTTAAAGTTCCCACAAAGCTAACTATTACTTTAAAGCTTTCTCTTTTTTGAAATATAGAGATAAACACGGACAAACAAACTTCACTTTTTCTATCCTCAAAAGGGTATGTGACAGATTCATTTGAGCGATAAAAAACAATAAGGAAAGACTTCCGCTTCAAAAGATTGGCTATCTGTGGACATTTTTGGGTCGCTGTGCTCCGACGGTTAGAGGTAAGATAGTCAGTAGTTTAGTAGTTAAGTTGAAGTCCCAAGTTCACTACTTCCCTAGTCATCGGTTCCCGGCGTTTCTGGATAAGGATTTTTTTTTTAATATTTCGTAAAATTAAAAAAAATACCCGGGTAAACACAGTGCCTTAATCTTACCTGATGTTAAGCGATGATAAGGCCAATGGTGGAAGCTCACTTCACCCGGGATCCTCAACTACTGAGGTACTGGCTATCTTATCTCTAGCTTGCGGAACACAACAATGCTACAAACATTACTGTTATGGCGACATATTAAGGTAAGATGGTGGCTATAGCTAGGACAAACAAGCCCTACCACCAAACAAACAGACTACATAAACATGTACCCCCCCGCTGGGAATCGAACTCAGAGCCTCTGGGTTTGAGGCCGGTGGTTTTAACCGCTAGACCACAGAGGTGGGTTAATATACATATAGAAGATAAACATAGTTATTATCGACTTTGAAACTTTTGGTACTCACTGCAAAGATTATAAAAAGCTTTTTAAGGCGAAGGGTAAGGCACACTAACGCCACCAATTGATAATTTGACAATTACTAACGGACCGGATCTTTTTTTAAACTTTGCGTACCGTCCGATAACAGGAAAGCATCCATAGTATTTATTTAATAATTGTGCACTACTTTTTGTTGCGTGGTTTATTCACAAAACGGGCTATCGCATTTATTCACAAACAATGGCTACTTTTGGTGTTAGCGAATGAATGCAAAAACAAACCTAAAAGTAGTGCACAATTATTAAATAACAGATGTTTGCCTAGTGTCGGAAGGTCCGCAATGTTAGAAAATAAATTACAGTTTAGCAGTTATCAAATTAAATCCATTAGCGGCGCTAGTGTGCCTTACCCTTCGCCTTAAGTCCGTGCATATTATTATACCTGAATGTAAGTAGGTAGGACCTACCAAAGGCCATAAAAAAGTATTGATTTGGTTTTAACTGGCTTTCCAAGGTGTGGCTCGAGCCTCGTAGGATTGTCCGGAAACAGCGGCGGAAGCACTTTGCATTGTATAACGGTGGGGGGAAGACGTTCCGGTGGTGATTGTGAAAGCTAAGCGACTTTGTGGTGTCAGGTCATCGGATGGGTGACCTAATTGAAGTATCTGGAGCTGCTGTTGTTTGTTAATAGCCACAATACCGTGTTGGTAGCGCAGATGGCAGCTTTGTATATGACCCTATTATCTATCTCATTAGGATTAAGCTATGTTTGTTAAAAGAATAGAATAAATATTTTATTTATTTCCTGTTAATTTATTTTACAATTTTCCATGTGGTAGGTAGGTAATGCTTATTTCAAGGGCGAAAGAGTCAGAATCACGAAATTAAGACCGACTATGCTTTTTTTAAAACGTCCACAATCGTGTCTCAGTTGCCTGGCCCTATATATAGCCCAGCATCATCTTCATCATCAACAGCTCATTTTATGTCCCCACGGTTGGGCACAAGCCTTCCATCAGTATATAGCGAGAATGGGCCATTAATCACCACGCGGGCTCAGTGCGGATTGGTAGTTGTTAACGACTGCTAATGCAACCGGGACCAACGACTTTACGTGCAAGAGCAGTGGAGGAGCTCGAGACGATATGCTTTTGGTCACCCATCCGATGACCGGCCTGTGAAAAAGTTACTGCACTTTAGCAATCGTAGACCGGGTGCGGTACTAACTGCGCTATCGAGTTGTAGCCGTGGGTCTTTTATAGGCTATGAATAAATTATGATGATGATGATGATGATGAGACTTTTCTATCCTTATACTTATCGAATCATCATCATAATCATCAGCTCATTTTATGTCTCCACTGCTGGGGCACGAGCCTCAGCACTCGCAGGTCGGGCGCGTTAACCACTGCGCCATTGAGCTCCTTTATACTTATCGAATACCTAATTGAAATCACGCTTGTGTTTAGTTAGATTGTCACTAGGAGGCGCTGCACGCTGCTTCGATCTCATCGCCAAACAAAAACATGATTACAACCCCTTTAACAATAACTAGCTGACCCGGTAGACTTCGCACCGCTTTTTTTTAAATATAATAGCCTATGTTGCTCAGCGCTAATGTAGCATTCTAATGGTGAAAGATTTTTTTAAATCGGTCCAGTAGTTTTTGAGTTTATTCGTTGCAAACATGCATTAACAAAAATACAAAGCTTTCTTCTTTATATTTTTAACTAGCGGCCCGTCCCTGCTTCGCCCGGGTGGACATTTTTTTTAAATGTAGCCTATGTTACTCAGCGCTAATGTGGCATTCTAATGGTGAAAGATTTTTTTTAAATCGGTCCAGTAGTTTTTGAATTTATTCGTTACATATATACATACATACAAAAATACAAAGGTTTCCTCTTTATATTATTAGTATAGATATAGATTACTCTTACATCACCGAACTAATGTATAATTTAACGTACACTACCCAATAATAAAAGACGTAATAATCGCCGGTTGATTGTGCGAGCGCCCCTTTCACCCTTACACAGAATAAGGAGATCAGAAGGCAAGCTTATTCTTAAGACCTTTGTTAAACAATTTTTGACTTTTACGAAAGTACTGTAGTGGTACTGTATGACATTGTGGAAATTGAAACTTTTACCTCGTTTAAATTTGTTAACTAATTTTTTTTTGTTTTTTTTTTTACATGTTGTTGTAGTTATCTTCTAAATTTTTTGTGTTTATTTGTAATGGAAAGTGTCCTGCTATGATAGGGCATTTTCCAATATTTTTGACGCTGTAAGGGAGAAAAGAGCTGTACACTCGCTGAGTTTCTTGCCGGTTCTTCTCAGTACAAGATTAAACTTACGAACCGATGGCATAGTGACATTCACAAGAGCTACTTGTAGCCTGAACTGAATAAATGATTTTGAATTTTGGGCACGGGATCTCGCAACAGCTGCATTCGGACTGCTTCGAGATGGTCCGAGATACCGTGTCAGTGAGAGCACAAAATAAGGAGATTCACATAGACAATCTCCCACGGACTCTGGAGGTTAAAGTTACTCGCGTCCGTAGGTTTACCCTTGAGACCCTACACGTTTCCCCTGGGTGGTGCTAGATGAGTGACACTGTCTGAGTGGTAGAGCCACGCTGCGTGCAGCACGAAATGGGCCAGCTCACCCGGCGTACCACCCTCCCACAGAATATCGGCGTGAAACAACGGCACTCGTTGCTGTTGTGTTTCGTCCGGTGAGTGAAAGTACCGGAGGCCCATCTCTCACCCCTCCCCCCTCTTCCCTCCCAAATCCTACTCCCTCCTCAAGATCCAACTCCTTCCTCAAGGCCGGCAGTGCATCTGCGATTTCTCTGGTTTTGCGGGTGTCCATTGGCGGCGGCGATTACTTTCCATCAGGTGACCCGCCTGGTCGTCTGCCTCCTTTTAATATAAAAAAGTACGGAATTTCGCTACAGCTGCGCTCAGACTGGTTCAAGATGGTGCTAGAATCTAAATACCGTGTCCGTCAGACAGAACACAAAATAACGAGACCCACAGAAGGTAAGGCAACGCACACATAACACGGACCTGCACCTGCACGGACACGAATCTCGGAACAGCTCGGAACAGTCCGAGTGCAGCTGTTTGCGAGATTCCGTGTCCGTGAAAGGTTGTCTATGTTTGCGTTGCTCCAGCGCGTTTTTATGAAGCTCACCTCCTGTGGGTCTCCGTATATTGTGGTGAGAGGGTCTATGAGTGCGAGCAAGTCTTGCTCGATCGCGGTATGTGTTAAGTCTACCTTCTGAGGTCTTATTTTGCGAGTGAAGCCCCGCCGAAACCCAATCTGCCCGTCACCACTTAATTGGTTGATGGGCCATCGGTGACGCATGTGATGACGGCTTCGTTGCCCAATTCGTTTGCTTGGTCGAGGATCTAAGTTCGGGTTACAGTTTGTTTGGTGAAGATGTCGTTTAGACTTGGTAATTTATAAACGAGAACGTTTTTAAGGACATACCAATGCTATTACAATTACAATTTGACGACCTTGGTCGAGTGGTTTGCACACCGGTTTTCATGGTGTCGCCATCTCTGAGGTCCCGGGTTCGATCCCCGGTCGGATCAATTTAGAAATACCTGTTTTGGGTCTGGGTGTTTCCTATGTATAATAAGTATGTATTTAAGTATATTAAGTATGTTTATCCGTTGTCTAGTTAACCATGTAACGAGTTTCTTAAGGAAGCTTTTCTTGGAGCTAGATAATTGGTGTGAGTGTGGGAAACATTTATTTATTTATTACAATGCCGTTATGGCGACATATTTAGATACGACGGTAGTGGCTATTTGCTATCCAGGCGGACTTAAAACAATCCCTATGACCAACCAAACTGAGTACAGTCTTGTTCCCCTCGCTGGGAATCGAAGCTGGGACTTCCGGGTTTTTGTTAAAGATGTCGTTCCTGCACAAGATTTAGGTTATTTTAAGTATAAAACGAAACAATTAAGATTATGATTAAGACTCTCGCTTGCGCGTTCAGGGCGAAGGGTAAGGCACACTAGCGCCACCAATTGATAATTTGACAATTACTAACGGACCGGATCTTTTTTTAAACATTGCGTACCGTCCGACAACAGGAAAGCATCCATAGTATTTATTTAATAATTGTGCACTACTTTTTGTTGCGTGGTTTATTCACAAAACGGGCTAAGTATCGCATTTATTCACAAAAATGGCCACTATTGGTGTTAGCGAATTAATACAAAAACAAACCTAAAAGTAGTGCACAATTATTAAATAATAGATGTTTGCCTAGTGTCGGATGGTCCGCAATGTTTGAAAAAAAATCTAGTTTAGCAGTTATCAAATTAAATCCATTAGCGGCGCTAGTGTGCCTTACCCTTCGCCTTAATAACTTCCGAAACAAACAAAAAAACTGTCATCAATCTTTTAAAGTTACTAATAACGTTAAGACTAGATAAAGGTTATTTTTATGTAATACAGTATTAATTTGACTGTGTAATGAAATGAAAGAGTAATTAACAGAGAGCTAGGTGTGGCCGCCGACGGGCGGCGGCGTGGGTGCGGCTAATGCTCGGCGGCGGATACACTTAGCATTCGAGGCACCGGTCACGATTCCACCATTCCACCACCCTTCGAAACTTATTTTAAACTGAAGGTTTCTATTTCAAATAATATTATAATGAAGTATATAATTTTTCGGCTTTATTTTTCTGCTGAGTGTATTTTTAATTAGGCTTATTTTAAGACTTCTTATGTGTTCTTATTATAAACTATAGTTAAATTTTGCTTTTCTCAACCACATTTGACTTTTACCCGTACTGTATGACATTGTGGAAATAGAAATTGGTACCTAATGCAAATTTGCAAACATAAATATTACAAAAACACAAATGTTGAAAAATTTTTCCACAAGCAGGATTTGAACCTGCACGCTTCTGACATGCCTGGTCAGGTGCTCCCCCAATTGAGCTATCGTGGTTCTAACCAGCCCGCCGAAATTATTCAACACTATTTGAGACAACCCTTGCCGAGTTTCGTGCTGGTTCTTCTCAGTACAACGTCTCCCGCTCTCCCATCCACAGGAGGCGACCGTTCCGTCAGCCTATGCAGCCCTTCAAAGGCTAGGCGTCAGGGAGTGTTTAGTCAGCATGAGTCTGACACAGGCTATCTCAACCGCTTGAGGTTTCTACTTACCCTACCCTACCCTATGGATTGATAGGGAGAACGGGCCATAAACCACACGCGGGCCCAGTGCGGAATGATGGTTGTTACCGATTGCTAATGCAGCCGGGACCAACGGCTTTACATGCCTTCCGAAGCACGGAGGAGCTCGAGATGTTATATTTTTGGTCACTCATCCGATGACCGGCTTTTGCGAAAGTTGCTTAACGTCAGCAAATGCAGACCGGGCGCGTTAACTACTGCGCCATGGAGCTCCTCCATCGAGATGAAGACCTAGTAAGCCGTAAAGAATAAAAAAACTGGCCATCAAACATTAACATTACTTAGATTAAAAACAAATCAGTTCTCAAAGCTCCAAAGTAGTAACCCGGACTTCTTGACGGGAAAGTGAAGAGTCATGTCTGCAGTTTTGTTTTATTTTCTAAAATTTGTGTTAAGTCGAATATTAATATAAAATAATGGTGGATTATTAACCGTTAAATGTTCGTGAGTGTGCATGAGTGTTGGCAAACTAAACAAAACAGTGCAACGTCAATTTTCAAATTCTCTTAAGAAGTGCGCCCGAGGACTTAGTAAAGCCCCACATCTTTACCTAGATGCTCGAGGGGTTGGGGGGTATGTCATTTCTCATTTCTAATATTATTTATCATCATCATTTAGAGGAAGCAAATATTGTTTATTTATGTATTACTTGTAAGAAAAATTACTGTGACACTGGCTAAATGTGTTAATCGCACGAAGCCATCAACTTAAGGAAAAAAAACATGAGTAACTACATTGGCTACTACGAAATGAAGCGTTTTGTCGTAGCGCTGAAAAAAGTCGTAACTGCGACATTTCCATAAGCCTAACGCGACAGTTGTTGGACTCCATCTGTTTTTAACTATCAGATAGTGTGACAGGGGAATTTAATGAAAACTCCCGGCCACAATGGATTAGATAAAGTTGGAAGCACACACGGAGCAAATCGAGGGCGCTGACACCCGTGGGGCGGTGAGAAACTTAATGACTCCGCACACTGTCGCTGCGTCTAGTCGCGTAGAGCACGCGCACGCACGGCGACATTCGTGCGACAGTTGTGAGCGTCAGTTTCGCGACTCCCCTAGTTTGTCGTCGCGACTCTGCGACTGACGCCAAGTGTGCGGAGCTTTGAACAAAATATATGAAAATTGTCGGCCGCAGCCTGTAGTCGCGTCTAGTCGCCGAGCTGTCGCAGTCGCGTGTCGCCTAGTGTGCTTAGCCACTAATGCGTGTCCCCGTGCTCTACTAATAAGTTCAATTTAATTTTTCACTGTGTTTGATTGTACTTCTAATATTTTGAGAATATAATCATTTGCGAATGTAATTATTTGTTAATATAATATTTTGCTAATATAATATTATGAGAACAACCCGATATAGCGCTCTCTGTCTCTGCATACAAGCAAAAAGGATGCTAATAGTGCGTGATCCACTAGACATAAGTTCGAAAAATGCTTTTTATTGAAAATCTAGATGTTTTATTAAAAAAATAGACAAACGCTTTTTTAAAGTATTACGAATAAGGATACTTATGATTATTTACATTTAATTTTACGCAAATATTGTTGCGAACTAATTACAATTTGAAAAAAGACAAAGTGTTACATGTCGGGTCAGGTGCACTACCAACTATGCTATCGTGGCTCAATCCAACTCGCCGAAATTAATCAACACTATCTACTCTTACTCTGTAAGCCAAAGAAGCCCTAAATAATAACTACTTAATTTCATCGACATACTTTATTAAATGAAAAAGATAATCATGTAAATAGATACTGTTTTGATGAGGTGGCTTTGAATTTATTCTATCGAGGAAAATAATTCTGCGTTCTGGAAACAATAACATTGATGCTAATATAGTATTTTATAACATATATTATTCTTGGCGTTGCATGTTATAATTATAATGTTATAATTTAATTCGACTTTGGTTCTTATTCGTAGCTCTTAGTGTGTGACCCCCTTAACGTTTTCAGATCAACACAACACCAACTTTAAACCCACCATTTAGAGTTCAGATTAGGGTCATAGAAAACGACATAATATATATTATGTTAGATCCGCGTTGTGTCCGATGACATCTCGGCTGCGTCTGACAGCCTCAACTCAGCTTGTTGTCAAATATGTTGTATATTTTTTTGAAATGGTTTAATTTTTTGCTTGTCTAGGCTTTATTGTATTGCTGACTCTGCTTTAAATTGGAGTACGGAGCGCTTACATCAGTTGCGCTACGAACGTTAAAACTAAGAAACTTACGCTATGTTAGTAACCGGATGGGAGATCAAAATACAGTCCCGTTATACGACATAATTTAAACTGTAAGCTCTAGACCTTATTATCTTACCTGATGGAAGTGATGATAAGGCTGAAGGTGGAACCTCACATCACCCGGAATCCTCAACTACTGAGGCACTGGCTATCTTATCTCTAACTGGAATCACAAAAACGCTACTATCACTATAGTTATGGCGAGATAGTTAGATAAGATGGTGGTTGCTAGCCACGGGGATTAAAGCAAGTCTTGCTACGAACCAAATCGTACCCCCCACTGGGAATCGAACCGACCTCTGGATACTACAGTCCAAAGCAAGGTGAATTAATCCCAAGTAGCATTTTGTTTTTTATTTTTTATTTTTTTATTTTTTTGTTTCGTACACAAATAAACATTTAAAATGGTTAACATTTTGGATCGCAATAGTACAGGTAAGCTTATCTCTAAAAAGAGATTTCTTCCAGCAGACCATGGTGACAGGATAGTATGGAAGTAGCTAGTTAGATAGACAAACTGCGCACAGAGCTATAAGAAAATATGATATTTATATAACATAAAGACAGCCACACATTAAACTACATACTTATATACACAAAAATATGAATATACTACTAAATATAATATATATTCTATATATAAAAACATAACATGATTCAGTGCCACTCAAGTAACCGATCTTTGTTATAGAATAGAATAGAATAGAATATTTTATTTGCTAAGAATATGGTTGGTATTACAAGAAGTTGGTCATATTTATATAGTTTCACATATTCTGCCATGTAGACATGCAAAGTTTATAATAAGTACAATTAATTCATTTAAAAATATCAAATTTGTATTTATAGAGTGTTACTATTATTATAAAAATCATTATTATTCATTAATCCATAGCATTACTAACATAGTTATTATATTTATATACCTAGTTTCATTATTCAAAATTACATTCTAATATATCACATTATAAATGAATACATTAAATAAATTATATTTATGTTAGATTTATTTACTTATCCTTAATAAAATCGGACACTGAATACACACTTCACTACACACACAACACTTCTGGACAAAGTACTTATACAAATGTTTTCTAAAGGCGTTCAGATTAAGTTTTTTTAGATTATCTGGAAGGTTATTATAAAGCCTTACTGCCATACAATAACAGTTACTACTGTGAACTTTAAGCTTTTGATCAGGTATGTACAGAGCGTTGTCAATAATGCTTCACGTTTAGAGTAAGGATTAACTTAAAGCATTGGAAAACTCATATTTAGGTCCACATGTGATCCTGAAGCTGAAATATTATAGATTCTTATACCTTTTTTGGAGAGAGTTTGGTGATTGCCTCAGACGGCATTTTCAACTTCACCGGGCTTTTTTGGGGGCGGCGGGAAACTCAAAGGGTTCCTCAAGCCGTGTGAAACGAATCACCTTCGGAGGTTTTCTAGAGGGAACGGCATCACGCACTGGTGCGTGTCCCCGTGCCCTACTAGATTTTCTGAGGGGTTCGGATCGGATCGGACCTTATACCTGTAGAGGGGCTGTAATAGTCCTCGGTCTAGTTGGCCTCGTGTATAACTATGTGTGACATAAAAGTAACTCTACAACCCTTCTAATCAGCTTTCATTTTAGGAGCTGTATAAGACTTTTAGAGAGAAACATATCACAGTGGCTGTAACGGAAGGAGGCGAAAGGGATAAGGTGGACTGTTTTTAGGAATAGAAGGTCACCAAGCCAACAACCACTATGACAATCACAGACTTATTATGGACATGACAATCAAAGGCAAAAAGAAAAACAAAAGAAAATGATACTTAGAAAAGAAGAAAATTCCATAACAATGGCTGTTTAAAGTTTACATGTGTACCCTTTCTAGGAATCGAAGCTGGGCTATTTGGATCTGAGGCCGATGGTTTAACCACTACACCACAGAGGTTAAAAGACTTGTGGTGTTAGAGATTACGCAGCCCTGCTAGCTTCGCACAGAGTTGGCTTTTGGCGGGGGCCAATAATACCGTCTCCATGTCTTTTGTTAAGGTTACACTGGCGAGCAAGATAAAGCGCCTAGTTTTATTATATTATTTAAGTTATCAATATCGAAACATTTTGAAAATAATCTGGTATTTATTTAATATGTTCACTAAGCATGTTGAATGATGGTGTTGTTACAAAGAAAAACTTTAAATATTAAAGTATAAACAATTGAGACAGCCTATCATAGGTGTGACACAGCTTTGATGGTTTATTTAGCACTGGTTTGACTGAACTCTATCTGTAAATAAAACATAATTCTTTTCGATTCTAACTTAAACCTAAATATCTAGAATCGAAACATGTTAAAGACTCATAAATTGTCTTTTGTCAGTTGTTTGATGAACTTTGCAGTGCCTGGCACTGCAAAGTTGCGTTGTCAGATGGGTGACCAAACTAAAATATCTTGAGTTTCTCTGTGCTTCGAAAGACCCGTAAAGTCATGGATTCTCTTTGTTGTCGCAAAATGGCAGTCGCCATAACACACAGGATTGTATCAAAACGATTGGGGTTATGCGTTGACCCAATTTACTTCTGTACACATGTGGGAAGTCTTGAACCCAGTACTAAGATTTTGTATTCTGATGATGACGACAATGATGACATAAAAAGGTTATTACATGGTAAAGTAAAAATAAACGCGAAGAAAAAAAATTTCCTTTTGTACCACTTCTTTTGCTCGACACTACACAAAAAGGCGCGGAAAAAGTCCATCCGCGCGTTACTTGAGCGGGCTCATTGTTATTTGTAGTAGTTAAGAGTTGTTCAATCCCCTTTTCCCCTCCCCTCCATCCCCCCGCAGGCCTATATTGTGCGCCGGGCGAACGCACAGGAATCCGGGACTTTTAAAATGGAAACTCGCGAGCCACTTGATTGGAAAATGGGGGTATTCTGAAAAGATGTGAGATCACACATGGAAGGGTGGCTTTGGCTATATACGTTATTCTTAATACGAGAGTACATACTTGCCCTTCGCTAGTTGTGTCTTCTTTATAAGAATAGATGAGTGATTTGACCTTTCAATGTCTGACATACCGGATCAGGTGCATTCCTTAGTATCATCTTCATCACCAGCTCGTTTCATGTCCCAACTTCTGGGGCACGAGCCTTCCCTATGGATGAGTAGCAAGAACGGGCCATAAACCACCACGCGGGCCCAGTGTAGTTTGGTGGTTGTTAACGACTGCTAATGCAGCCGGGACTAACGGCTTTACGTGCCTCCCGAAGCACGGAGGAGCTCGAGTAAATTATTGGTCACCCATCCAATGACCGGCTTCTTGAATTTTGCGAACGTTGGCAATTCCTTTGAGGATTCCGAATGAAGTGCAATTTCACTTTCGGCTTTATTATCTCACCTACATGAACATTCAGTGTATTCCATTTGTGAAATGAAAAAAAAAACAAAAATATTGATAAAATCTAGTTGATTGTCACCCCATGACATGCCGGGTCAAGTGCACTACCAACTATGCTATCCTGGCTAAATCCAACTCGCCGAAATTGATCAACACTGTCTACCCTTACTCTGTAAGCCAAAGAAGCCCTAATTCAATGTCGACAACTACGTCATCAACATCCGATCTTAATATTCTTACAAAATTAAATATGAAAGATCAGTTAAAGCTATATTTATGATTATTTACATACTTATAATAGTTTTACGCAAATTTGTTCGCAACAATATTTGCGTAAAATTATATGTATGAAATTACAATTTGAAAAAAGACAAAGTGTCGAGTTTTTAACAGCGCAGCGGTGAAAACTCAACACTTTGTCTTTTTTGAAATTGTAATTTGTTCGCAACAATATTTGCGAAAAACTATATGTAAATAATCATAAACAAAAATTTGTGCGTCAAAATTGGTACTTCGCTTCATGTGGGGGCTGCCGCGGTAAGCGCTGAAAATCGCAAACGGCACAAATACGCAAACCTAGGTCGAAATTATTTATTTGTTCCGTTTGCGGTGGAAACAATGGATCTATGGGGGCCGGAGGCAAAGCAGCTGGTCAAAGAGTTAAGTGCTCGCCTTATTAAGGCCTTCGGTGACAAGAAGGCTGGCAGCTACCTTTGCCGGCGTATTAGTTTGGCAATCCAAAGGGGCAATGTTGCCAGCATTCTTGGGACCGTTCCCATGAGACAGTTGGAGGACATCTTTTATTTATAGGTCTTTAGTGTTTAATTTAATTATTTTTCTGTTTTTTTTTTTCAAATTAAGTTTTTTTTTTAGTATTAAAAAGGAGGCAAACGAGCAGGCGGGTCACCTGATGGAAAGTAATCACCGCCGCCCACGGACACCCGCAAAACCAAAGTAATCGCAGATGCGTTGCCGGCCTTGAAGGAGGAGTTGGATCTTGAGGAGGAAGTAGGAATTGGAAGGTGGGAGGGGTGAGAGATGGGCGTCCGGTACTTTCACTCACCAGACGAAACACAACAGCAACGAATGCCATTGTTTCACGCCGATATTCTGTGAGAGGGTGGTATTACGCCGGGCGAGCCGGCCCATTTCGTGCTGCAACGCAGCGTGGCTCTACCACTCAGACAAAAGTTAAGTTAAGGTAAGTTAAGTAATGTTTCTTTTCAACACAATATATCTAATTCTTTATAATTTTTTTGTTAAACTATGTACCGATGTAATGCTTTCATAGAAACAGAAACGTTAAAGATTAGGAACCTGCGAAGTCTCACCCAACTCCTACAGTTCGTCGCACATCAGCAAATAGTTTTCGTACCGAATAAATACAAATATTGTCTCATCGCGAATCATGGATCGCTGCGAACACCAAACATAAACAAGTAACTTTGGGCACAGAACTCCTTGATTAATTTACGTAACCTGGTGCAAAGTAGTGTATAAATATGATGCTGCCAGTAATATAAGCAATCATCGATATCGATTGTATAGGGACTTATCTTTATCAGAATCTGCAAATATAATGTCCTTACTGCTGGGGCAATAGCTTTCCTAATTGATGAAATCACCACAGGCAGAACGGACCGTAATCTTCCACGCGGGCCCAGTGCGGTGTGGTGGTTGCTTACGACTAGCACTGATTGCCCAAACGTCGACTGGCGTACTGTACATAGTGTCTCCTACCAGCAGCTCTGGTGCGTCGCCATGTAGTCTGTGTAGCTCTACCGTTCTTAGTATCATGTAACTGACGACTGCTAATGCAGCTGGAACTAACGGCTTTTCGTGCATTCTACTAGTAGCTGAAGATGATACATTTTTGGTCACCCATCCGATGACCAGCCTTTGCGAAAATTACTTACGGCACTAAGGGATTCACGCTCGAATAGTTACTTATATAATAATTTTTTGTTGTTGTATTTATTAAAAAAAAGATATTTATGTTTTTTGGTTGTTGGTCTCCAATAAGCTTGAGGAGCTCGATGGAGTAGTGGTTAACGCGCCCGGTCTGTGAATGCTGAGATTAAGCAACTTTCGCAAAGGCCGGTCACCGTATGGGTGACCAAAAATTTATCATCTCGAGTTCCTTCGTGCTTCGGATGGCACGTAAAGCCGTTGGTCGCGGTTGCATTAGCAGTCGTTAGCGACCACCAGTCCGCACTGGGCCCGCGTGGTGGTTTATGGCCCGTTCTCCCTATCCATCCATAGGGAAAGTTCGTGCCCCAGCGTGAGGACATAAAATGAGCTGGTGATGACGATGATGAATTGATAAACACATTATTAAATAGCACTGTCCTTATATTAAGCAGCCTTTTTATTTCTCTAAACGATGGCATAATGACGTATATGCATATGAATTTAGATTTTCAAAAATAATTCCAAAATTCAAAATCATTTATTCAGTTTAGGCTACAAATATCTCCTATCGACGTCATTATGCCATCGATTCGTAAGTCTACTCTGGGCGGGAGACCTTGTACTGAGAAGAACCGGCATGAAACTCAGCAAGTGTCAAGTCACTCAAACTCTTTTCTCCCTTACAGCGTCAAAAATATTGGAAAATGCCCTATCATAGCAGGACACTTTCCATCACAAATAAAACACAAAATATAAAGGACAATCACAACATGTAAAAAAAACTAAAAAAAATAAAAAATAAAAATTTGCAAAAAACATCATTTATCAGTTAAATTTTTTACAATGTCACACTGAATGTCATTGAATTTTGGCCATCCTTTTTTATACTGGAGCAAACCCTGGTTACCCAGCGTTTCGTGTAGCCCTGCGAGCAATAACGTAAATCCAGTTAACAGCTAATTTATCGTCCATATTCCTCGGCGCGTTTTTTTATACCAAATTAATTTACTGTACCCTTTTTCAAGCTGGCCCGGATGCATATTTTCATTTACTTGGTTTTTTGCGAAGGGACAATGGAATGTCGAAACGAAATGTACTCACGCGTGCACATTAGATTACTACAAACTGTCAAATTTCCTCAAAGAACTTTGAACTTTATGTGTTTAGCATAAGGTTGAACCTTTATTGAAAAAATTTGACACGTTTGGATAGGTTTTTTTTTGGTGTCAAAGTAATTCGGCTGCATTAGCAGTCTTTAACAACCACCAAACCGCACTGGGCCCGCGTGGTGGTTTATGGCCCGTTCTCCCTTTCCCTCCATATCCCTCCATAGGGAAGGCTCGTGCCCCAGCAGTGGGGACATAAACGAGCTGATGATGATGATGATGAGTAACTAAAAGCTGATTGTAGGGTTTCCAATTAAACAAAATAAGAAAAACCATACACACTCGTACAAAGTCAGCTGCAGTAATAGTAGTAATAGTTATAGGTATCGGTATAAATCGGGCACGGAAAGTCATTTCTCTGTTAGTTTTATTTCTAGATATATGGACTCGTAACCATAAATCATACTTTTATTTCATTACAATCTTTATGTTTCAAATGAATCATAGTCACAAGTTCGTTTGTCGTCATATTATTATATTAAGCTGAGGTTTGGCAACATCTGGCGTTTATGTTTCCATACTGAAATTGGTGGTAGTTTGAAACGTGCTGCCATTATTTTAAAAATAATAAAACAATCAATATTATAATTTTAAATAGGTATTATCAAATGTATTTTGTTTATATTATGTTAGTTTTAATAAAAATTAATTAAAAATCTAAATTTTTTTGCTAATCTCTCTTTGATAAACGACCTAATTTGTTTCTTTTACTTTATTATTTTTCTTTAAGGGGGTGCAGCGCGGACGCAAAACTGCGAGTTTCAAGTTTCTTTATGATGGCGAGCGAACGGCGCGTGGCAGTGGTGTGACAACGGCGCACGACTACGAATACGCACGCACACTAATATCTGTACAGAGTAGGCTGGTGATTTAATTAGAACAATGTTTACTTTCGTAAAATCATAGGCGTTTGGGTAAAAAAAATAATAAAAGCTTTAATATTTTCATATTCATATTTTTTTATTGAAAAATAAGACAACAGTGGCCTGCGGATTATCAATACAGACATTTTGATGTCGGATCATTGTTTCATTTGTGCTATATTTACAAAGTTTCTGAAGAAATAGTTTTATATATCATTACTTTTACGTATCGTTTATGCAGTTTCTGGGTATTTGTTTCAAATTCCAAGACAACCATGGCCTTGTGAAAGGATCAAGCTAACCTACACCAGTTCTTTTAATGTATATGACCTATTCAGCGCATAGCACCAGTGACTTAAAAACACGTAAATTTTCGAAATTCCGCGCGGCACCCCCTATAACTCAGTCAAAAGGTAAAAAAAGGCTTTATTTGTTAAGAATAAAGTTACTGACTTTTATATGTGCAACCTCTTTGCGAACTGCCTATCCTACCTCTAACCTGCTTATCGCATTCCCTTCCCTTACGGAAATACCTTAGCAGCGTCAAAGCTCACGCCAGTTCCTGGAAAATACATAAAAAACTATTTCCATTAGTGCGTCGGCCCCGTAAACAGATATTTGGATCGCAACCAACGCTCGATAGTTAACGATACACTACAAAGAGTCGCCATTCCTTTAAAATGTTTCTTTCGTTTTCTTTTTTTAAGGCTTCGCGCTGCCAACTCTTTTTGCCAGCTTCAAAAAAATGTTCACCAAGTTTCAAACAATAAATTAAAATCTTAAGAACCTGAACGCAAACTCTTTGGTAAGTTAAAGAAAGGTGTTTACTTTATGCTCTAAGCTTTATGCATGGGACTTCTTGGCGGGAAAGTGAAGAGTCATGTCTGCGGTTTTGTTTTATTTTCTAAAATTTGTATTATGTCGAATATTAATGTGAAATAATGGTGGATTATTAACCGCTAAGTGTTCGTGAGTGTGCATGAGTGTTGGCAAATGAAACAAAACAGTGCAACGTCACTTTTCAAATTCTCTCAAGAAGTCCGCCCGAGGACTTAGTAAAGCCCCACATCTTACTGAGATACTCGAGGGGTTGGGTGATATATCATTTCTCATTTCTATTATCATTCATTATCATCATACAGAAAAGAAATATTGTTTATTTATGTATTGTTAGAAAAATTACTTTGACACTGGCTAAATGTGCTAATTGCACGAAGCCATCAAAAAAAAAAACAAGCTTTATTCATACTATTTTTAACGTCAATACCTAATCCGTCATCATAATTCTCAGCTTACACTAGTCCATTGCTGGATATAGGCCTCTCCAAGTGCAAATGGACTGGCTTTGGTAAAATCTAAGCCAAGTCTATAAGACACTAGGAACTAGGTACTTATATTGCGTCGAAGACTTTGTACCGAGAAGAAGCATATTATTTACTTTTTAATTTTTAATTTATTTATTTATTTATTCAGCTGTCATGTACACAAAATTAAGGTCTTACATAAGTTGTAAGTTATTATGTGTGATAGCGCGAGTATTATGTGACAGGCTACAGTTTTTTTTAAATCTAAAGTATTTATACAAAAAATAAGTTGACTCCAAGCGCATTATTATTACTTCTCGCCAACCTAGCTGTAGGCACTAGTTTCTTTTTCACGCTTTCAAGTTTATAAGACTTTTCTTCAAATATTCAAAATAATTTTTAACGCAAATTTTGTTGTTTAACAACATTTGTGTTTTTATAACTTTTCTTCAAGTTTATAATATAAACCACTGAATCATAATATAATGTAATTAATTATGTACAATGTATAAAAAGAAACGAACAAACAACAATTCGGACAACTATGTGGTTTTTTATTAATTAAAAAATATTTCACCAGATAATACTTAAACCTTGAACCCATTACTGCACCACCAATGTTGCCCTTGACTTTAAACCATTTTACGCAATTGCCCATTTCACAGT
The DNA here is from genome assembly GCA_963082485.1 of Eudonia mercurella. Taxonomy (NCBI): domain Eukaryota; kingdom Metazoa; phylum Arthropoda; class Insecta; order Lepidoptera; family Crambidae; genus Eudonia; species Eudonia mercurella. The sequence continues at coordinate 1,938,235 of OY720048.1, forward strand.
CCGCCATTAAGAGGGCGTATAAACCTAGAAAAAAAACAGATTCCACCCGCGCCCCTTTCACGCCCCGCTTTCGTCCGTGCGTACGGCGTGGCGGCCAACGCAACAGATTGGCAGGTCGCTCCCTCGTGTGTACTCGTGTTTAGTGCGATCGCGCACAGTATACCTAAAATAATCAGATAAAAACCGGCTAAGTGCGAGTCGGATCACCTAGCTGTACTTCGAAACACTAAAATACTCTTTGCTGGTGGTAAATAATACGCAAAGGTAAGTAATGATATCATATATTTTTATTATATATTGCTACTTTAAATATTTAATATTGTTTTATTTTATAAAGGCGTAGGTGCCATGAAATCTTTAAGCATTTTTGTATTATGTAGATTATTTTTTGTATCATGTAGATTATATTATCCCTTTCAGTCGCACTTTGCTATCGACAGAAGTAACTGCAACAGTCAGCGGTTGCTGTCGACACGTTAAAGGTCAAAGGCCTACCATCCGACGCTACAGTTACCTCTATTGATACCAAAGTGCTGCTCGTGTGTAAGTGCTCTTACTGTTATCTCTTCTTCAAAGAGTGTCGACAATGTAAAAAAAAGAAGTCTAATTTTATTACAAAAATATCGCTTTATTTACATAGATTCATAGGTTTACATTTTTTTTTCAGAGTTCGTTCCCTGGCTTGTACCTGTACTGCAAAGAACAGACAGAAAGAAGGTAAGTTAAAAACATTTTTGCATTAAATTATGTATTTAAGGTCTGTTCATTCTAACTTGTCTTAAAATGTAACAATCTTTATAGGACTTACTATTGAAATTTAATGAAAAATTTTATTGTTTTTTTAATGGTAAAAAAAACTAAAATATTGTTTACACTTAAGATAAACAGACTTTCTGTAATCAAAGTCAAAGTGTCAAATATTTTGTATTCAAATAAACTTTAGAAAAGTACTTTTGAATCGTCCAAACATTTTTTTTACCTACTACCCATTCAGGACGTCTATTTTTTAGTTGTGGAGAAGAATGGGCGCAAGAAACTCCACAGTTTTAATATAAGTAACGACATTTACAAAATTATATGCCGTTATCAAGTTATACAAGTTTAAAATTACTTAACAATATTTTAAATTAGAAATACCTGTTCGGGTGATTGAAGCATTTTTAACCCATGCTGTTTTGTCTTGAATGTAATCAGACACTTTATAATAAGCTTTTTTACAAAGCTTTTCTTTAATGACGATTTTAAATTAAATCATAAGACAAAAGAGGAATTCTCTTGCAAAATGTTTGGTAATATTTTAAATAAATGTGTAATTGATTCTAAGAAAAGCCCGTCTCAACCTACAATTATTAAAGATGTTCAGTCAATCAGTATGGTTCACCAGAACATTCAAGGAATGATGGGCAAAGATCCAGAGATTGCATTGTTCATGAACGATAATAAAGTTGATATTCTGTGTATTACTGAACACTGGCTTAAAGATCATCAGTTCATGTTCAATTTTAATAATCATTTGGTAGGTAGTTCGTTCAGTCGAGTAAATTCAATTCATGGTGGCTCCTTAATTATAGTTGATAAGAAGTTAAAATTAAAGGAAAGAAAAGACATAATGAGCCTCTCGGTTGAGCAAACAATAGAAATAGCTTGTGTGGAGCTGGAGCGACTTGTTGTTTTAAGTGTATACAGGCCTCCGTCAGCATTGTATGATTATTTTGAAAAAGTAATGGATGAAGCATTATATAAAATCCGCAATGTAGGTAAAAAGATAGTTGTTTGCGGTGATTTTAATATTAATTTGTTAGAAAAGTCTACAGGTTCTATCAAAATTAAAAATTTATTTCAATCATATAATTTGAATAATTTATTTTTGGAGCCGACTAGAATAACTGCCACTTTTGCCACTTGTATCGATAATATATACACTGATCTAGTACCTCTGTCTAAACTCATTATTAATAAACTAGACTCTGATCATTGTGGCCAAATGGTCAGCCTTCCACATCAGTGTCAGCAAGTGAAGAAACAGATTATCACTGTTGTACCAAAAACTGCAGGTCGTCTGGAACGCTTCAAAACAATATCTATGATAATATATGTTATGTAGAAATATAATGATAACCCAAATAAATTTTATAATGATTTCTTTTATAAATATTGTTTAGAATTTAATAAAACTTTTATTCCAAAGATAATCTCGGTTAGTGGTACTGTTACTTTTAGTGAATGGGTTACAATTGGTATCCACAAAAGTAGAAAGCGACTTTATGAGCTATATGACGAACGCAACTATAACACCAGTGAAGATTTCAAATTGTATGTCAAAAAATATTGTAAGTTATTTAAAACAGTATGTCGATTAGCAAAGGCAAAATTCCTGAGTTCAAAGATTAAGCTAAGTGATAACAAAATAAAAATGACATGGAATATTATAAATAGTGAAACTGGAAATGTCAAAAGTCGTAACAATGAGTACAAATTGAGCTTCGAAAATCAAATCTTAACTTCTGATGCTGATGTTGCTGCGGCATTTGAGAAGTTTTTTACTGATATTCCAGTTTCAACTACAAAGACTTTGGACTCGTCCCCCACTGTAGCTGAAGCGGTTCTAAAGGAAAATGTCAAACCTAGTGAAAACCATTTTAGTTTTCAAAAAATTGATTTTAGAGATATAATTAAAACTTTTAACACTCTTAATAAAAAAAAGACTGCTGATTTGTGGGGTAATTCCGTTGACGTCACTAAATCCGTTATTGAGACAATAGCTCCAGTTTTAGCTTGCATATTTAACGAATGTATTGACTGTGGTGTTTTTCCTGACCTAATAAAGCACAGTAAAGTAATTCCATTATACAAATCAGGTAGCACATCTGACCCCACTAACTTTAGACCAATTTCTGTGCTACCCACATTTAGTAAAATATTTGAAAAGATAATTCTGGACCAAATTCAAGTTCATTTTTATAGAAATAAGCTTTTACATTCATTTTTCAGGTATCGCGAGGCATTTCATCTGCGAGCTCTTCGAGATCTACGAGATCTTCGAGCTGGATTGTACAGTCAGCAACGACAGACTTTTCATGTGTTAACATATAAAAAAATCAATATTATGTTTACATTCTATGGTTTTTATAAAAATAAATATACGAATAGCTTTAAATTAAACAACTGTAACGAACTAACAGAGTTGATGAGAGATTTTTGCGTACGAGTTTGACCGGATAGCATTCATCGGCTTGTGAGATATTACGACATTTACGAGCTGCAGCAGTTCTGAAATACAAAATAATTGTAAATCACAAGTTTGTACGGTAATATACGAAGTATGATACAATACTTCCAGAATAGCTAATTCAACTTAATTATGTATGTACTGTGAAAAAAAATTACTATACATACTGCCACCAATACGAGTGGTCAAAAGCATCGTTCTGTTTTGCATATACTATACCCGGTACCCGCGTCGCTGTCATTGCTTCAGCGCTTCTAATACATTGTATAGTGAGCTCTAAAGTTAATGCGTAAGGGTCGATATTTCAAGGTGAGACTACTCATCACCAATGAAAAGAAATAATAACAATATTATGATAATAATATCTTATTTTAACGAAATATTTTCTCGGCGCCCTGAGCACAGAAACACAGTCCTCTCGTCTCAACAGAGTGATCGCGACTAATCGATGAAACAAAACATGCCTGTTACCTCGGGTCAGGTGCGACAGACTAGAGCGTTCTGCACGGAATAAGAATGTCGTAAGCGCCGAATTAGTTTTAGTTTATTTACTCGTAAAATATACATTTTTTTTTCAAATCGCTAATACAGTCGCTCGGTAATATAATTTGATATTATGTGTTAAAATATTGGCTCAGTAATATGCGTCAAATTGAAAATAAATTGATTCTAGTTGAAAAGTAGACGTAAGTTTGTGATTTTATTTTATCGATAAAATTTTAATATATTATGTTTTCGCTTAAGCCAGTCCCTTTCAAGTATGCTGTAGTATCTATGATATTTTTTTCGGGTAAATCGTGGTTTATCTTCTAGTGTTAAAATCAAATCTACGATTGGTGATTTACCTTTATACCCCCTCTTAATTACGACGTGGTAATGTCAACTGGACAGATCCCGTAGGAAGGACGCATGTAATGAGGATGCTGTCACATGACTTCGCACCGAGCAGACGATTCCGAGTAGCTGTCGAGATCAGAAACTTGTTGGCATGTGTGTACTGGGTCTTGATTCTAGTATTTTGAAACTTTAGAAATCGTTGGCTGTTGGGAATTCTGTCAGAATCAGGGGGTCGACCGCCTAACTCTCTCGCTTTCGATCGCTTTGAAGGCGAGGCGAGGAGGAGGTGTCATCTTGTCATTTCGAAAGCAATATGAAAGCAATATCGCAAGCTATAGGCTATAGCTTTCAATATTATTCGGTATTGTATTTCGATATTATATTAGAAAGCGAGACGAGGGCCTCGCCTTCAAAGCGATCGAAAGCGAGAGAGTTAGGCGGTTGGGGGGCTGGTCACTGACTGATAACTCATTGCCGTTTGAATATATGTTTATTTGTCGATAACTTTCAACAATGGAAAAAAAATGGTGACCTTGGTGTCAAACACACGACTATGGACGTCCACAGTCGTGTGTTTGTTTATTCTATAACAAAACTGCTGGAGCACGAGTCTTCCTTAAGGATGGATAAGGAGAACGGGCCATAAACCACCACGCGGGCTCAGTGCGGATTGGTAGTTGTTAAAGACTGCATTAGATGCAGTCAGGACCAAACGGCTTTACGAGCCTTCCATAGCGTGAAGGATGAATGAGATGATACATTTTTGGTCACCCATCCGACGACCGACCTTTACGAAAGTCGCTTACCCTTGACTACAGGGTGTCTCGTATAGTACAGACGCTTGCACATCATCATCAGCTCATTTTATGTCCCCACTGCTGGGGCACGAGCCTTTCCTAAAGATGGATAGGGAGAATGGGCCATAAACCACCACGCGGGCCCAGTGCGGATTGGTGGTTGTTAACGACTGCTAATGCAGCCGAAACCAACGGCTTTACGTGCCTTTACGAAAGTTGCTTACCCTTGAGTACAGGGTGTCTCTTATAGTACAGACGTATGCACATCAACCTCTCGAAACTGTCAAATTTCTTCAATAAATTTTCAATATTCATGCCATATACAATATGTCCCGATTCCGACCTCAAAAATTTATTTAAAAAAATAAAAATAGGTTAACGAACTGGCTTTTTCAGTACCTGCCACGACAGATATTTTTTTTAATATTTTGGTTTTTAAGTTAACATTACAACGTGGACCGACGATCTGGTGAAGGTCGCGGGAAGCCGCTGGATGCGAGCAGCACAAAACCGGTCGTTGTGGAGATCCTTGGGGGAGGCCTTTGTCAAGCAGCAGACGTATTTTAGCTGAGATGATGATGATGATGATGATTTATACCTTAAAAAAAGGTTTGCTTGAAAAAGTCTTAAGTAACAATATGTAATTTTTAGACAGTATAAAGAGCTATGAAAAGAATCTATTTTTAATGAGTATAGGACATCCACATCCGACGCTATAGCTATTTTAAGGTACACGTTCTTGTGGACATTAATTAAATATTGAAATGGCTGCCATTGCTAGGGGGTTGGGGTTGCACCCCTACTTTTTTTTTTAAATAAATAAAATGATGCCAAGAATCAATCCTCAAAGTCTCCGAGGTCGGAAACGGGACATATTGTACATAGTTCAAAGTCTATTGAGGAAAGGACATTGCTAAGCCTCCATACATTAATGGCCTAATCAATGCACAGCTATGAAATTATGTTTTATTGATTTTGTTAATTTTACTAACATAGGCTAAGATAATTATTGTAACTAACCCAAATGAGCCATGATGCTTAAATAAAAATATATTGAATTGAATAAATACCATGCAAATCCTCGCTTACTTTATTTATACGAGATTCAATGAATTCAAAATTCGAAATCATTTATTCAGTTTAGGCTACAAGTAGCTCTTATGAATGTCACTATGCCATCGATTCGTAAGTTCTGGGCGGGAGACCTTGTACTGGGAAGAACCGGCAAGAATCTCAAAGCAAAGGCGTTTCTTTTCTCTCTTACAACGTTAAAATATTGGAAGCCCTATCATAGCAGGACACTATCCATTAGAAGAATGTAGTGATATTCATAAGAGCAAATTTTTGTAGCCTAAATCTAAAAAAAAGCATTAAGTATTAAAAAAAATATCAAATGAATTAATAGGCTTCATAGCCACCCTTGCCGAATGCTGGTTGCTTGATCACAAACCCTGAGCATCGAATCCCGATCCGATCCGAACCCCTCGGAGAATCTAGTAAGGCACGCTGGAGGCCCTGGGCACTTACGCATAATGGGGTCCTTATGCTACGCTAGATTTTAGTAAAACAGGCAAAAGAAGTAGACAAGCAAAACTCTAGATTTATTTAACTGGTATTTTTATTTATTTGCAACCAGATAGAGTTGCCAGTGTTAGGCCCATGGTTTATTTGAATTAAAAAGCAAAAAAGTCAATAAGTTAGTAATTCTGGTTTCGCAAAACAAATATATTTATAATATCGTTTATCGGTTAGTGATCTGGCAGGAACAAGGGGGCCCCATCGATTATGGTAAAGAAGGGCCTGAAGGCGTGGGCGTGATGCCGTTCCCTCTAGAAATCCTCCAAAGGTGATCCGTTTTACACTGGTTGAGGAACCCTTGAAGTTTCTCGCCACCCCCAACAAGCCTGGTGAAGCTGAAAAAGCCGTCTAAGGCATTTTTTTTGAGAGTTTGCTAATAAGAAAACTCTCAAAAAAAATGTCCATCGAAAAAACCAAAACACACACTTACCTTGAACCTAGGACTGCGCATTTTGCCACTCGGTGATATAACTTTTATGATACCTATCCGAATTGATTAGATTATGTACGGTAGGACGTGTCTATGTGGTGACGTCATCGCTTACGTCATAATCCTCTTTCCCGCTACGTATTAATAGGGTGTCCATTATGTAAAGGGAAAAACCTTTTTTATAATTTGTTGTTTTATGTTTTAAAATTTATTGTTGATTCTATTACATAGTAGTTTTTTATTGAGAAACTTATATAAGCTGGTTCTGGGATATATTGTAATAAGTCTTAAAATAATTTTATATGTTTATCGTGGTGGCACCACTTTTCGACACAGTAAGCCCAATGTTCGACACCGCAGTTTTTATAGCTATAAAATAAATTTTACTTTTTATTTTTAAGTGCTAATTGCTCCACTGAAGCTGATTTAAATATTTATTGAAAACAGTGAAAAAAATACAGTGGAAGTCGAGTAGGCATTTAATTTTTTCACTGTATTTTATAAATATTTAATTCAGCTATAAATTATAATAAAGTACAACTTATTTATATACACAACAAAAAGAAACATTACCTGAAAAAAACAGAGAAAAATAATTTGAAAATTAAAAACTAAAGACCTATAAATAAAAGATGTCCTCCAACTGTGGGCTCATGGGAACGGTCCCAAGAATGCTGGCAACATTGCCCCTTTGGATTGCCAAACTAACACGCTGGCAAAGGTAGCTGCCAGCCTTCCTGTCACCGGAGGCCTCAATAAGGCGAGCACTTAACTCTTTAACCAGCTGCTTTGCCTCCGGCCCCATGGACCCATTGTTTCCACTGCAAACGGAACAAATAAATAATTTCGACCTAGGTTTGCGTATTTGTGCCGATTTTCAGCGCTTACCGCAGCAGCCCCCCACATGAAGCGAAGTGGCGCGAACATGCGAGGGAGCCACGGTGTCAGCACAGATAAAATACTATAGAATTTCATTAAAATTTTACTGGAAGACAGTTAGAAAGAAAGTGGTAACAATAGGGATGTTGACACCAACAATTACTAGTTCAATATCATTAAACGTTAACGTTAAACGTGGTTAAGCAACTTTCGCAAAGGCCGGTCATCGGATGGGTGACCAAAAATTTATCATTTAGAGCTCCTCCGTGCTTCGGAAGGCACGTAAAGCCGTTGGTCCCGGCTGCATTAGCTGTCGTTAACAACCACCAATCCGCACTGGGCCCGCGTGGTGGTTTATGGCCCGTTCTCCCTAGCCATCCATAGGGCAGGCTCGTGCCCTTGCAGTGGGGACGTATATGAGCTGGCGATGATGATCATTAAACGTATTAATGAAATAACATAACTGTTTTATAAAACATTTAAAAAAAAATGTTTTTCGGGTAAGCACAGTGCCTTGATCTCACCTGATGTTAAGTGATGATAAGGTCAATGATGGAAGTGCACTTCACCCGGGATCCTCAACTAGTGAGGCACTGGCTTTCTTATCTCTAGCTGCCGGAACACAACAATGCTACAAACATTGATGTTATGGCGTCATATTTAGTTAAGATGGTGGTAGCTAGCCAGGCGGACAAACAAGCCCTACCACCAACCAAACCGAGCACACAAAGAGGTACCCCCCATTGGGAATCGAACTTGGAACCTCTGGGTCTAACCCGGTGAATATAAACCGCAGCGTATACCACACAGGCATAGTGACAATTTGTACCTACTATAATTTATGTATTATTTATATGTCATTATAAGTGAAATGTATTTCGTATGATAAACATTTAACAATATTTTATTTGACCCATGCATGAATTACTGTTACCTAAAAAGTTATTATTAAACACTCAATTGACGGAAAAAATTGTGACGTCATAGTTTCCGTTCCCATACAATTCATATTGAAATTTGCTAAAAGGTTTCTCTATTTTGACTAACAAGTCAATCACCCAATTATTACTAAAGTAAAACCTCTATTTCTACTTCTTGGGGCTCGTTCAGTGTTTCGTCCCACAACACGTTCGTCCCAATGGGACGAAACACTGAATTCAAAAAAAATATATTTTTCGTTCTGGATTCGTCCCATTGAGTTTTTTTCCGCATTTCTAAGCAAAATTTTTGCAAAGTAATATCAGCAAAAAAGTTTAATAAATAAAATTATATTACTAACTACCGTTGTAAATTTTTCCGCGTGAAAACGTTAATTTCATCAATAACATAATTAAGTTTTTTTTACAAATAAGTATTTTGACATAATTAATTTCAACTATTCCTAACTCACATGTCGTCGCCTGTTTCTTTACCAGTAGATGCGCAGACGTAAGACTGATAAGATGATTGCGACGTTGCGTAACTTCGCGACTTGCTGTCTCGCTCGCACTCACGTTGAAGTGCATCAGTTTGTCACGACGTTAATTTAAAATTAAATGTTGACAGTCACTATCTGTCTCACTTGCACTAATATCGGAAAGGGATCTTTCTCTTTTTAACTCGCTTTGTAACTGTGTATGTGTGCAACCTTGAAAGGTTAAGGGTAGATTTATTAGCAGTTAGTACGAAAGATATTTGCGAGTAGAGTGTGCACGCGCATTCCATTGTTATTCAGTGCAGATACTAATTAAATGCAGTGGAGAAATTAATATATGTGATAAGTGTGCTAATATAATTTTCGCGTGTGTGTTTTTATTTCACTTTTGAAAAGGTAAGTCTTATTTAACTGTAGAGCAATAGTCATTATATGGGATTAGTACGATAAATATAAAATTAGCATTATATTTAAGAAGAAATTACTTCTTTCGGAGAATGACAGTTAATTATCATTTTTCATTTCTATCTCATTATAAGTATAGTGAATATTAAATGGTGGAAAATATAACGTTCTTTGTGTTATTTTTTACAAAAACGAACGGATGTTTCTGAATTGAAAATTACGAGTTAATGTACATCTCAAACTCTACTCAATTCATACTTAATTTTGAATTTTCAATTCAGAAAACGGCCGATAGTTGAAATACCAGTCTCAATATTTTACTAGAAAATTTCAACTGTTAGACTGAATACATCAATTTAGAAGAATAAAATTATAATTTCCATTATAGAATTATTATTATAATGGAAAGACTTGTAAATATCAAATGCATTATTTTTGTTAACCTTACTGTATTTACTTTTAATATGATTTAAGTATAAAAACATGTTTATTGTTGATTTCCTTTTAAATACAGACATTTTTACCAAACTAATGTTTTGTCTTTTATTACATTTACTTGCTGACGGTACTTAATCTCATTATGTTATAAGAATTAATTCAATGGGACGAATCGCAGAACAAAAAATAATATATTTTTGAATTCAGTGTTTCGTCCCATTGGGACGAACGTGTTTTGGGACGAAACACTGAACGAGCCCTTCTTGGCGGAAAAGTGAAGAGCCATGTCTGCGGTTTTGTTTTATTTTCTAAAATTTGTGTTATGTCGAATATTAATGTGAAATAATGGTGGATTATTAACCGTTAAGTGTTCCAGGGTGTGTATGAGTGTTGGCAAATGAAACAAAACAGTGCAACGATACTTTTCAAATTCTCTCAAGAAGTCCGCCCGAGGACTTAGTAAAGCCCCACATCTTTACTGAGATACTCGAGGGGTTGGGGGGTATATCATTTCTCACTTCACATTTCTATTATCATTCATCATCATCATACAGGAAAGAAATATTGTTTATTTATGTATTACTTGTAAGAAAAATTACTTTGACACTGGCTAAATGTGCTAATCGCACGAAGCCATCAATTAAAGAAAAAAAAACGTATTTTTAATGAGTGAAGAAAAAAGTGTCGATCATTGATGCCGCTACCCAAGTACTACCGCTAACAAAAGCGTAGGAAGTGTTTGGTGGCTGAAGACATTTTAATTTTGCGATCCATTCGATGACACGGAATTGCGAAATTTGCAACCCGATTGCAACCCGAATACGCCGATTGCAACCTCCATGCCGCATCGAAGTTTACCTCTTATGTGGCAGCTAGACTCTTTATCGACTGTAATGGTTTTAATCTACTTATACTATTATATCGAGATAATGTTTGTGACTTTGTTTGTTTGTTTGAGGAGGATAATCTCTGGAATGTTAATAATTTGGATTTGTTTTTTTTTTTAATTTTTTATTATGAAAACATACAGATTAGAAACCAATGAACAAAGAACCAAGACAATAGCAATCGGTTCTCCCTGCTGATTAATACAAATTATGTATATATATATATATATCTGTATTAATACGTGAAGCAAAAACTTTGTACCCGTTTTTACGAAACTTGCGCGGGACGGAGGAGTATAAAATTTTGCACACTTATAGTTTATATAGAGAAGGTTATCCGAATGTTAATTTTTTTTTTAAATTATGCATGAAAAATACAAAAACAACACTACACACACTACCATGAATTTGACACACACGCATTTGTATTTGACACACACATATTGTTTGTCTTTAATGCAGCCGACATCTGTCAATGCCAATCCAAACTCATATTCTATCTTTTTTAATTTTTCAATGCTTAGGATACAATCCGTGCAGCCTTAATAAAATTATGGTCGAATTTCGACCACTAGGCGACCACTAGTTATGTTAAATATGACAAGAATGCGAAACTAAAAATAACAAAAATAACAATTTTACTCTAAAATAAGTAATATAATTAAACAATACAGATAAGTAAAAGAACAAGAAAATTGAGAATAAAGGACAATGCACCGGGGCCCGTTTTGTTTGCCACATTATAACACTTAGAAAGCTTTTGAAATAAAGTTGCAGAATGTGTTATGTGCCGGGTAAAGCCACCCGTGACCGACACAGTAACATAGTGCTCTACATCAGTTCTCATCGCCAAAAATGTACATAGAATTTCATTGAAATTTTACTAAATGACAGCAAGGAAACAGGCTTTAAACTCTTCTGTGACAGAGTGGTCTGTAAATGTTGGTAAAGTAAAAAATCTGTTGCTAACTCCTATTTCTAATGATTAAAGGAATAACGAGGATGACGTCAAGAGGGTGGTAGGATCGAACTAGATGCGGGTTGCACAAAACTGAGACGAATGGCGGCAGCTGAAGGAGGCCTACATCAACATGTAGGTTGATAATGGCTAAGAAGAGAAAATAATCCCTGATTCCTATCAAGCACTGGTGCCACCCTATGTCGAACTATAATATTGGAAAAAAAAAACTTAAGTTAGATTCGAAAATTCCTCTCGCAAAGTTCGCCCATTCACCCGACATGTGCGATGAACTTAACAATATCACGCAACGGACGCATAAGCTCGCGAATTCCGCTACTAAACTTCTGAAATTGATTAAATGCTGCATTTTTCCGTGCGGAAGCGGGGCGGGGCGGGGCGCGGGGCAATATGGCCGCGCCATTACGTCACTTTCACAGTCGTACGTCTGGAAATTAGATCACGTTCAGTGGCTTGTACGCGGCGCGGCGGGACGGTGCGCCCGGCCGACGCACAGACGAACATGGTTTCTGAACGAACGGATTAGTGCTTTTTGGTTCAGTGTTCTTTTTTCGAATTTTTATTTGTTTTTTAATTGTATCCTATTTTTTTTGTTCAATCCTTTTTGGTTGGCCTGGAATTGCGAGGAGGGAAAATTCTAGTAAGTTTACTTTTTCTAAGCTCGGTCTAGTGATCGATTGTGAGCTTTCGACCTTTTTGTAGTAGCTAAGACGTAAAGTTTTCGCCTTTTTCCATCGCTTGTCCATCGAATTTCGGTAACGGATGGACGGGTTGGTAACGCTACGTAAAGACAATTTTTTTTATTTCGTAATGAATTGGTAACTCAGACAAATTACTGTGTTAGAAGGAATCCCCTCGCTTTGATGTTCTGTTTGCGACCATTAAACAAAAATACGCTTTACGACTTATTGTCTTTTGCGGTAACGGAATAAAATCGTAAATTATTGAAGCTCACGTTGAATAAGATTGTTGCGGTTTTGAGCAGACCTATATTGTTTTTTATTTATATCGCATAAGTTGTTACTTATATACTCCAGAAGATGTTAAAAAGGGGAAATGAAAATCTTTTATATTAATTTTAAGGCAATAAAAAGACGTAAGATATCTGCTTTTTTGTTTTATAACTAAATGCAACTGTTTTTATGTAGGTTCATAGGTAGGTATGTATTGCACGAAATAACAAAAAAAAACAAACAGATTATTGCAAAAAAAGGTTGCATTACGTCAAAGAAATAATCAATGTACCTAACGAGAAGAGACAAAAAAGTTAACAAGCCGACGAAACATGAGTAATTTTCAACACAAAATATGACAAATGACAGGCGGCCGAGCGAGTGAAACATTTGTCATTGCGACAAGAAAGAGTTCGCTCGCTCTCTTATTTTGTCGCAATTTCATTTGACAGATGCCGCGATTTCAAACCATTGTTCTGTACCTCCGGAGATTGATGGAAGGGAATACATTATTCTACTTTTTACTTGTTAATCTTCTCCTTGTCGGGTTTGTTGATAAGATAAATCTTAAAGCAAAATGGAATAGCATATTTTTCTTATTTTCGAGACGATCAATCAAGAAAAACAAGCTTGTAAAATTCAGTTAGAGGCGGAAAATATAAGGTTGACGAAACAATGTTCCTAGCTTCAAACTTAGGCTAATAAATAAAAATATCAACTTATCTTAGTATTAATAAAAGTTATACATTTAATCTGACGTTTTAAGTAGGATTTTTAATGATTATAAGACTCATTTTAATATTAGACGATAAATGAATGAATTTTATTTATTCGTCGAGAATCAATCGAAACTCCTTTTTTCAAATCTACTGGCATTACATAATATCCAAAGCGAGCATTGTCAATTTAAAAAGTATCCGAAAGGATTACGTGCAATCACATTCGAATTTCAAATATTAGAACATCGCATTTATCATGGCCGCACACATTCTGGGACGCTTTTTGAATTGAAATAAAGAACAACAGAAAGCGTTTGTGCTGCGAGGTTATAGTTTGGACCACCACATTTGGAGCTGTCTAGCATCGCTGTTTGTACTGAAGGTCTTGTTAAGTGAGGGGCTCGAGAGGTCTCGGTGTGTGGCCGGCGTACAGCCGAGTACAACGGCGGTATTGTGGGCGTTCGAGCGACCTACATAGTTTAATTATTGCTGGGACGATCAGGCGCCGCTGAGGCCTCAGTGGGCGAGGTACAGTCGGGGAGAAACCTAGAAATAACGTAATCGCCATTTCGCATTTGTGATTGAATGGCTCCTCCTGGGATACTCCTCTGTTAATTTTAGAATACCATAGAGTTGACATAAGCAAAAGTTAGTACTTAGGTGAAAAATAATTGAAGGTTTTTACAAGATCAGATTGGAGATTTAGAAATAAAACTCTGTATTTGTACATTTTAGGCATACCTTTTTAAGACTGTTAGCCATCCCGTGACCAAGTCGACCGAAACGTCTTGTACAAGTAACAAATAACATAAACTTGCTGCAATATATCACAATTAAGATACTAATTATGTCATTTTTTTTGCTTCACAAGTGTTACTAGCATTTAATGTAATAGCCGTAAGGAATTTTAATGTTTGTAAAACCTTGAGCCTGTATTTGTTTTCTGATAGAGATAACGATTATCTCTAATTGCCATGCATACAAAACGTCCTTTACAAAAGAATTACACAGCCACGTTTACTGGAAAACGTATAAACTTAGACTGCTATGCCATAGTTACGATGCAACTGTAAGAGTCACTATGGTACTGGGTGCCTAGTCCAAGTTTCATTCGATCACGTTAACGAAAACAAAAATTTGTCTATGGCGCTCAGGGTGCCAAGTGCGAGTTCCATTCGATTACGTCTACGAAAACGAAAATTTGTATAACAAAATTTTTAACTCTTCTCGTATGTCGCCAGGAGGCGCTGCTTCAATCCCATACTAATTTTCGTTTTCCTTAATGTGATCGAATGTCAAGTAGCATGCACTTGGAGAGGCCTATGTCCAGCAGTGGATTAGTGTAGGCTGATGATGATGAAGACTGAAGCAGCGCCACCTGGTGGAAAACGAGGAGAGGTAAAATTTTGCCATAGTCTCGTTTTCGTTAACGTGAATCTCAGATGCTCGAGTTTTGATGAATTGAGGTAACGATATACTCTCGTGGCTGTTCGTAGCTCATTTAACCGAAAAATCGATTGTTAACTAGATTGGAGGTACCCTTAGGTATCAAGTTACGCTGTGGATATTAATAACGGTCCACACATACATACTCGTACATACAAACTCTTACTTACTTCTCTTAAAATGGGGCATACGGAGCATCAAAATCCCATTTTTTGAGTAAACTCGCCGTTAGTAACCTCGTCGCCTCATTTGGCATAATCAAAGTAGGGTTCCGAGGTGGAATAGATAACATCGGTGATGGGTTGCAGCCGATCACCTGACGTGCAAGCATCTTGGAACCCTAATTTCTTTCCGTATCACCAACGTCCACAAAATCTGAGACCACAAAATAAATTAGCCCAACCTATACCTCTGTAATTATGAAATGTTTTAAAAAGGCCCTTTGTCAATGTGTGTGAAAATTTATAACAGGTTACCAAGTGGAATCAATGACAATAAAGATTTAAGTAAATTGAAAATAAAATATTTTATTCGCTGCAAGAGTTTTTGAATGAATGTACACTATATTATTTTTATGGATTTATATTATAATAATTATCCTTGTTGATTGTTAATAATAGGATTGGTTTTGATTGAATGTAGATTTTATGAATTTATTATAATAATGTTATATAAATTTAATTTAATAATAAGTACCGTAATTTTATATATAATGTACTTGCTGTGTCCTTGCAGGGTTATGTTTGTTTCTTTTTTATCTTTTTTAACACCTGTATATGTTTTACATGAATGCAATAAAGAACTTTGAACGTTGAACTTTCGGTTCTTACGATCTTAGAGCATTAAACCAACCTTACGACATACATGGGAAGTTAGGCACACGGTGAAAACACACCTACAGTGAAAATTAAAAAAAAAACTTTTTTTTTTTGTGATGAAATAATTGTCGACACCTGTCTTATCTAGTTTGGAGTGTAGATTTAATACCCGGCAATGGTTGACGTTGTTTCTACGTCATTGTACTGTGAACTGTGATGCCTGCCATTTCGGGGTAACTTTACCTTAAAAAACTTTTTTCTTAATTGATGAGTTTTTTTTCGTTTTACTTTTCCTTTCTGTACTTTACGCATAGGACTTCTTGGCGGGAAAGTGAAGTAAATTAACTGTTAAAGCATAGGTACTAAATGTGTGATCTAAATCACTGATGGTAATCCACATTTACCATAGAAGAAACGGATCTAAACATGAACACACACACTCAAAGAAAATGCCCATATAACAGATATTTTTTTGTGTTCTCCGAGTGAGCTTGCAAGAATATGATTATACATTGTTATAAGTAGTAGAGATCACTTTATCGAATTAGGATATGTCCAGTCTTGACATAGTGTTGCTTTTCAAATAAATAACTAATAATTATTTACATAAACACAAATGTTGAAACAAATTCCACGAGCAGGATTTGAACTGACATTCCGGGTCAAGTGCTCTTCCAATTGAGCTATCGTGGTTCTAACCAGCCCGCCGAAATTATTCAACACTTTTTACTTTGAAAGCCAAAGGCGCCCATTCAATGTCAACAACTACCGCTGCATTAGCATTCGTTAACAACCACCAATCCGCACTGGGCCCGCGTGGTGGTTTATGGCCCGTTCTCCCTATATATTCATAGGGAAGGCTCGTGCCCCAGCAGTGGGGACATAAAAATGAGCTGATGATGATGATGAATATTACGCAAATATTTTTGTTAACAAATTATAATTTGAAATAAGATGATGTTCAAAAAAATTCGAATTCGACTTCCGCTTGTGGATTTATTCAACACTGTCTTTTTTCAAATAAATAACAAACTCATACATAACTCATAAATCCTTCATTCTCGTCGAATGACATATACAACACAACATATCGATAAGTCCACCTCATAATATGTTATTGTTCACATATGACCAGTGGTCGGCGTAGTTAGTGCTATTTCACGAGATTCGTCGGTCGTGGCAAAACGTGGACATACCCTCTTATCTCAGAGTCCCGGGATTGTTAAAATCACCTTTAATCAAATATTGCCTACATTTAATTTATGTAAATTAAATGTGCGCACCAAAAAAAATGTCACCGTTTTTAACTATAAATACTTACCTTGTTAGCAATAAGAGAAAACCATTCATAAAAACCATTTATTATATGCATTACGACCAACTAGTAGTACTACAAACACAGTTTTAAATCTGTAGTGTTTTATATATGTCTACACTATTTCTTGACAACGGGTCGTAATTGTCTAAATGGTTACATAACACAAACACCTCATGTACAATTTCGACGGCTTTACCGCTTAACGCGATCTCTTCCAGAGAATAAACAGTCGAGAACAGTATAATAATTATAGTTTCTATTTTTTTCTTATATTAAAAATA
Source organism: Eudonia mercurella (assembly GCA_963082485.1). Lineage (NCBI taxonomy): Eukaryota > Metazoa > Arthropoda > Insecta > Lepidoptera > Crambidae > Eudonia > Eudonia mercurella. Next base: position 1,955,643 of record OY720048.1, read on the forward strand.
AGTAAA